>JAGQAX010000092.1:0-525044 GCA_019142605.1 Cephalopholis sonnerati
TATATATATTTTACAAATAGAGTGTCTCACTGCAGCTGCCATGTTATATCCACCTGCAGATGTGCAAAGCTGACAGTCTTGAGAGATTTTGCACCTAAACTAGCTGCTGTAACTCGTTTTGTCTTGTTACATGATTTAACAGAGACTTGATATTGGACAACATCAACATACATATTACACAGCAATCATCATTACATATCTGTATAAAAAAATAGGAAAATATTTGTTTAATTAAACTGTTTTCTATAATTAAATTATAGCTTTTTTTATAGTGTATAATTTGTTACAGATTGATACTATTTTACAAAGATAGAAAATCATGATGGAGATGAGTTTGCCTTTTCGGGGGCATATATTGAAAATCGCCCAGTTCTTCTTCTTTGACACAAGTGTATTTCCAGGTGGCAATCAGGCCCCTCCACCTCACGGGCCCCAGCTTGCACTTGCATTGTTTATATTTCCGCCCCTGCTCTATTGGTGATTGTGATGTGGGCCTATGGCATTATTTTAACAGCATGTAACAGACGCGCCATGTCACTGAGTAAATGCATTAAAATTTTAAAAATATCCACTTGTTTTGAGGCATGTGATCCCATAGGCCTACTTTATTTTGGTAGCTATCTCCGCCCACGCTTCTTACGTCCAGCCGCCCCGGAGTGAAGAACGAGCGCATCCTTGACGAACTGAGAGGAGTGGTAATATGTGTTCTCTTTCTCTATGTTTTATTCCTCCAACGTGAAGAATAACAGACCCTTTCCTGAACTTTGACTGAGATGTTACAGTCATCCTCTTAGTTTCTGTGTCACTTTATCCAGTGTCTGTAACGTTATCTCACTTCCGTGTCGTGTAACGCTCGCGCACACTAAACAGAGCAGTTAGAGCCGACAGGAGGCCAAGATAGCAAAACACTGAAATACGCACTATTGTGGCATAAAGGCTGTATTCCAGCTGTGTCCTGAGTGAAAAGAGGAAAGTTGAAGTGAAGTGCTCCACATTTAAAACAACAGCTGTAGCACAGGTTGTATGTAGATTACAACCAGGTTGAGAAATGTTAAGTGAAATAGCAATTGAAATACAAGATAGCATATTCTATTGTTAAGGCTGTGATGCAAGACTATTGTGCAAAAATAATGAATGTAACAGGAATTTAAGAATTTTAAATATGTGTATCAGGACATGAAATTAGTGTAGAGAGACTTGCTAAGCCAATTTAGGAAACCCCTGCAATATAGAAGATGATAGTGTAGGTCCAATGTACTTTAAATAAGGGCCCCAAACTTTATGAAAAGCCTCTACTGAAGAGTAAAGCATACAAGGGATATATATTCATTGGGAACACACTGCATTATGAGATTGTGCCACAACTTTTTTTGTTGGAGCAGCATCCGTGGTCCAGAGGAGCAGAATATTTTTCCTGGCAGCAAAAGTCAAAAGATTGAAAAGTCTCTTGTGTTTTGTAATAAGACCATCTGGGAGTCCAAGTGGGAGGCACATAGGGTCCAATTCTATTTGAACACCAAATGTAACAGACAGTTCACCCACAATACTAGACCAATAGCTTTGTAGCTTCACACATAGCCAAAAACAGTGAATGTAGCTTCCAGACTCAGAGTTACACTCACAGCAGAGAGAAGTAATATTAGCATTCATTTTATTTTTGAGAGCAGGAGTTATATATGTGCGGTGTACAATTCTGAACTGTGGAGATTTGGTTTGATTACAGATGGATATAGAGAATGGAAATGCATAATGTGCATGTGTCACAATTGTAAGGCAGACTATAGGCAGTTTTGTCCATGCTCGAGAATGCAAATGTGCAGGGCAATGCAAATGATTCACAGAGGACAATGTGAGGTTATACAGCAGGCAGAGCGCACTGTTCACAATCCTGACGGCCTGAGGAAAGAAGCTTTTTAATGCCTCTTTGTTGGACTTGTGGCTACGGAGGTGTCCAACATAAAGAGACGACAGCAAAGCTCATATTTGACTTTCCTTTGACTGTGACTGCGCTACATGTTGCATGGGATCATACAGTCTAATGTGGAATATTATGGTTAAGATATACAAATACTCTGCACTATTTGTCACCTGTCAACCATGTAACTTGGTTGATAGGTGACTTTTTCTTATTGGTGAGACGTTCCACTTTAAATGCATAAATATATACACCCCATATATACACCCCTTAGAGCAATGAAATTAGCTTTTTTAAAAAAATAAAAAACTTTATTTGATACCTACGCTTTGTTTTAGATGAGCCTGTTCAATAGTAGTTAGGATATTAAGGATAGTAAGGATAAGCTCATAGTTGATATGGTTATGTAAGCAGAAGGGGCATTGCTCCTAAGTCAGCTGGAAAATTTTTATAGATTGTAGAGGGTTTGATCCTCTCTGTTTCCTTTTTGTTCTTTTCAGATGTTCCCTGTTCCTCTGGAGATCTTAGAGGAGATCTTCCTGAGTCTTCCTCCCCATCAGGTGGTCCATGTTTGTCGGTTAGTGTGCCATCAGTGGAAAGAAGTGGCTGACAGTGAGTCCCTGTGGAAAGAGAGATGCAGACGAGAAGGATATCGTCTCCGCGATGCCTCCAAAATACTCAAAGACTGGAGATTGTTTTACTTCTTGTGCAAGAAGAGGAAAAATCTTCTGAAGAATCCAAGAGGAGAACGTAAGAAGCCACAGGAGTAACTTTACACAACAAAGCCATTGTTTTCCTGATGTACAAATTAGCACGACAACAAGATATCTGTCACAGCCCTCCTCTTGTTTTTACAGAAGAACTGAGCGGCTGGAAGATTTTAGAGAATGGTGGTGATAAATGGGCTCTGCACGATCTAAGAGTGCCCCATCCAGATGAAACGGTCCAGAAGAACTTTGTGACCTCTTTCTGGTATTCAGCTGGGGAGATGCAGAAAATATGGCATTAATCTTATTTTGTGAATCCATATTATGTAGTAGGTGAAACATTTTCTGTTTTCCAGGATGTGCAGGAAGTCGCAGCTGATCGATCTGGAGAAGGAAGGTTACAACCCATCATTTATGGATTACTTCCAGCCAGACATCAGAATATCTGATTGGTAAGAAAAATTAACATCAAGTACTCTCACTGATTACTTTTGATAAAATTAATATTAGTTTGTATAACATTAAACGCACAGTTAATTGCTTAGGTTGGTGATTGTAGCAACATCTTTAAAATGAAGTCAGATGGGGAAAATAACGTTAGCAGTCAGACAATCATGCAGATGTCAAACAAACCCCTATCTTAGCTAAACTTATTTTAAGGCTTAAATCAAGTATCAGCAATTACTGTTGTGAGTGTAGTGTTGCATGATTTATGAAATGATGGTCAAAACTTCAAAAATATTAAGCAATAAACCTGAATTACCCTTTAACAACACAAACATTGGCTGTATTTAATAGTGTGCTGTGTATAGGCATTACACATAAGCACACGTTTTACTATCCTTTACACGTGGTGTAACAGTAATCTTTGATATACTAAGGGGGCCCTACAGTCTGTAGCACATGGTCCAATGTACATGGCTCAAGTGCATTTAGGGCGTGTCCAACTTCCTTTGCTGGTTATCAGTACAAATCCTGAGTGTAGAGTAAGGTGCAAGGGGCAAAGGCATTGTATTTAGTCCCCTTATGTGTTTTGGGCATAACATGAATTCAGCCAATCAGAGTGTCCTCTCCCATTCCATTTAAAAGCCAGGTGTGCACACATTCATTTTCCGTAACCGCTTATCCTGTTGGGGGTCGCAGGGGGCTAGAACCTATCCCAGCGTACATTAGGTGAGAGGCAGGGTACACCCTGGACATGTTGCCAGTCTATCACAGGGCTGACACATAGAGACAAACAACCACTCACACCTGCAGGCAATTTAGAGTCGCCAGTTAACCTAACTTGCATGTTTCTGGATTGTGGGAGGAAGCCAGAGTACCCAGAGAAAGCCCATGCTGACATGGGGAGAACATGCAAACTCTGCACAGAGGGGCTCGCCCTCCACCTGCGGTTCAAACCAGGGACCGTCTTGCTGTGAGGTGACAATGCTAACCACTGCACCCCCATGCCTCCCAGTATTGCTAATTATGTGGGGGATTAAGCAAATTGGAGAAGTGAGCGTTTTCCTGCAAATATCATGTGACATTCAAGCAGCAAAACTAGAAACTGTAGAAACAAACTGCAGAAACAGCAGTGAAATAATGAAGTTATACTGCTCTTCCAGAGTTCGAATGTATGTTTAGATATTTCCCTCCTTTATGTTATATTATTTTACCCATGTGCAACACAGGTGCGTGTTCCTGTGTGTGTAACAAGCAGAGTGTACACGCGTTGTGAACTCGCCTTCATAGGTGCATCTTACTATATAAGTGAAGCGCCCCTTTAATAGCTGGAAAATACTGCAACAGTCTTACTTTGACCAGGTTTTTTTGGTCAATGGCGCATTCACTTTCTGGTGCCTCAAAATATCTGCCAACAATGTGCCTAACCACACCCCATTTTAAGACCATGCACACACAGATGGGCACAACTACTTACACCACATGGGCACAGGCTGCAAAAATGACAACTGCCTTCATTTGAAACTAGCAATGACAGTTGCGCTGAGCTGTGTGCCACTTTGCACCAGATGTAAGGTTAGGGTCCTCATTGTGTGTGAATAGATATCTGCATATGATTCAGAATCTGTAGGCGACTGGACAAGATTTCGCTATCTGAAGTTTTCTGGTTTACATGTGTAGTCTGAGTAGTACTGACCAATCAAGTCTGAGTGTGCTTTAGCTGTGTGCAGGTGAAGAGCAATAGAGGTTAAATGCATTAGTCGAAATGCAATCTCAGAACCCATCTGACGACGGTTTAGCTTTTTATTTATTTGTTTTAAATTAACTAAATTGTCACCAGAATCATAACAAAACCTGAGTTTTTTTTTTTAAATGTTTGCAAAGCCATTTAATAGTATCTAAAGCATGAAACCAATGCAACATTCAGCACTGTATACGTAATCAATGAATTTGACATCTGTGTGTCTGTGTTTTTGTTATACCAGGTATTCACCAAGAACAGATTGTGGCTGTATATATGAGATCCGTGTGGAGCTGCTGGATCAAAGAAAGAAACCTGTCCAGATATTTGCTCCTGAGATTATAAAGTTTGTGCAGTGGAGTGAGGAGAGATGGAATCAGGTATGAACAGAGCACGAGACAGTCATTACTTAAGTGATGTTTAGAGGAGAAACAAAGCCAGAGGACAACTCTATACTTATCGATATGTGTTTTTCAGATGTCCTATGTATTCCAGAACTATGGACCAGGAGTGAGATACATCCATTTTGTCCACGGAGGCAAAGACACACAGTTCTGGAAAGGATGGTATGGTATTCGCCTGACTGACAGCTGTGTTGAGATATGTCCAGCAATGGACACATAGGGATTTATTTCATGTCTGTTTCCTGCCTTTACCTGAAATTGCACCTGTTCCAGTCGTATTTGCCTTATATAAGCTGCACTTATTTAACATGTACAAAGAATGCTTCTCTGTGGTTCACAACCAAAGACTGTCATTCTGAGTTTTTATTATCACACTTGCAAGCGAGCACAGTCAAACCATCAACAGAGTTTCCAGTCTGAGATCTCAGTTTCTCCCTATTCCTGTAGCTTTTTTATACATATACTGTGGTGGGGTCACTGTGACATGAGTGACAGTATCCTTGTCTACCTACGCACATAGTCTGCAGCTGCGTCTTTGATGCTGTGGCTCCATCTTTGATGCACTGGGTGATGTTTCGCTGATAAGCCAGCAGACAGTACCCCCTAACTTGTATTAGGCCTCACACCTGTTTCATGAGAGCAATGTAGCTGTAGCTGGTTTAATAAAAACAGTGTCTGTCTATATGTCAGAATATTAGGTCACTCAAAGGTCAAGGCTGTGAATGGCTATAGTTCTGTGTCTTTTTCCAGCACATTCTCCATCTGCAAAATTATGAATACACGCTGTACATTTACAGTAGCTGAGCACACACACACACTTGGTGCTACAAGAGTTGCAGCAGTACTGAAGGGTAATTATCCACATCACCTTCCCAAGAGAGCCTCATACCAATATTTTTGCAGTCAGGACATTGCTGCCACAGTCAGCAGATATCCTTCCAATTTTAAAAACCTGTATTTTCCATGAAGAAATTTATATTCGAGCCTAAATTATTTGGTTACCCTGAAGTACTGTTGCCTGACAGCTGGTCATGAAATTTGTTAGGACAGTTTGCTGTATTAAGCTTTGCACAACACTCTGTGCAATTTTTGCCTCTCAGTCTTCATTGAAAGGCGGTGTGATGGTGACACACTGTAAGTTGTATAAGGCATCAGTGGAACAATGAAGTGCAGTAACGTGACTACATCGAGAATAAAACGTATCTTCTCAGTATTGCGTTGTCACCATCAGATGAATTACAGTCTGTTCTGTTCAACTTCTGTTGTTGCTTATGTTTTATTGTTTCTTTTGACTGATTTTTACTGTTTTTGTGGCCTTTTTTATCCCTGTAAAGTACTTTAACCTTGCTCTGCGAAATTTGCTTAATTAAATAAACTTTTCTTTCTTATTTCATGCAAATTTTCTTTGTGCTGGTGCTTTGCATTGTTCAGTAATGTGTACGGTATAATGCACAACTGTTTTTGCTGTAGTCTGTTCTGTATAAAATCCTTTATATTTTAATTCACCAGTCCCATGTCTGCTCTGGACATTTATACAGTACTTTACTAAATTTATTTATGTAACTAACTCAGTCAATTTACTGTATTTGAAATCAGGGTTATAATTTATCTTAATGCTGGATTATTGTTTTTGCTTTATTACAAGTGAAATACAGCACAATTTCGATGTCAAACTGAATACAAATTAAAGATTCCAGGATAACTTGTTTTCTCATTTAACTACAGCACATGAATGCACACATTTGATTTTAATCAGTGGTGCTATTTTTATTTTATTTACAACCATTCAAACCCACCACCAAGGTGTGGACATGGTGAAAGACAAAGAAATCCAAAAAGTACAGGTTCTTGCATTCAGAACTTTTCATAGCATCAAATACAGGTTATGTTGACTGTCATTTATCACTTTGAACTTATGAACTCGTGTCACAAAGACCCTACTGACTGAGACTAATCTTTGCTTTCACTCTGCATGTACAGTTGAATTTAGAGTAACTACATTTGTGATTCACTACTTTTGAGTGAGTGTAATGTTCCATACATTTCCTGTAACATTGAACTGTCATCCTCAGCCCCTCATTTGGAAAATTTTGAGAAATTATGGTAAAAATTTGGGGTGAATATTATAGTTAGAGGTTAAATTCATACATATAACAGAGTATAATGTATTTTTGAATCCATTTTATTTTATTTTAACATTTAGATCTCACCAAAAAATGTTTAGTTCATTGATAGATGCACATTTAATAGAAAATCAACATTATTATTGTTGTTGTCATTATTATTATTATTATCACTGTCATTCAGTTGATTTTTTTTTAGTTGAACAGTTGGAGAACTTACGAACAAAAGCATAAACACGCAACATCTCATAGAGGATGTGCAAATATAGAGCAAAAATATGAATGAAGATAAGGAAAAATACACAAGACTAGGGGAGATGTATATATAAATAAATGCAAATTATATAAAGTAAATTAATAGATTAAAACAGTAGGCATAAAAAAATGGACAAACTGGAGCAAAAACAAGGATAATAGTTCAAAACAACAAAAAGTGAGAAAAATCAGTCATCTTTCATGCAGTCCTACTTGTTAATTTATTTTCTATGGTGACAAGAAAAACAGCTTAAAGTCATTCATATACCACTTAAAAGAGGGCTAATTATTTCTCCACTTGCTACAATAAATTTGGCATTTACCCATAAGAAAGAAGATAATAGAGACAGATGAATTCAAATTATCCAGAATGTCAATAATTGTAAGCAATAACCATTATATTTTTTTATGCCAGACCAAAATCTTTAAGTCAAAGAAAGAAAGAAAGAAAGAAAAAGAAAAATGAAACTGAATTATACTAAAATAAACTTATTACATTTCTTACCGCGCAGGTTACACTCTTTAATAACTAAACTTAAACCTTCAGTTGATGTTCAGCTTTAATTCAGGGCGCTGCTCTTGCCCCGCCCACAGATGACACATACCGGAAGTTTTCTTAGAGGGAGGAATTCTGCGGGGTTCGCTATGTATGTACCCGGCGTACACAGAAATTCACCTTGGTGGGCGGAGTTAGCAGCAGAACTGACATTCCTCAGCTTCCCGGTTGGTGTGTGCAGCGCTAATGTAAATCTTTGCTTTAGAGTATTGTAAGTTTAGACGTCTAGGTGTTGCACGGGACTTTTTGCCGTTTAATTTCAGCGGCCAACTTTGCCTCCGCATCTGACGTGTAGCTCGAATGTGCTGGGGTGAATAACGAGCACTCTCTTTTCCAACTGCTGGAAATAGCATCATTTTTTTGGGAATGTGTATGACACACGGTAACAGAAAGTGACTGTCAGCTCGGATATACCGCTTGTCATTTGTTAAATTTAGAGTTATTGGAAACACTGAAGCTGCTTTAGTGCAGTCTTTTTATCAGGAGTGATTATACCTCGAACTGCACTTCAGTGTTGTGCGTTGTCCGATATAAATAACAGTAGCGAGATAGGGGAATTGGAGCTATATAAACCATTACACACAGGTGGATCTCCGCAAAGGGGTCGACGGGCATTGAGCATATCTGGCTGTGTTACCTGTGAAAACGTCACTATCCTGGGCCTGTCCCAGGCATGAAGAGGAAAGCTAAAGCTATGGGTGCAACTCACAGCTCTGGTTCAGCCTCCTCAAGTCGGAATGTGTCTTCAGCTGCAGAAGAGTCACAGGAAAATGTAAGTGTTTCTCATTATTTCCGTCACTGACTAACTACTGAAAGGGCTTCACATGACTGCAGACAGTAGAAACAGACTATATCAAGTGACCTTTGGTTACAACAAGCTGTAACTTGTTGCAGGCTGAAGTTTGAACTGGGCTAGTAAAACTTTGAATGCAGACCATGCAGTGTAAATGTTTTGGACACAAGCATGGGGTGCAGTGTTTTATACCTTTAAATCACTGATTTAAAATGTTGGTGTGGTTGTGTGGTAATAAACTAATATAAAAGAGCTGACTTTAGTAGCTGACTATGGCCCTATCAGTTTTTTTAAAGTTGGACTTTTATGTTTGGTTTCATTTTAGTACCAAAAATCGTTCAGAAATTAAAACAAAACAGAAAAACACAACTGAGCAACAAAGTCAGAAACTGAGTAATTTCATCAGCCTTATGTGTTGTTTTTTGTGCTTTAAATGTTTGTGTAAAATCACAAAGCAATCTTTGCAATACCTTTGGGAGTGGGAGTGTCCTAAAATTCCTTCTTACTGGGTGGATGTGGTTACAGAGATCAGATGAACAATGAGTTTAGAGCTGGATTGTAACTTCAGTGTAATGTATTTGGGAAATGTGCCAACTGGGTGAACAAAGCAGGACAGATATTTATTACAAATACTATTAGCAGGTTGTAAAAAGGCAATACCCAGGAAATGGCTGAGTAAAGAGTCCCCAACAACCTCTGAATGGATAGACACAGTTAGGGAAATTTATAGTATGGAACAGTTGACTTTTTCTCTGGGACATGCCACTAAAAAAAGTCAAGGATCATAAGGACCTTTGGGATCTCAAAAGACTATCACGGACATAAGGATAAATTATCCGTGATACTACAATATAATCTTGCTTCTTCTCATTTTCTTTTACGTTTTTTAAGCATTTCACCTTCACCTGTGATTTTCCTGCCTGTTATTAGGTTTGTCTGTTTTTTTTTTCTTTTTGTAAAAAACAATAAAAATTAATTATAAATGTTTGTGTAAAACTGAGTCAAAATGATCTGAAGTGCTATGTCATAGGCAATTGGATTTGCTTGAGTTTCTTGAAGATGTTTTACCTCTCATTGAAGAGGCTTCTTTAGTTCTAACGGACTGGTGCGGAGTCACAGGCTTTAAACTCTGTGTGGGTGTGAACCCTTATAGAGTTGAGGTCAGATGTGAGCTCTGTGTGTCACAGTCGTTAAGGTTACATGTGAGTCATTAACCCACCGGACCATCTTTTGTGTTGTTAGGGTTTGATGGGTCCAGGTAAGAAAGGGTGTTAAGTCGTCTTAACACCGAAGAAATGTCTTCAAGAAACTCAAGCAAGTCCAGTTGCCAACAATATAACACATGATTACCATGACCTGGATGACTGAGAATCTTCACTGACGCACTGAGACAAAATGTCGATTGTGTTAGTTTAATTTCTGTGATTGTATAAGCAGTGAGGGGGCATCGGTCCAAAGCTTAAAAACTAAACAGATTATCTAGAGTTTGATCTTAATCTGTGTCCTGTCTGTTTTCTTTTCAGCTGTTCGATGTTCCCCTAGAGATCCTGGAGGAGATCTTCCTGAGTCTTCCTCCCCATCAGGTGGTTCGTGTTTGTCGGTTAGTGTGCCATCAGTGGAAAGAAGTGGCTGACAGTGAGTCCCTGTGGAAAGAGAGATGCAGAAGAGAAGGATATCGCCTTCGCGATGCCTCCAGAATACCTGAAGACTGGAGGTTGTTTTACTTCTTGTGCAAGAAGAGAAGGAATCTTCTCAAGAATCCAAGAGGAGAAAGTAAGAAGCCATGGGACTAATGATATGTGTGTTAATACCTTACCCACCAATGATCATTTGTACATCAGTAAGGCCCTGATCACACAGAAAGTGTCTTGCAGGTTGCAAAAAAAAAATTAATGCCACTAGTAAAAAAAAACAAAAAAACATTTGCTTTGGCTTTTTATTGTTGCCAACCACCCCATTAACTCCTTACCCAAACCTTCCCATTTCACTGTAATTTGTATCTAGTTCTTAAAATGCTGAGGCAGAGGGTACCTGCTGTAGTTCTGGTTGAAGGTGAGAGGCTGTCAGCAAATAGTTTGTTGGGCACAGGGAAACAGAGTAGGTACATGAGACCCAAAAAAAAGAGGGTGGATCACAAGGAGTACCACCAATTGGTCCAGGAGCTTCGCCTCATGCTGTTTCAAGTACAGTTTGTCATCCATTGTTTACCAACTGTAAACTTGTTTTCATGACCACTACACAAGGCCTGCCTCAAATCATCCAGTTGGACAATGGAAAAAAAGGGTGATAACGTGGGGTTTTTTCAACTGAAGGAGTTAAGAGCACTCTGACAAAAACTCCAGAAATGCAAGGCGCCAAGCAACGTGGGCAAAAAGTTAAATTCTCATTAAAAGCAATTATAAAAAGCTGCCTCCAGCTGCTAAAACGCTTTCTGTGTGATCAACTCTCCTTAATGAAATACCCACGCAGAGTTCAAATGCCTCTGAGTGCTACTCATGCGGAGGTTTTAGTGAAAATGGGGATTTGGGAAGTTCTGCCAATGGGCTGGATAAATTAGACTTGTATTATACTGCATGAGTTGTGTGAGAGTTTGTAAACTGATGTTTTAATTTATTTTTGTGGTTGTTAAATGCTGCCGCCTTTTGCTTTAATTCATCCAAAAACTCCCTCCATTTTTGATTGTTAATTTACCATGAAGGCATGCAAGAAAAACAAAGTTTTTTAACAATATTTAACGTGATACGGGGTGAGCATTTGATATACAGATGATCATTTTGTGAGTGAAGCGTTC
Organism: Cephalopholis sonnerati; assembly: GCA_019142605.1. Classification (NCBI taxonomy): domain Eukaryota; kingdom Metazoa; phylum Chordata; class Actinopteri; order Perciformes; family Serranidae; genus Cephalopholis; species Cephalopholis sonnerati. The sequence goes on from JAGQAX010000092.1 coordinate 11,730, forward strand.
CTTTAAGTCCATTATTTTCCGACTGAGCAACAAATTAGTTCTACAAAATAGCTGATCTCACAACCCCCGTCTTTGTTTTCACAGATAAAATGAAGAACTGGCAGATATTGGAGACTGGTGGTGATAAATGGAAAGTAGAAGGAGTTATGGAGCCGCATCCAAATGAGACAGTCAGGACAAACTTTGTGACTTCTTACATGTGAGTATTCCCCAGCAGTGGTCCAGAAAACATAGCAGTTATATGACATGGTACATTTTTATTATTAGAATTTTTATCATGTAGAAACTAGAGCCCTGTTTGTGTTTTTTCCTCTGCAGAATGTGCAGGAAGTCTCAGGTGATTAATTTGGAGCTGGAAGGGTACAACCCATCTTTCATGGATCACTTCCAGCCAGACATCAAAATATCTGATTGGTGAGAAGAAAGTACATCAAATACTCTCACAACTCAATGTAATTCTTAAATTGATGTCAACTTGAATCAGTCACAAACACAATCAGGATTTGACTGTCAGTTATTTTGCTGTTAAAAACCATATTAGTTACAAAAAAACTAAATACTAAAAAAAAAATGTTCCAAAAAGATTTATCAAAATTTAATTTAAACGTCCTTTTTTAAAATCCATATTTAACATTGTCTATGTCAAAATAAAATCAAATTAAATGAGCATTTAGTGGCGGCAATGTGGTACAGTGGTTAGCATTGTTGCCTCAAAGTACAAGGGTTCAAACCCAGCGTTGGGGACCTCCTCTGCGCAGTCAGCATGAGTTTTCTCTGGGTACTCCGGCTTCCTCCCACAGTCCAAGGTCATGCAGGTTAGGTTAATTGGTGACTCTAAATTGTGCGTAGGTGTGAATGTGAGCGTGAATGGTTGTCTGTCTCTATAGCCCCTTTTACACTGCCAGATTTTCCGCGAAAGTTCGGCCGATTTCCCGGCCAGCTACGAGCATTTACATGTCAGCCCTGTGATAGTCTGTCCAGGATCAGCTGGGACAGGCTCCAGCCGCCCCCCGTGACCCCCAACAGTATAAGTCGTTATGGGAATGAATGAATGAGCATTTAGTGCAGTGATAGGCAGACAGCAGCCTCTAGGCCAAAAATATTTGACCCTTTGACAACAGCCGATGTTCTCCTTTTGATACTTTACATCAAAACTTGAATGATAACAATAATGTAAAAACAAAGCTCATCTAAAAGCCCAGTATATTGACCTAACTGCCCTCACATGAAGAGGCAGGCTATATGAACAGTTCATGGTGCTGGAATGATGTCTAATAAATCTGTGAGATAATTAATACAGGTTAATGTTAAAACTTAGCCTATTTCGTCATCACAGATTTGTCGGCAACAGACCTTTTATTTAACATTAAATGAAGAAGGCCACTGTTTGTTTTGTGGAAAACCGATCAGTTACATCTCAAGACAGTCCTTTTTTTGTTCTGTGTACTCAGTCAATGTGTGATTGTACACTAAAAATAAACATATTTACTTGTCACGTGTAACACAGAACATACACCGATCAACCAAAACATCAAAATCACTGACAGGTGAAGTGAATAACATTGATCATCTTCTTACAATGCCATGTGCTGCTGGTAAACTTTGGGTCATCACACTTGACACGTGCAACCCACCCAAACACTGTTGCAGACCAAGTACACATCCCTATTGCAGTGGCACTCCCTGATGGCAGCGGCCCCCCAGCAGGACAGTGTGCCAAACAACACTGCAAAAACTGCTGCAGGAATGGTCCGCAGAACATGACGAAGCGCTCAACACATCGACCTGGCCACCAAATTCCACAGATACCAACACAGGGACGTGCCAGTATGCTACCTAGCAAGCCACAGGACTGAAAAGGGCACCGCCAATGTCCTGTTGCCAGACACCACAGGACTCCCCAGAGGTCCTGTATCCATGCCTCAGAGCCAAGTCTGTTCCAAAGAAGCCCCAGAGTGGATTGAGATACCTCTGGGGTACTGGAACATCCCATGTATGCTTACTTAGGAATTTTGAGGCCAGGTCGATGCCTTAAGCCAAGTCATTTTTGCCAAACAAGGATTAACAGAAGCTGCTTTAACTGTTACTGAAAGAAATAAACATATAGGAATGTGTACCGAAGTTGAAAATTTGCCCACCAATAAACACTGCTAAAAAAAAAAGGACAATGGATGAATCTAATTGCTGACCCCTGATCTGTGTGCACATGGGTTTGCGTCTGTGTTTTATCAGGTACGCGCCACGATGGGACTGTGGCAGTGAATATGAGATCAGTGTAGAGTTGCTGGATCAAAGAAAGCACCCTGTCCAGACATTTGCTCCTGAGAAGGTTTACTTTGAGCAGTGGAACGATCAGAAATGGAATCAGGTACGTACAAAGCATGACGCATTAATTATTGCGGTGAAGTTCAGAGAAGGTACAAACTTCAAGGACAACTGTAGACTGACTGATATGTATTTTTCAGGTGACCCATGTATTCCAGAACTATGGACCAGGAGTGAGATACATCCGTTTTACCCACGGCGGCAAGGACACACAGTTCTGGGCAGGATGGTACGGAATTCGTGTTACCGACAGCTGCGTTGAGATATGTCCAGCAATGGACACATAGTTGTGCGGGACTCATTTAATGCCTGCTTCCTGCCATTGCTTAAAATTGCAAAATTGCACCTTGTTTTTGGAAATTGCACAGAGTCTTACTTCCTTTATATAACCTGCAGTCATTTTACATGTTGAAGGAGAGTTTATTTAGGTAAAAGCTATGAATACTGTTCATTACATTATTAAAAGTGATTTTCAAAACAATGTGGTACCTTAAGAAAACATACTGTACATGTAGATTGATAGTTGCATAGCTGACTTTGGTGTTACAAGGGTCATGAGTTAAAGCAGTGCTACACAGCAGAACTGAAAAGTAATTTGTCCCAACACAAGTTTTAAATAAAATCACCCCTAAAGACAATTTGAATTAGTAAAAAATAATGTAATTTGTTGTACTTAAAGGTTCAGTGTGTTGGATTTAGGTGCATCTATTGGCAGAAATGGAATATAACGATCAGAATTGTTTCCAATATTTTATAATAACCTGAAAATAAGAATCCGTGCGTTTTCGCTACCCTATAATAAGCCATATATGTACATATGGAGTGGGCCCTCGCCTGTGGAGTCCGCCATGTTGTTCTACAGTAGCGCAGAATGGACAAATCAATCACTGGCTCAAGATAGGGCCATTTGAATTTTTATTTGGCCACCGTAGTACTCCCACATACTACATATGCACATAGGAGAAGTTTCATTTCTGCAACCTAACAGCTAGATGCCACTAAATCCTACAAACTAGACCTTTAAATTTAAATACTACTAAAACCCTTCATGGCATCTTGCAGTGAGGTTAGTTGTTTGAATACCAAAAAGTTATTATAGCCTGGCTCCTCAGGAAAGCAGCTCAGCCTTGGTGTCAGCCAAGGCCAGCTGGACAAACACTACTGCACATATTCAGTACACTACATACTGCACAAGTTGGGGAAAAAAAAATTGGCATTTGAGCAGTTCCATAGGACTGGATAGGCGCCGCCTTGGGGTCCGGTGTCTTGTTTTTATACATCTATAATTATGATCCCTGAGAACACAGTGCAGTTCGTCCCTTTGAGAAGAGCCATATCACAAGCACTTTCAGAAAACTAGATTTACAACATTCCTCACCTCTAATGGCCGTGCACTTGGGTCTGAGCTCGATCATTTTCTGTCAGGTGTTTTTTGTATGCCACGTATGCTCATGGAAATTTTAGGACAAGATTCTATATACAGTATCAACGCAGCTTTGCAGAACAGAGTGAACTATCTGGCTCTTATGTTTGTTGGCTTCTCAGTCATATTCACTGAGAGGTGGGGTGAGAACACAGTTGTATGAAAGCATCAGTGAGTGCAGCATGATGGCAAAGACAAAAAGTCAGGAAGTTTGTCTCAGTTTTCAAGAGGTTTTGTCAATACATGCTATTGTGACACCGCAGTACTACTATATAACAAGGCTTGAGGGAAACTATTCTTTGCACTGCTCTTTATTGTGTTAGTTGTGATGTTGAAATTTTGTAATACACTACATCATCTGTGGAAAATGTATACAAGTTCATAACCTTTATATGTGAAACCATGAAGTCAGACAACAACATGTAGTATTTGAAGTTAGGTTTATTCATAATACTGGTTTATTGTGATGCTTTATCACAAGCAAGATACAGTACAACTTTAATGTCAATTTGAATAAAAACCAAAGAGTCCAAGAAACTCGTTCTCTCAACATCGTCCTGGTTATTTTGATTTCAGTGTCGCCTCAGCTCCTCTAAAGCTCTGGATCAGTAATGCACACATTGTATTCAGTCAATAAGTTATGAGTTACACTCACTATATTTACAGATCAAATTCAAGCCCATCATCCAGGCATGGTTATAGCAAAAGACAAATGCAAATAGTGCTAGTTCAGTCACTCAAAAATCTTCACAGGGTTTCAGACTATGTATAGCATTTTTTAAGAACTGTCACAATGTGTTACTATCTGACTTCAGCAGCGAGTATGTTCAGTTTTACAAAATAGTTCATTAGCCTGGGGTTATAGGCGGAATTGCTCCTCCGAAGTTCGGCTTACTGCAACTTTTGAGAAGCATTCAGGACACACATCACCTTCTTGTTAACTCACATCTGTCACAAAAAAATAAATGACTGGAAAATTGTTGTGCTCCTTGCATGTTAATTAATAGTGGCTGTTTGTGACTTCCGATAGAGTGTTAACGTTATGTTTAAAACTCCATACCTTTCCTATTTCTTTGTCAGCTTCTGCGGATCTCTACTTTTGACACGTGTCAATTTATCAGGTTATGTTTTGGCAAACTAGAGGTACGCTCGAGCCTAGCCTAGATATGTCATATTTCGTCAAATATTTCTTAGATCCGCCCGGAGGCTGTGTTGACATTGAACATGAAATTATGTAAAAAAGGAGTAAAATACACCAACTTTTATTAACCCTTGGAGAAGTGTATCATTCCATAAATGTCTGGAAAAAATATGAGATCTATGACGATGCAGTTTCAATCACACGCAGTCTTATGCAAGACAGTAGGACATATAGTAAAAATAAACAACTGTAAGGGAATTACTTGAAATGTAAATAAAAAAAGGAGGATAAACTAAGACATAAGTGAAGCAACTCACTAACCCAACATTATCGGCTTGTTTGTGTTTTACAGGGTAATCAATAAAACAGGAATTCTATTAAATTACCATTTCATAATCATGTCTTTTGGAATAGCACTTCTGCAAAATGAACTCTAGGCATAATGTGATCAAACTGAAACATTACTTAATGTCACCTACAGTTTGTTGATACACAATATTGTAAGTATTCCGTGTTCACATCATGTGAGACCTTTTCAATGGCATCGAATCATCTCAAACAGCATCAAATGTTAATCTTATAGTCATCTTCAACACATTGAATATGTATTTAGGTTAAGTCAGTCAGAATGCAAACATTTCATAATATCTCAACACACGCTGGAATGTGCTTGTGCAACAAACCTCTTCAGTACTGCTAACCTAGATTTGGAAACTGGTGTGGAGAGGGCTGCGACGAAACTTAGAGCAGAACGCATTTACGTCTTTTCTTAGGTTCAGGAGGCTCCAGGGCAGCCAGTATTGCCTCATCAAACACATTCTTTAATCCTTTCTGTGGAAATAAAATATTAATATTCAAAACAGGGCTGTGTTCCAAATACAAATTAACATCTGCAGGGAACTAATTGCAAAAGAAGGCTGAGTAGAAATGGAGCAGGGCGATCAAAATTTTCCTTTATTCAAATAACATTATACAAGACTCCTTCATGATCAAGTTGTCTGAGTAAAGACAAAAGCTCGTGGAAAATTTTGATGCTGCAGTAGAAAAAAAGGTTATCGCTGTCTGAGACAGATTGTGGCATAAATGCTTTGTAGGGTACAACTGATGCTAAAGAGCTCAATACTGAGATAATAACAGAATGTCAATTTAAATAACAAAAACAAACGCAGTCATGTCCAGTTTCACAGACTTGCACACGAGGTGCTGACAAAAGAAGGAAGAACTAAAGATTGGCACTGTTGTTATATCAGGCAGCATGGATAACTGTGATTAGGCCAAGTTGAAAAGAAAGCACGCATGAACAGAAGGGGAAAAAGTTATTGGGCACAAAGTTTAAAAGAGCATCGTGGTTATTTTAGTGACAGACATCTCTTTACAATGAGTAAGCAGCAGACGATCGAGAGGCAAAGCAAGATGCAAGAAGACATCAGAACAAACAGCATTTTCTCTTTCTTTGAGTTTCAGGGGGCTCTAAAGCGGCTAGGATAGCCTCGTCAAATACGTTCTTCAATCCCCGCTACAGAAAGAGGAAAAGAAGGGAGAAAGACAGGCACACGACAGAGTTAGATGGAGTTTTTAGTCAAATGCTGTTAGCAAGAGACAACGCAAAGTATTTCCATCAGTGTTAGGCAGCACATGCTTTCCACACCAGCTTTAGGGGTTGTTTAGCAGGAGATCTTACCTGTGTTAGGGCTGAGCACTCGACATATTTGACTGCCTTAAGGTCTCGAGCCAGCTTTTCTGCCGTCTCAGGGGTGATTGGCTTCTGTTTGTTCTTGGCTAGCTTCTCCACTGTGGAGGGGTCATCACGCAGGTCAATCTGAGTGCCTACCAACAGGAATGGGGTCTTGGGACAGTGGTGAGTTATTTCAGGAACCCACTGCAGAAAAAAACACAAGGACAGAACACTCGTCACCAAAAGGCAAACAGACCGGTTTAAGGATGATGCTACATGTAGGATGTTATGCAAGAAAATGGAATGAAGTCAGTTCTGGTAAAAGACCTGTTCTAAAAAACAATTTGATTGTTGTCGATAGAAGAGAGAGGATGTTGGTAGTTAGGTGACATAGAAAAAGGGTACAGGTATTTGGATGGTAGAAAAGGAAAGTAGACATTTTTTACCTTTAACCATTCAAACTGGACAGTATGTTACTCTAAAAGGAGGAAAGCAGACCAGTCGATCTGTCTAATAGTCTCCACTTGGAGAGAATCAGATTTGCTCTAAAGAATGAGTTAGATGACTTAAAAAAAGATCTGGACCCCCTCTGTTGTCTTTCTGGAAGAATTCTGCACCAAACCCAACTCCAGTCATCTGACATCCCCAGAGGAATCGGACTAAAGTGGCATAATTATTCCTTACATAATCCATCCACCCCACCCTCTTTCTTTTTTTTCTATTGCTTTATTTATTTTACTCTATTTTTTACTAGTTTACTTAATTGCAAAGTTCTTTATTTCCAGTTCTGTTACGTCTGTTTGGGGCGGGTATGGGTAAGTTAGTCATATCATGGTAAATGAAGCTGCTGCCCTGTACCGCTGCATCATTTCGAAAATGCTTCAATAAAAATTAAACGTAGAGAAAGTGGATCTGTCAAAAGTGATGTCTACTCTATAGGAAATGAGTTCCATTTTGTTTTCTGCTGTCCTTTTCATTGTGAACTGTGATACTTTGTTTAGTGTAGCAAAGACAGCTATCAATTTTGTAAATATGGATGATGCACAAAGACTGAGATGGCTGTTCACATGTAAAACATCCAAATTGGCCAGTTATCTTGAGAAAGTCTGGTTGAAAAGAAACAAAAGCTCTTTATCAAGAAAATCTGCAAATATTTAATAGTTTTTCATGTCAAAAGTTCATTTGGAATATTGTTGTTTGCGCTTCCTTTTTCACATGCTTTGTATACGCAACACTGGAAGATGTATGTAAAAAAGTGGTTTCTTGTAATCCCGTGAGGCAATTTCTAACCACCATGACCTGAGCTGCCTATGATGGAAGACTTCCTATTATTAGATGGTCATTAAAAAATTAGCCAGATATTTCTGCCTCAGGAAATATGTTCCAAACATTTTGCATATCAGCATGCATGGCTGAATCATATTCATATTCCTATTGTTTGAAATTAGTATCAGTATCACAGGCCACAGTCTATGGTTTTTGTGTTTATCTAGCCAACTTTCTTATCTGGATTTTTGAAATACCCCATATTTTACACTTGAATTAGACTGTTGTCCATGATCACAGGATCCTGAGTGACTTCCTGTAAGATGCCTTCCAGTGTTGTGTGACTGAGGCAGCGAGGAGAAAAAAATACTGAATAGCACAATGTGTTGCATTTAGAGTTAAAATCCGTACTTAACACGTTTGCCTAAAAGGAACTTAACCAGATGAACCATTAAACAATTCTTAGATTCAGAAATGTTCCATATCTTTTACTCTGATCAGTCTTCTCCTGTTTCAGCAGTTTGACAACATATCAATAAAAACCCAAAATGTTTAACATGTTGATTAGGTCCAGTAATTATAACCCTTTGTATCAATTAATCTGTACACTTTAACTCCTCGCTACAATCCTCCGATCACTTCATAACAGAGCGGAGTACTACAATAGGGAGTATGACATTTGACATAGTTGAGGGGAAAGGATGTTATCAGATTTGCAAGTGAGCAATTTCACTGCTTTCCAGTAAACACTCTGTACTTACCTTTTCTTTAACATTCTCAAACGAAGAAGGTGAAACAACTGAGAAACACACTAAGAAGACGTCTGTCTGGGGGTAGCTTAGTGGTCGTAACCTGTCATAATCCTCCTGACCTGTAAAGAGACCATACTACAATTTAGTTTACCATGTGACAGACTAATACGTGTACTTAACTGAAAGTGGGAATGCAATTAAATCTAAAGAGTCAAAAACAATCTTACCTGCTGTATCAAATAAGCCAAGGGTGTATGGTTCACCCCCAATCATTACAGTTACTGCATAGTTGTCAAAAACCTGTGATAAAAGAATGAATGGCATGTCAAAGTCAGGTGAGGAGTATGTTTATGTTCTCAACCTAAATGAGTCATTTTGTCAGCATGCATCTGACTGGGAAACACATGAAACTTTCTTACCGTGGGTACATACTCAGAGGGGAATTTGTTGGTGGTGTATGAAATCAATAGGCAGGTTTTTCCCACTGCTCCATCACCCACCACCACACATTTGATAGTCTGCATCTCTGTGCTTTCTGATCCTGCTGGCACGTTAGCTGCTGGGAGAGGCGATAACGCATTACATATGTTAAGCTTGTGTTAATATTGCTCCTAAATAGCTGCATGCAATCAAACTGGCCAAGCTTGTCAGCTGCTGTTATTAAGTAAGGGAGTCTGAGAGGAAAGGCTGTGTTTCCTTGCATTAACTAGTTAAGTGTCACACCCCTAACATTAGGCTAACATTAGCTACTCACTTGCTTCATCACTTTATTACCGTCCTAACTTTTGTATTTGAGAAAAATATTACAGGTCAATCACACGGTATGATATTATGTACTTTAATAAACGCTTAACGACAGTGAAAATTAGTTTGTGTATCGCTTAGCAAGCTAACGCAGTGCTAGCAATCACTAAACAATGCTAGCTAGTAAGCTAGCTTAGCAACCGGCCGGCTAACGTTAGCATGTAAACTAACACAGGTTACTCGCTGGTTCTGAGTCCCAGCTAACAAGGCGAAGCATGAAAACAATGCCCGAAGTTGTAACTGTAATCTAACTGCAGGCAGAGACGTCGGGAAATGTGTGCGTTACGTACCAATGTCCCTCCGTGTCTCCGCTAGCTAACGTTAGCCGTCTGTTTCGCCGGGCGTTGGCACCAGCGATCAGCAACTTGCTACAGTCGGAGAGAAGCGGAGCCTCCGAGTCCAGACCTCCACTACGACCGTCAAGCTACACACAATCACACCGGACACCACCTTCAAAGTAAAACACCAGGCATGCGATACAAAATCTGAAGCTATATTATACAAGGTAGGTACCAAAGAAGTCATAATGTCATATTTTATAAAAGTAGCCTATATTTTGTAAAAATAAAAGTATATTTGTGTATGATTTTAGCATGTGCAGGATGATGATGCATAAACTAGCACACTCCTGGGGCAAATAAATTGGTAGAATAGTCAAATTTGTTGTTATAGCAGCAAAATCTTGCAAAGGGGCATCTTGCTACACTGTTCAGGCAAGTTGCCCCCAAGCTTAAACCGAGCTTAGTTACTAAGTAAAACAATCTAAAAGCAAGATGTAGAAATTACAATACTATACTACTACTATATGTAGATATGAACTATAAAAAGTCACATATATACTAGATAATTGAACTAAATAATATTTTGAGTCAGGATGTCCGAATGGGTTTTCGTTCCCTCGCAAAGGTGGCATCTTGCAACAAAGGGTCTAACTTTACTTTTTTTTTTTTTTTTTGGCAATATTTTTATTATAGTTTTCAACACAAATATAACACAACATATTGGCCACAAGAACAAAACAGCTCTCTTAGACAAAATACACAAAGCACACAATGTACTTGGAGAGGTGATTACAGACAATCACTAATACACTGTTAAGCATCTATGTATGCATGTGGACTGGATATGGAAACATTCAGTCCCATTACAGACGACACTGATGCAACAACTAAACATCTGAGTAAGAGAAAGAAAAAAAATAATAATTAAAAGAAATAGCATGACAGAATGATAAGAATAATACCTTCACATTTTTACTTTAAATCATTTTTTCTTTTAAAATTAATTAAATTTCTCTCCCCACAAATCCCCCATCATCACATATATCAAAGCTTTCTATGTACAACTTAATAAAAATACATAGATTGCTATTTTCCAGTGACAACAAATTAGATCAGTTTACCCTAAAACAACTCTGGTAGAAAAAAATCTCAAGAATGCAGCAATTTAGATTAAATATCACCGTTTACTAAAGCATAGCCATGTAATACATGTATTGAGAGTAGAAGTGTTGGGAAGGTAACTTTTGAAATGTAACAGGCTACAGATTACTAGTTACCCTGTTAAAAATGTAGCAAGTAATTTAACTATTTTAATTACTTCAACAAAGTAATGTAATTTATTACATTTGATTAGTTTTTGATTACTTTTCTGACTAATGCTTTACACTGGGAAATAAAGCTGAAAATGTCTAGAAACAATCTATGCCAAAAGAAAACATTCCTGCGTGGCGAAAATAACAGAATACATGTTTTAGTCTACATATAAGCTTTAAGCTGAAGAGAATATATTCAAATGTTTGTCATCTCCAACACTCATCACATCATTTAATTGCATATATTTTTCACCAGCAACTGTAACTGCAATTACATTTATTTTGTAATTTCATTACATGTGACTAGTTACTCCCAACACTAAAGTTAATTTAACAGTTATGAAGTACTTTTACTTAGAGTATTTCCATTTTATGCTACACTACATTTTGAAAGCCAGCATTGCATTTTTTACTCCACTATAGTTAGTGGTTAATTTACAGATTCATAGTATCAATACAAAATATAAATCGACTTATAAATGATCATGTATAATATAATGTGATATATAATGTATTAAGCTACCCAGCACTATATAAAGTAGTTGAATTTAGCCCTATCTTTACCAGCTGCAACATTACTGATGCTCCCACATTAGTGCATAAGCCAATGGGCCATTCTGTATAATGAGTACTTTCACTAAAGTAAGATGTTCAATGCCTTTTGAAGGACTGAAGGACTTTTACTTATAACAGAGTATTTTTACACTGTGGTTTTGTAACTTTAAGGGAAAGATCTGAGTACCTCCTCCAGCACTGTTCATTCACTGTTCCATTTGTGCTTTTATTTTGAAAGCTAACTTTCCCTGTTTGTGATGGCTGTCTTCACACGAGTTCATGCCAGAGATTCCTGCAGCAGAAGTGGTGACATCACCTCCTAAATCCCCCACACCTTGGCTTGCATCCTCACCTGAATCAGAGCTACCTTTTCCAAACTGCATCTACAGGTCCACGGCTGTTCTGTATTTTAACAAGACGACTGATAGATTTAGATTTGACAGAGACAGATGAGAGAAATTAAGAGATTTGAGTACCAAACATGTTCTTTGTATTTTTGCATTTATATACACACAGTTCAATACATATAAAAAATACAAAAACCTGAGTACTACATTACAAACAAGTTCAAGGATCACAAATCACCACTTCCTCTATCTCACATATTCTGGAGAATTTAAATGTAATTTAGCTGTCATTGTAACGGGAAGTCACCAATTTGCATCAAGAGACAAACGCTCCATCTCAGCCGTTAGGTCTCTCATAAGACTTACAAAAACCCCCTCTTTGTTCCCGTTGTATAATAACAAAAATGCAGCAGAACATCACCACTATTCACACTTCCTTATTTGCCCACGCTTTGTTCTTTAAAAGCAGGACTCAACAAGAGTTGACATTTATAACATTTAAGACATCTATGTGTGAAACTGAAGGTTAAACATAAAAAGAAGATGGTCCCTATAAGATCTTCAAATAAACTGAATAAAACCAAAAGCCTCACTTCTCCAGCGGTGCTAATCTTAACATGACTGGATATTTTAAATTTGGGCCCAAAGTTATCTAAGGCCCTGCCACTGAAATTAATTAAGTTTTAATCATTCAGATACTAAAGGAAAAAAAGAAGCTGAAAGCCACTTTTTCCACTTGGTTCGGTTCTTTGTTTAATTCACACACTGATAGAATTTCCACTGGAAGAACAGTTTTGTAGCTGCTGCATGAATGAGTTCATAATTCACCCAGGACTTTCAAGCATAGATGTTTGAGTTTTGATGTTGAAGTTCTTGTTGCAGCTGTGTTTTCCCTGCAGCCTTTATCCTCCACACAATGATGTGTGTTGACACCAAACAACATAACATTAAAATAAAGAGGATCCAACGCAGAGTCGCCCACCAACTAGTTGGAACAAAACAAAAAATTGGGGATTAGAATCCCTTTTGTTAGTGGCATTTAATTTCACTTATGTATTCATTCAATTATATTAATTTATTTACCAATATGTCACTAAATGACAATATTTAAATTACAGTATATTGTCCTTGTAGACTCTTCTCACCTTACGTCATCTTGTATGGGTGTGTTGGCTGTTGTGGTGGTGGCGGTTGTTGTTATCACTGCGGAAAGAATACTTTGCATTAAATGTCGACTAATGGCATTTACTGACTAACCTTCTGTCCCATTAAGACACAACAAGCCTGCTGTCATAATAATTTGTGTGAGGCTTTTATTTGAATATATTGATATGATGGCCTACACAAGGTTTCAAATGGTTTTACTCCAAGCAAAGAAAAATAATGAGTTAAATCATTAATATTTAGTTGTTTTTGGAGTGAAAAACATGGCGTTTTGTAAACAATACTGAAATATTTTTACCACTTTACCTTCACACTGACTGATGGAGGCAGCGATAGAAAAGCAACTTGTGTGTTATAAAATGATTGTATTTGTCATTGGAGTCTGGCAGCTTTGAGATAATGGCTTCAGATCCCCTTTGGAAAGGGCAAGGTACAGTGGTGTAAATATTTTAAAGGTAATGTACACTTAAACTGATTTTTATGGGTGAGCCTCTCTTTGGTGGCTGAGAACTAACCAGTTGAGGCAGCACTGTGGAATTTCTACCTGTGAGTTATTTTAAACATTATGATTTGGCCGGTTTACTAGAATAGCATTGCTAAGCAGTAGTTTGAATCCATGTTTACCTTCTGTCAAGTGCAAAACATTCCAACAGAAAATATATAGGGACCCACTGGGAATATTTATGTTATCATGGTTGAAACGGTCTATATACAAACGATGGTACATGAGACAGATGAAAATCATGTTCCTCTGCTTCCTCCCACTGCTTCTAATGGCATTTTCAAGAATCCACAGCGGCTGAATCAATGCAACCAGTCAGAGCTGAGGAGTCTCTCGAGTCAGCTGTCAGCCATGTCTATCACTGCTCATAACTGCAGTCAAACTGTCAAACTAGGCACCACTGATCAAATAAGAATCAGATTATGTTGCTGCTTTGTCTATTTCTCACCTCAAATTTTCAAGTTTTCAGAAAAATGAGACAATTTGTGAACTGGCCACCATGTGGAAAAGACTCGAGTGAGTCAAAACAAAGCACCGCCTATCAGCCAGATCTAACTCTCATTCTACAGCTAAACAGTACACAAAAATACGTTTCTGAAAACAGAAACCAGAATCCTGATTCATATTTAATCAGTGCTGCCTGGTTTGACTTTTTGGCCACAGTTCACATGCAGTAACTGAGATAATTGACTCCGCTCTGATTGGGTGTTTTCCTTCACATGCAGTACATTTAAGTAAATGCCATTAGAAGCCCTATGAGGAGGAAGAACATGACTATATCTGAGATGATATAAAAGTTTCAAATGGTAGCTTTAAAGTGTAGCCACAACTACAACAACAAACAACGAAGTGATAATGTGAGGTATACCTGTGTCGGAGATGCGCAGCCTGACGCCAGTGTAGATGTTCCTTCCATGCCTGGCGATGACACACCAGTACATATCCTTATCACTCTCTCTGAGAGAAGTTATAGTCACAGTTAAGATTCCTGCCTCCTTGTCATCTGCAATGGAGCTTCTGTCACTATGTCGCATCTTGGGTGTTTTCACCTCTATCTTACACAGCTCATATATCTGTCCTTTGCACCAGTACTTTGTGTAGTCTCTGAACTGACGGTCGTACTGGCAATGGACTGTCACAGATCCTCCTAATACTCCTGTTACCACCTCTGGAGCTGACAGCTGGGCTGAGTCCACTGCATGCTTTGTTAGCCAGAAGAGACAGAAAACTGGAGCTGCAACATGCGAAAAACATACGTTAATTGTTGTTTTCAATTTGCCATTACACAGATACAGTATTTTTAAAAAGCTGCTATTACCATTGAAGAAGCCAAGAGATATCCCTGAGGTCTTCATGATGGGAATGGAAACAAGAATGTGAAGCAGAAGCAAAGTGTGCAACATTTGGAAGCTTCCTCTTATTTCTCCCATGTGGTTAAGTTATGCAATTAGGTGGTTGATGGGGTTTCTGCAATGTTTATTTGCGTAGGCTTGTGTTTGTATGGGCTTTATTGCGTTGAGGTCCTACAGTACATGAATGTTTCTCCTGAGTATGGTGTTCATCTGTGTGGGATACTGTAGAGTGGGGTCTGTAGGGCTTTTTTATTTACTTAAACAGCAGGTGGCACTAAAGACCAGACCGTCAGAGGACACAATAGTTCAGTACAGTACCAATACTCTTAGGATCAATCATTTTCTTTTGTATATTTTAGAAAGATGAAGGTTAATTTTTTAAAGGAGATATTCACACGTACACATTCACACTCAGATGCAGGTTCTATGGAAAGTATTACTTGAGTCTTGAGAGAAGAAAATCCTGCCGACTGCTTTTGCCCAGTGTCACAAGTTATCTGTCATACTAACGTTTCGGACCCTTTGGACCATGGTCAAGCATGTTTTGACTCTTGACTCTGGCTACAGTGGGACATTCATGTCCCCATTAATGTCATTTG
Source organism: Cephalopholis sonnerati (assembly GCA_019142605.1). NCBI lineage: Eukaryota > Metazoa > Chordata > Actinopteri > Perciformes > Serranidae > Cephalopholis > Cephalopholis sonnerati. The sequence continues at coordinate 27,229 of JAGQAX010000092.1, forward strand.
CATATGAACTCATGAGACCCAGTGATGAAGAACAGCACGGCCTTCATGTCCTGGAAGATTCCCAGGTTATTTCAGTGAATAAGTAGGCAAAGCCGAGTGTGAGCGTCAACCTTCTTGATGGCAGAAACTGTGAACCAGTCCATGGTGAAATTAGAGCGTAAGGTCCCCTTGACTGAGCTTGCGTTGTTCCACAGTGATGTCAGCACACAGATTCTTCTTTCCTCCTATCATTTTGGTCCCTCTGGACATGGATGGGTTACTGAATGAACCAACCAGGGCCCAAAGTGTTAAGGGTTCCCTAGCCTGCAACTGCAAAATGTCACTCAAGTTAACATGTACCAACCAGGAAGGGACTCAAAATGACCACAAAGAGCGACATATATACCTCAAAGAGACACAAAACGACAACAAATACACGCGAAGAGACTACAATGAGACAAAAAAGAACTACGAAGATATGCATAATGACCAAAAAAAGACTAAAATATACTTCAAAGACACACAAAATTAATTTGTGTGACAAAATGACCACAAAGATATGCCAAGGAACTACAAAGAGACACAAGAGAACAAAATGACACAAAATGAATTCTAAGTGCACCAAAATGACACAAAGAGACACAAAACAACCATAAAAAAAGCAACTAAAACATATTTCAAAGACACACAAAATGACTTTAGAGTAACAAAACATATACAAAGAGATGCAATGGAACTACAAAGAGAAACCAAATGACCAAGAAAGACACAAATATAACCCTAAGAGACACAAAATAACATTTAAAGAAACACAAAACGACACTAAAAACATGAAAAGGAACTACAAAGGGACACAAAACCACCAAAAAAAGACTAAAATATACATCAAAAAGACACAAAATGACTTTAAAGGGATCAAAAGGAACTACGAAGATACATAAAATTACTACAACGCAAGATCCAACATCCAAAAAAGACACAAATATACCCCTAACAGACGCAAAATGACCTCATAGAGACACAAACCAGAAAAAGATGCTGATACCTACAAAATTCACAAAACAACAACAACAACTGTGTGTTTTGCTCCTGTAGTGAAGTGTAGAGGTGGCTCAGGGGCCCATTGTGTCATAATCTGCCCATGTCTCTGGACCTTCGTCAAGAGTGTTCTGACTCTTGAAAATGGTTATGCTGAGCAAGAGCATTATGCAGGATTTTCTTTTCTCAAGAGAGATGAAGGGGAATTAAGATTACATGAAGAAAATCAAATACGAGTGTTGCAGCATTTTTAGTTTTTCACAACTGTGCATTACAGCAGTCTTCCTGTTCCTGATTTGAGAGAGCCTATAGTCTATGTATTTATGTATATATGTATGTATGTATATATGTGTGTGTAAGTATGTATGTATGTATATCTATCTATCTATCTATCTATCTATCTATCTATGGCAGTGTAATCTGCTGTGGGACAAACAACATTATTTTTTGCCCCTTTGCTTCACATCCATTGCATTTGTATGAGTATTTCCTCAGGCTTTCGTTCATCTAATTTGATTCTTTGCCCTTTTGCGCCAATGTACATTTTTAATGGCTTAATAATGATGTAACTGATGCTGTGTATTATCATAAAAGATTATGCTCTCAGGTTTTTTTCACTGGCTTCAGTATTTCGTGTGCAAATCACATTCACAGTGCTGTTTCCTGTTCAGTCCTGCAGACACGAGGTGACTATATACAGGTTTTCATGTAGTATTTTGTTTTTAGTTTAACGTCATCTTCATCTCCATTAATTGATTTTTTTAGTTACAGCTAACAAATTGCTCTGTTGTGATATAAAAATATAAAGATAAAGAGATAAAAAATGTATACACATCACATATATATACATATATGCATATATACATACATGTGTACATATATACATATACAAATAAATAAAAGCACACATGTAGAATGTAGACTATAAGAGATGTCTAATATAAGAGTGGACAGTTCCAGCAGGACCCTGGACCAAGAAGCATCTGGTATTTAAAGTGCATAGTGGAATGAATGACCAGTTAAATAGATATGAATATAAAGAGAAGTGTAACCTCGGAATATTGGCGACTAATGAATAATTTAAAAAATAGGTGCAAATGTCAATAAATATTGCATCCATGTGAACATTATACATAGTATAGCTAAGTGGTGCTGATTGCCAGACTCAGAGTAGTCATTACATAAAATGCCTTGTCAGTTATACTATGTTGTCTTACTAGTAGTAGTAGTGCAGGGTTTTTGTGTGTTCATAAACACATTTTAATACAATTTGCCTATGTCTTGGCCCCTGTTCTCAAGCTTTCGATAGCTTATGAGGGTGTCTCATTTCACATCTCCATTATTTGTTATGAATTGTCTATGTACTGTGTCTATGTATTGTCTATGTCTATGTTGAAAATAAATTGCAAGGTTGTAGCGATGGAGCCAAGACTGGAGGGGACCAAATCAACTGCGGAGTCGCTTTCACCACCCTGGAAAAAATAATAAAAAACTCAAAAACAAATTTCCTATTTGCCTATGTTCTATATTATTTATCATACGCAGGAACAGCTGTTCAGTATACTATATGATTAAGCGATAAATGAAAGCTACTTCTGTCTACAGAAATTACACATGCAGCGTGACATGAGTGTAACTTAAACACTCATATTGCCTTTTTATTTGACACTTTTTAATACATTTAAAAGTAAGAGACAATACAGGGTTTGAGATAGACTGTACCCACAGCAGTTGAGCAATGGCTGCTGCTGGGTCACAGCAAAACCACTTGCACAAACATTATGCAGAACAACATGATTTTAAAGTCAGTAGCAATAATAATGGCAATTTGTTAAGCATATTTATGATTGTAATTACATTGGCTAATAATTATTTCAGACAGTAGTGCGAGGTTGCCAGTAAGCAATTTTTTTATTAGTTTATATTTTTATCAATACATTTGGGGGGGGGGGGGGGGGGGGGGGGTCTGTCCACTAATATATATCATAATTACTGCCTTCTGCATTACCAAAAATAGTCATATAAATGTAGAAGTAGCATAGTAGTTAGGAAAATATTCATAAAACAAATATCACATGGCAAGACGTATTATCGTTGTGTAATCTGAGCTGATTGTGCCATAGAGCAGAGGTTCCCATGTAGGTGGATTGACATGTCTTTCCCAGACAGGATCACCCCGAACTTCACGCACCATATTTTGAAACATTACTTTTTATTACTGTGTGTGAACTTCTCTCTTTAAGTTTATGAGGAAGCTGGAATGACGTTAATGTCCTTTAAGGTTAGCCCACATAGGAAAAAACAGAACTAAGATGGTGACACACGCATTGGTGCTGAGTAAGTAAGCAGCATGAAGGTTACGACACCCGCAGGCACAAATCTGTTTTTTAAAGCCTCCTTTATAACTGCAGTTCATTTAGTCCATTAAACCCATGCATAGGATAGTTTTAGCTGATGGCACAGAAACATCAGTGGTGCAGTGGAGGGTATATGCAGGTGTACAGTGTATACCCACCTCTTTTTTCAGGCAGTTTATGGTATAAATCAAAAAAACATTGGAATATATAGGAGAGTATACCCAATTCCTCGTCCATAACCTTCCCACCTAGTTATACATCCACCTCATTGAGTGCCACCACACCACTGAGAGACATATATACAAAATAGCCTCTGCCATTCTTTATGAAACTCATTTTAAGTTTGTGAATATTCAGGCTGCTATTGGATGAGGTCACCCAGCAGATATATAATTTAAGTTCACTTATGACAGATTAGTCTTTGATTTTCACCTCAGGGGAAAAAAATCTTAAACTTTCCTGATATGATGAAATGACCTTGGTTAAAACCTAAATTGGACTGTTTTTCACTTTAAAGTAAGAAAATCAGTGGGTAAATGAATGTCAACCCAATATTTGTTTGACGTCTTTTTTCATTTTTGAGACCCGCCATGAAAAGCAGATAGGTTTGCGTTGGAAAAGCAAATGGCATTACTTCTGGCTTCAGCTCAGCCAAGGTGTTTTCCACTGACACCAGCATATCTTTCTTTAAATATTACCTAAACCGTTAAAGATAAAAAGGGCTGCATTATAATGGAGGCAAAATGATTAGATAAGTTCTCCATTTACTTTGTGAATGCTTTTGATTTTAATGCAAATCCCTCTTCGTGACATCACGATCCTCTTTACGGCATGATTAGAGTTGTCAGACATATTTATCATCACATATCTGCGCTCTAAGTAGTTTTTCAAAGGCAATTTTGCCTGTTGTTTATGTGAGCTGACTTCTAATGTTTGATGTCACCGCTGAACAGAGACAGTAAATTTACCGCGCGACATGAAAGGCATATTTGATAAGATATCACAGATTCATGCACTTTAGTCAAATCAACAAACATCTGTCTTTCCTCCTGTTTTGCCGTGCATGCATAGATTATTCACTTTAAACATTTAAATGTTTTTCTCTCTAATATGAGGATATTTATTACACTTTTGGCAGGTCAGGCCTAATTGGTAAAATATTATGTGTCTACATCCAAAACAAACATTTGCTACAAATTCTTTCAGTGTTTTTGTGTAACTTTTAAAACAATCCTGAGGCATGTTTTTCTGCATTGTATTTGCTTTGGATTATGTTTAGTTTGGATAAATGAGTCCTTCACACAAGGAGAAAGCGTGCCTGTGGAGAACATGCCTTGAAGTGTGATAAGTAATCACATATTACTCCTTACGTGAGCACATTTGATAATCTCTCTGCAACAATCTTTTGCGAATAAACACATTTTTGGCAGATGTCCCACGAGTCTGAGCAAACTAGGAGTATATAAAAGTGAGTGCACCTGTTAGATGACCTCCTTGTACAAGGTAGTCATGGGTAAAGTACTGTTTGTGACGGGTAAGTCAGTGTTTCTCTTGTATGTGCTGCACATGGTCTCCTGGTAATTGCTTTTTCCAGGATTTGAATATACAGCATATTGCATGCATATTTAGTGGGCAATTCTGAGCACTTTTTTCAGTAAATGTTTTTTTTTTGCTCAAAGATAACATGTGACTTTTAATTTTCAGCTCTGGCCCTGCTGCTGCACGCGCAGCTTGGTAAGAAATCTATGAATATAGGATACAGTGTGCATGCTTAATTTTCTTTTCATGCTCTGAAATTGAATTGCAGTACGTGTCTGATCTGTTAATAATACATTTCTCTTGAATCAAAGGCTCATCTTTTATCCTGTCATGCTACTTCACAAACTGGGCACAGTACAGACCACCTCCAACCATTTATATGCCCACTGACATCGACCCCTGCCTGTGTACCCATCTCCTGTATGCCTTCGCCACCATTAAGAACAACCAGCTGGCAACCTATGAGTGGAACGATGTGGAGCTTTACGGTCAATTCAACGCCCTGAAAAACAAGTGAGTAACTATAAAGTCCAGTGGTGCCCCCAGAAATTTTGTAAAGGGGTGGCCACTGAAAATCTTGGGGTGACACACCAAAACCAAAAGCCATGACTGAATTTCAGGAATCTGATTATGCTGTTGATATTCTTATTTACATTTACCATTACAAATTATCTGATGTGCATAGACTTAATTCCCACAACAATTGTATTTTTGTGATGTATCTATACATGTCAGGCATGTAACTGTATTTCAAAAAGGCTATTTTTCCTTTAAAAGACAACTATAAAGCTTTAATTTGAAAGAGTACATTGATTGTAAGGAATGAAACATGTACTGGGGATAGGACCTCAAGTTTAGGGGAGACTCATAGGTACCCATTGAACCCATTTTCATTCAGATATCTTGAGGTGAGAGTTCAAGAGACCCCTTTGAAAAACTGGCCATGCTGGCTGTTATTTATTGTGGAGAAGGTGAACCCAAACACAGAAGATGGCAGACCACATGAGCTCAAAAAGATCACTCTTTATTCTCCGGAAACAACAACTGAACGTCACAACAAAGACTGAACTGAAAACCAGCGCTATGTTCCGAAATCCATACTGCCATGAGTACACTTACACACAGTACACTGTCCACACTTACAGAGTGCACATATTTCAGCGAGTGAGTGCTGTTCCTATTCATTACTCTATGGCGCACTTACTGGATGTTACGACCACGACTATGGCTGTGACTCATCAGTGACGTCACCCGCCAACAAACTGGAACAGATGGCAGGTCAGTGGTTCCGCCCAACTAAACTTTACAGCACTTCACAGAAACCTCCACTGCGTGTGTTTTGGAGGTGTAACTGCAGAGTGACACAGACACACCACCACACAAATATAAAAGCTCACAACGGCGTAGGCGACATGTGTAGGCTATGGTTTAAGGTCTGCGCGCACAAGTATAAATCCCGCTTTGGAACGTTACTTAGTCCCCTTTCCAACAAGCTATGCTGACAAGGCCAGTACAAACAGATGCTCTAGGTTGTCTAGTTTCACAAGATACCACTACTTTCACACTAGCTTACAAATGAGCGGACCACAGCCTCTTAAATACAGACCTCTAATTAATTCCTCTTGAATATTACCTGCAAAGAACAATAAAGTTTCACTAATAAAGTGCAGTAAGGACAGTATGAGTGTTTTTAATTTTAACTGCAATGTAAAAAGTCTGATTTCTTGGTAGGAATGGAAACCTGAAGACTCTTCTGTCTGTTGGAGGATGGAACTTTGGCTCTACAGGGTGAGATCATCTTCAGATATCTGCAGTCTTGGCACTCTAAATGGGGGATGTCTTCTATTTTAATACATTCATTTCTGTTCCCACATTAGATTTTCACAAATGGTGTTAAGCTCTGCCAACCGACAGACCTTCATCAACTCCGTCATCACATTCCTGAGGAAGTATGAGTTTGATGGGCTTGACATTGACTGGGAGTATCCAGCCAACAGAGGAGGCTCTTATCAGGATAAGCAGTACTACTCTGTTTTCCTGGAGGTTTGTTTGCCAAGTCTGCTTTACTGCTCCTTTTTTTTTTTTTCTCAGTACGGTTTAAATAATTTCATACCTGATAGCAAATATAAGTGTTCAAGCTTGCCTTGAATTTTTAGGGCCACAATAAATCCCCATGGGGTTTCTACTGTGCCCTGCGCTGAATAAAATATACATAAAAGCAAAATAACTCACAACCTGACCATGTTACAAATCATGGATTATGAATTCTGCAGTTCTGTTAGCACTAAATATTTTATATCTGTTGACATTCAACAGGAGATGAGAGCTGCCTTTGAGAACGAGGCCAAGCAGAGCAACAAGGCTCGTCTTCTGATGTCTGCTGCTTTGTCAGCTGGAAAAGCCACCATTGATTCTGCTTATCAGATTCCCAAGCTTGGCCAGTAAGCAATATTTGTGGCATGTCCAGTCTTACTGACAGCAACATAATGGGTCACAGTCAAATGGAGCAAATCTGAATCTCACCCTTTCAGTCTAAATGATTAATGTAAGCTTGTTAATGAAACCTTTTACCCTCTTGTTTTCCGCACCCAGGAGCCTGGATATGCTCAACATCATGACCTATGACTTCCATGGCTCTTGGGACCCCATGACCGGCGAGTGCAGTCCCCTGTTCAGAGGCCCTGAGGACCAGGGTAGCTTCATCTATTTCAATATTGTGAGTGCTTGAACATCATCACAAACAGAGTTACCAGAGCTGGGCTTGTGTGCAGAACACATCTGCTGTCTGCAAGCTTTATCTGCAACTTAAGTGGCACCCTCGGAGGCTGAAAAATGAAGCCCAAGTGGAAGATCCAAAAACTGCAGTTCCACAAATGGCCACTTGAGGCTGGCTCCAAGAGTGAGTCAAAGTCTGTAGATCCCCATCTTAAAATGCCAAACTTTACAAAAGAAACAAACATGTTAACAGCGACATAGCCTTATAAAATAGTTTGTATGATATCCTACAAAAATGCACACACAAGGGTTTGTGCGATATCCTGCAATTTAGCGCCCAACAAATGACATTACATACTTAACACTGAGTTACACTGACTACTTAATGTAAAGCCACAGAGGTTAGATTTAGGCAAGTAAGATTATTGTGATTAGGTTTAGGAAAAGAATCATGGTGATGACGTACTTTAAAATGACTGAACGATCCCACAAAGTTCACATGGTTATGAACATCTGTCTCCTGGGGAAAGTCCTGTATCTTTGACCCATCCACAACTCCAACCTCCGATGTTGCGAGACCGCTTCCTTATTTATTCTTCACTCCTATCAGTGCATTGGTCATGTGATCACAGTCTTCCTAAATACATGCAATATACACAAATTACTGGTTCATACTAACTTAAGACATGTATGAACTATGGTGCATTATTTTTTGTAGGAAAACCTACAAACATTGCCTGGTACAGAAAATGGCTTTTGTCTCCGCTAATTTCATGTTTACAACTACAGTGCGGAAAGTGAATTTTTATATTACTCGCCTGTTTACACTTTTATTTAAGCTTAATGTTATGCATAATTAAGCGCAAGGTCGCTTTGAGTGACAGTTGGTACCGTCAGTTAAGAAGCTGCTACCATGCCGACAATGTTGCTTAGCATTACCATGGTGTAACCTCAGATTCACAGAATGTAGGCATAACAGTGGCTGTTGCTATTTTAGGGTGTTTTCAGTTCATGAGAGTTAAAAAACAAAGTCTTGTTCAGCATTTAGTTGTACTTTAAGACCCTCTCAGCAGTTGGATGTTCAGATTTTACAGTAAGTACATCTTGTTTAAATGGTGTTAAGCCTGTTTTTTGCAAGTGCAAATTAGCATCACAGTTAACCATAGCTATAAATGCACCATGCTAACCAAACTAGCAGGGTTAGTGTTATCTACAACCTCTCATCCAAATATGGTCACCTCTGGCTCCAAAAATCTAAGTTAGCAATGAGCCTTCACAATGGAAGTCCACAAACCAGTTGGTGACATCATGGTGGCTATTTCCATTTTAAAAAAAAAAAAACACACTTTATGCTGCAGCTATATTAAAGCAACCACAGAAGCCATCTATTCCCAGAGCCACTTATTGTTCCTATTCCTCTGTTCCAGGACTATGCCATGAACTACTGGAAGAGCCAGGGAGCCCCAGCTGAGAAGCTCATTGTTGGATTCCCCACATATGGCAACACATTCACTCTGAGGAACCCTGCCAACCACGGTGTTGGAGCTCCCATTGCTGGTGCTGGAACTCCAGGAAAATACACTCAAGAGGCTGGAGAGCTCGCTTACTTTGAGGTACACTTTCTTTAATAAAGTAATAAAGAATAAGCTTGAATATTGATGCTGGTTCAGTGTTAGTTGATATTCTCCTGTACGCTTGATAACAGTGCAGGTTGGTTTATCTTAGCAGTGCAGACTCCAGATGAAGAAGTGAATGAGTTTCTAGGCTGTCATTAATGCATTGCTTTGTGAAATTACAGATCTGCGGCTTTTTGAAAGATGGAGCCACTGAGGTTTGGAACCAGGCCCAGGATGTGCCATATGCCTACAAGGGAAACCAGTGGGTGGGCTATGACAACACGAAGAGCTTCCAGATCAAGGTAGCAGAACTGCACAGAATACTTGTTTTACTGTTTGACAGGCCAATCTGTTGGCTGTTGTGATTTACCTCTGAGCTAAAAATGTTTCCCAATCTCCATAAACTGTCAAGACTTAGATTAAGCATTATGTTAAAGTTTTCTCTCTGTACTACTGCAAAGTGTGACAGGAGTAAATGTGTTAGATTTTTATTTATATTTAAGGGGTCATGCTGCAGTTATCAGCAAACACTGTGTCAAGGTCCTCTGATGAAGTTGCTATGTTTTGACCTCAAAATGCTACCAACAACGCCCCCTTCTGGCTGTCTGTAGGTTGACTGGCTGACAAAGAGCAACTTTGGAGGAGCCATGGTGTGGACAATTGACATGGATGACTATATGGGCACTTTCTGCAACCAGGGAAAATACCCACTGATTAATGTTCTCAAAAAGGGCCTTAATTTGGATAATGCACGTAAGACTTTTAATACCTCTATCATTGATAATCAAAGTGATCCACATGGTGTTCTCAGGAAAAAACAAAACAATTAAATAATTTATTTTATTATTTTCAGCCTGCGCCCCTCCTGCCACTCCCCTTCCTCCAATCGCAGGTATGAGCACGACTTCCGGAGACAGCTCTGGAGGCGGCTCTGGAGGCAGCTCTGGAGGAAGCTCCAGTGGCGGCTCCAGTGGTGGCTCCAGCGGCGGCAGCTCCTCTAGTGGGGACTCAGGCACCGCCGGCATGGACAGTGGGTTCTGCTCTGGAAAGGCCAATGGCATGTACCCCGACCCAACAAACAAAAACCACTTCTACAGCTGCAGCAACGGCCAAACCTACTTTGGGAAATGTGCTGCTGGCCTGGTCTTTGACCCCTCCTGTTCTTGTTGCAACTGGCCCTAAGGCCGAGGTTATAGATTGACTGGTTAACTGTTCAAAGGCTGGATGACTCTGTTTTACATTTGTTCTTAGTTTCAGGGGCCAACTTCTCTGAGCGCAAAGTCCTTGCTTCCATGTTGGATGTTTAACAGTGTAAAACCTGAGGCCGTCCTCTTGACTGGTTAAATTTGAAAGCAAAGAAAATAAACATTTAGACTGTTGCATGTGTGTTGTATGTTTCCAATGTTCTTTTCTTTGCTGTCGAAGGTGTTTAATGCAGTAATGAAATGCAATGTCAGAATTGTTTCGGTATCACTCAAAACCTAGTGTTTACGGTATTAGTATAATTGTTCTTTTAATATATATTATACAGTATTCAATGTACATATGTCTACATATATTTATGTATACTTAGATATGTAAAGACATATAAAATTATATGACAACAGATGATTATATATATAATGAAAACAACAACCAACAAACAAAACACAAAAAATATGTATTTAAAGGTCCAGTGTTTAGGATTTAGGGGGATATATTAGCAGACATGGAATATAATATTTAAAACTATGTTTTTTTTTAATCACCTGAAACTAAGAATTGTTTTGTTTTCGTTACCTTAACGTGAGTTGTTTATGTCTACATATGGAGTGGGTCCTCTTCTATGGAGGCCATGTTATTTCTACAGTAGTCCAGAACAGAAAAATCAAACACTGGCTCTACATAGATGCATTTTTGTTTTCGCATTGGCTGCTGTACTTCTATACACTGGGCTCACGTTTCTGTTGGTTGCACTCACAGACTGTAAATAAAAATGGACGACGTCTCTCCACTTAGCCCTACTGTACAGAAGTGAAGCTAAAATATCCCAGATTCGGCCGCTGCTATCCTGCTTTGGTGACCTCATTCAGATCAAGAGTCTGCACAGTAGTGATCTTTGTGGTATCAAGTTTCCCGCCCATACACCCTTCCGACCAATCGTGAACAGTGCCACTGAATCATGTTGATAAATCCCTGTTTTAGAGGATTAAATAACTAATAAAAACAAACACTTGAACAAACAGCAGCCTCATAAAACTACCTTAATGACAGAAACCATCTTTGGAAAAAATGTATTTGATGTGAACTTCAAGTTTTTACTTTGGTCCATGTCCCATTCACTAACTTTGAGATGGCGGGCTTTATGACCTGTACTGCAGCCAGCCACCAGGGGGCGATCAAGATGTTTCGGCTTTACTTTTGAGGAGCCATCACGTCGTCCATCTTTATATACATTCTGTGGTTGCAATCTGCAACCTCATGGCTAGATTCCACTTAACCCTACACATTAGACCTTTAAAAGTATAATACAGGTAATCAGAATCCTTATATTGTGAATTTCAAACCCTGATACAATATAAAACAGACTAATCCACAATTTGAAATTTGAAAAACAGACTGACACTTTGAACTATAACTTCTAACGGTGCAGTGTGGCACACTATCCTCTTTGCAAGTACTGTGTAATTTCCAGCATAATAGAAGTGTTTGGCACAATGTTCATTTGGTGGGCTCTGGTAAAACATCTTTGATCCATCATCTTTGATGATAGATTGTTGTAATACTTCATCCCCTACAGTAGCCACTACAGGACAAAACACAGCTGCTGCCCCTCTCAGCTGCTCTCAGCTGCCTCCTCTTTCTGTTCCGTTCTGGCCGACCCATTCTGCTCTGTTGCTGGTTCCTCCACCATGGCTGATTTTTTTGTCGTTCCTGTTGGGATGCAGAGGGAGTGTGAGTGGGGGATGATGAGTGTGAAATGATTGAAAACAAACCTCAGGCGGCAGTGTACGAGGGTGCCAGCTGATACTGTACCTGTGAGGTAATTTCTGTGCATTCGATGGAACAGCAGGAGACCAATGAAGAGGATAAAACCGATGCAGGCGATTATCATTCCGCACAGCAGGAAGCTGTAGCTGCCTTCAGTCTGGATAATCTGGGGATGAGATAGAAACATTAAACTACTGAACACTAATCTAAATCTCCAGCGGGCTTGGTTTTGCAATTATAAGCCTATTTCTCTACTTTTGCACATTCTCTCTTTTTTCTATAATGATAAAGATACTCATCAGACTTACAGAGCCCACCAGAACCTGCATTACCATCTCTCCCATCCCTGCACTTGTCACCAGGACTGACGTTGCACATCCTGCAAAACAAGAAATGCATGATTAATTTCCTCTCCTTGCTTTGATTCCATAACTGTGGTACAACAATTGTAATATAAACACTTTATTATACCCTGATAATCAAGGATGTCCTCAGTATAGGCAAGCATACAGGGGAATATGCTGCTGAGGAAGAGCCCACATAAACACGTCCCGGCAAACAGAAAGGTGCTGCTGGTGTAGAAAATAAGCAGCATCAAGACTGTAACAATAGCACCTGCCTGTAAAAACAAAGAAGGGAGAGTATAATCAATTAGGTGTTTGACCTTTAAGTTTCATTGTGCATGTCTCGTCTGTGATGTGACGGCACTCTGTAAATGTTTTATTGGCCTCACCAGGTTGAACATGAGCAGTCTCACAGGCTGGAAACGGTACGAGAGAGGAATGGACAAGAGGCGTCCAGCAGTGATCGCTGCCCAGAAGATACTAGCAAGGTAACCCGCTGTCTTATGAGGCAGTGACATAGGTGGTGCCACAGCGTAGGTGTAGACAAAGCCAGCATATGCACCCTGGAAATAAAAAAGCAGATTCTTTCATGTGCGTACTTTGTGATTTTTATGTGAAGCAGGTTTTGTGGGCATTCATAAAATTTCATGTTAAAAGAAATGCATGCCCTGTTATTTATAGTTTGCACCCCTCACTCACCACAATGCCATCGGTCATGAAGAGCACCATCCCGCCGAGGATATGAATCATAAAGAAGGATACTGGCAGCCCGCGCAGGTTATCATTCTGACAGCAGCTAAAGATATCCCCATGACCTGTAACGGAGCGAAAGGTCACAAATGACAGATTGTAGCACACAAAATGGCATTTCTTGGGATTTTTTTTTTCATCTAAACTGACTAAAAAAGGGAAAGTATGCTAAATTTATTTTACAATAAGTATAAAAATCACTTCTTTACCTCCAGCTTCATGTTCCTTCTGCTCCACATCTGAGCCCTCGGCCCCCTGCTGGGTCTCCATCGCTAGTTCATCTTTATCCAGAAGACGAGGAGTGCCGCTGGGGCAACATGGGATCAGCTGCTCCCGATACATCAGGAACAGGACTGCAATGGGCACGGGCAGCTAAGGGTGCACAAATATAACTGTCACTTTTCATTTTCAACTACTTACTGAAATATTAGTGAAAAATCTAACTCCTTTCCTCATCTGTTAAGTGTCTTACATTGATAAGTGCCATGATCCAGAAAGCGTATTGCACAATGGACTCCTCTTCTTCTCCCTCGTGGGGCAGGGGGCTCTGAGTTATGTTGTGCTCTGCAATCGGACTGTTTCTCAGCATGTTCCTGAAATGATGCATGATCTCAGTCCCGTTCCCTGTGTGATTCCCACAGCCCGTCTCTGAGAGGAAAGGATCTGCAATCAGTGGGCTCACCAGGGCTCCGAACCCAATGAAGAAATGAAGAGCCTGCAAAAACATAGAAGACAAAGGGCTGAGACGTGACTTACTGTGTTTTTTTTTATTGTATAATTGGTTCATAAGTTCAGAAAATAAACCTACTGAATGTTTGTGTAGAAAATTCTTGTTAAATTGCCATATTTGTAAAGAAAGACAAATCTAAATTGTACTTTATATTACATCTGAATCTGTTATTAATTAACTTAAGGCTATTGTGTCAGTATTTCTAAAGATAAGGTACAGGCTTTTTCACCTGTAAGAAAACAGCCGAGTCCCTCTGATAGATGGTCACCAGTTGGATGTTAGCAATGGTGTCGATAATGCCCATTGCAAACCCAGACACAGCCATGGCAATGGCAAGCAGGAGAACATTATTGCACAGAGGGATGATGGCAAATATGACAGAGATGAGGAGAGCAGAGACAAATAGGGCAGATAGAGCACTGAACAACCTTAAAAAAAGAACAAGAGATTAATATGGTTATAATAATGCTCAATTGTTCTCAGATTATTTATGTACACTGAACATCTGCACTGCAGAGTGTGAGGGAACGATACTTACGTCCTCTTGAAAACACCTCCAATTGAGCTGCCGATCAACAAGCAGAACTGCTGTGCAAAGAACACCCAGGTGATCTGACTGAGTGTTGAGTTTGTTTGACATTGCAAGTCCAAAATTGTAGGTCCGAGGAAAGCGATGCAGAGTCCGAAGCTGAAGAAAACACTCCAGTAGGTCAGCGTGTGATGGGCATTCCTTTTGAAAAGAGTCAGGATTCGCTCATCCACAAACATCTTGACCACAGAAAAGACAGACGCACCTCAGTGAAACAGACTGCCAAGGATTTTTTACTACTATGTAAATGCAGCTCTGTGAAGTTTTGCGGACGCTTTTTGTTGTATAATGAGTTTCTAGATCTCTTTTAAAGCTTTTAGTGCCCTCCTCTTTGGATTGCTTAACCGAAAAGGATGTCCTCTTGAGTTAATGTGTGAAGTGGAGATTCTTCCAACAATAATATGACTATTTGAATCGTGTCAATGATTAGCAATAAAAAAGAGTCTGTGTTGAAATGCTACCAGAAAGTGTGCATTTGTATGTCATGCAACTTCCAGCACCATCAATGGAAAATGTATCATTCAGGAAGTAGTGACACAAAGGCTTCTCATGGACAAGTTGTACTTTCTTTCATACCTGGACAACCCTGCAGCACTTGTTTCAAAAGGAGCTTGGATGCTACGAATTACATAATGTGCCATAATGTCGTATTTTATTTTCTATTTAGAATTTAAAGTAAATTATTCAGCTGTGACTGCAACATCATTAATTACATTATTTACTATGAAATTAATCTAAAACATCTCCACTCCCTCTTCTCATGCAGTCTTGTGTAATCATTATTTTAATAGACTGTCTTACAGTATATCACTACTGATTATATCCTGTGTCCAGCATATCACATGTACCCACAGAGTTTCTCATTCTTTATTCTTTCTTTAAAGCTCCTGTAGAGATGTGGCTTTATGGATGGCAGTGTTGGTCTGTTGGTCAGTCTACTTTTTTGGCACAGACTGATATTTCTAAACAGCTATTAGATTGATGGCCATGATGTGCTGTACATTTATTGTCCCCAGATGATAATAGATAGATGACCTAGTGATCCCTGACTCTGGACTGCCATGAAATTTGGAACAGATATCCATGGTACCTAGAGAAGGAACCTTAATTATTTTAGTGATCCCCTGACCTTTAATATAGCACCAATATCACATCACATCATAATTTCAATTGGTCCAATACCATGGCAGCCTCAGCTAAAGTCCTGCACAGGTGTGATTTTAAAGACTTGCTCCTGAACCAGAGCCATGACGTAAAATACCACACCCCCTCACCAGCACCCGCACTTGTGTTACATTTTAGACATGAATTGTGCTATATAATTTAAGTTATTATTATTATTATTATTAGTAGTTCCACAAACCGACTCCTCCTGCGGACACAACAATCTACATCCTGACCCGAAACTGAAAATCCTGTATTAACCCTGCACTGTTCAAATGATTTGGTTAGGTGGCACATTTAAAGTGACAATTTTTTTGGCCATTTTATACATGTGAAACTAAGATATTATATTTTAAATAAAGGTAATTCAAAAGATACAATTTAAAAGTATATTTTTGGCTTATTCTGATAATACTGAGCAACACTTTTCCACAAATAACTAAATAGCTTGTTAGTAACGCACCTAAATGAGTGCCTGTGTCCACATAGAGTTTTTTTCCCTCAATGTTGGCGTCTTTTCAATTGTCCTCAATGAAGAGTGAGCGTATGTGACCGCCTTGAGAAAAAGCGCCATGCCCAGAGGTGCAGCTGCTCCGAACAATTCTTGTTGAGAATCTCTTAAGTTTTCTGAAAGGTGCTAGTGTTGTCACTGCCGCACCTTTAGCTAGGCTACTGTGACAACAAAGACAGAAAAGCCCATGGGAGCACGTCAGCAGGTGAAAACCGGCTGGTGTGTTGTGCTTTGTTGGCTTGTTTTTGACAGTGTCATCAACCCTCTGTTAATGTAGCATTGTGTTAGCTACCTAGCTATGAGGTGCTGGGATGAAGGGCTCCCCAGCACCCTGCCATCTCTTTTCACCAGTTAGAGGATTAAAAGTTGAAAGATTAAATTACTTTTACTTCAATTTAACTTTAATATATTTATTATCCAACACCTGTCATCTGACCCACATGCTCTTTTTTTCACCCAGAACCAAATCCAGAAATAAATTTAAGACCAAATACAGTGGTTAGCATGGTCGCCTCACAGCATGCTGGTTCAAACTGTGGGTGGGGGAGCCCCTCTGTGTGGAATTTGCATGTTCTACCTGTGTCAGTGTGGGTTTTCTGCATGCAGCTTCCTCCCACAGTCCAAAGACATGCAGGTTAATTGGTGACTCTAAATGGTCCGTACGTGTGAATGTGAGTGTGAATGGTTGTGTGTCTCTATGTGTCAGCCCTGTGATAGTCTGGCAACCTGTCCAGGTGTACCCTGCCTCTCACCCAACATCAGCTGACCATCTGACAATACAGGACTCTGGCCTCAGTTGTACCTTGTGTTTAGCACTAGTTAGCCAGTGTTATCATGCTAACACACAGAAGTAAGATGTTGAACATGGTACATGTTACATTGTACCTGATAAACAGCAACATTTTAGTGTTGTCATAGTGATGTTGGTATTCTGTCTATGACATGTGGTGATATATGGTATATAACACAATTTCTTTTTGGGATCATTCAAGCTTTCTGTCCCCTTTTTCTTAATGTTAATATTAATGTGTGTCAGGTTTCAATAATTATCAAAATTATCTTGTCTCTTACTTCTGAATTTCTTTTTTGGCAGCATATGTGTATGGGTCAGTCCAAAGGATGGACAGTGTGTGTGATTTTACACTGCAATGTTTAGCTTGACCCCATTTAGAAATGGATGTCAGCCTGCTATCTCAAGGCTACAGCATGATTTAGATATTTGGGATTCCTGCATTAAACTGTTCTACAGATTAAAACATTTGTATTCTATATGTGTTGTATTACTTGTCCCTCGGTGGTATGAATAAAAGAAAGGACTTAATAGCTAATCCCTTTAATGATTGCATGGGTGAAGCAAAGCTCCGCTGGTTGTGGCCAAATTTGGGCTTCCGGCAAGGTCGAAACAAGGGAAAGCAAAGAAATCACAATGCAGGCTTATTATAAAAACTGTGAATTTAGACATCTTTAAACTTTTTAAGAAAGACCCTGGCACCGTTTAAGGCAATATGAGTTTTATGAATAATATATTTGCATGATGATGGCACAAATCTTTGCGTCGGATTTACTGCATCATTTTTTAAACGTGTGATTTAATGCTCTGAGTAATCAGTGAAATATCATGAATACACATACTTTTCTTGGTTCCTATCGTCCTGCTGAAATTAGCTTCTTTGCAAGTTCACTTGTCTCTGCATACATAAGTCTGATACCTTTGTCAGTCACTTGTTCAAGTTTTTCACTATGACTCATTTTCCTGTCAGTGTACCTGTCTACACAGTGGAGCACATGCCAGGATCCCACAGCCTACAAAGCTAAACTGTGTAACTGATTTGCCAACATGCCCTGAAAGTTGGAGATGCTGCTGGTCAGGTAGTAAACCCTGAGAAATATGTGTGTTTATACAAAAGGCATTCATTAACATCCACTTCCTCTTCTGGAGATACAGCAACACAAGATGACTTCTTCGGGTAATTGTCAACTAACGTGATCTTAGAGGTGATGTTAAAAATCAACAGCAACTGCTGGTTACTAAAGTAGGACATCTGCTTTTGAAATAGCCTTATATACACAGGTTAGATTAGGTACTCTACGTGTTCTCTAATTAGGGAACAAAAAAATATTTGAAAATGTGTGTAATTGAGGAAGTGAGTGGGTGAATAAATGCACAGCAGTAAACCTAACCTTAATATCTTTATTGTTGAGCAATTTCATTCTCAAATTTGGCAATTTAAGCCTAAAACAGCACCGAGCCACAGTCTACATTAAAGAATCCCTCTAGAAATACTGAGGACAAAGTAGAAATGCTCTGCTTGGAATCTGTGTTACAGCAAAAAAAGTTAATTCCACTCCGTCTCTGTCTCTGAAGAATCTATGTTTTGCAAATATTATTCATCTTGAAAATTTAATTGCTGGACACAAGATGTCCAGTGTCTATTTCACTGAAAAGTTCTCAGTGACTATGTTTACATGCACACTATCTAACAAAATTCTGAAGTTGTTATGGGTCATGTGAACAGCATATTCTGTTTGGATGTTTCAAATTAGTGCTGTTTCCGAATGTAGGACTTTCTGATTTTTGCATGATGGATAAGTTGGTAATATTCAGGGTTTAGGAGTGTTACCGGATCACCCTTTTTCCCCTTTAAGGGCGTTGGCCTTTTGGGAAACCTGTGAGGTGTGTGACGTGTGCTTCGGCATATGTGGAGGGAAGCAGCTCTCTCAGGGTGTCATGGTGAAGATGCATGCAGCAAATAGCGATGATAGCAGCAGAATTAAGTGTCTAGATAAGCTCAGGACTACTGTTCAACCTCATGAGAAGGTCATGTTTATGGTTTTGAGGTGAAGACTGCAATAAAGCCATTGTTAGTGAACAGCACCCCAACGGCTTGTTATCCTTCCTTCTGCAGAGTGGTCCAGACTGCTAGAAGATAGTTACCAGCTAACAATGAGCCAAGCTAAATTTAATATTATTAAGCCAGCGTGTTCCCAACCATGGTTCAGAGTTCGTAGCTGGTAAACTGTCACTGAGAGAGGTAACAGGAGCATTCTTTGGACATGTGTACAGCATATTTGACATTTACGTCTTAGTTGAGGTTTTTACTGCAGTATGTGACACATGACCTCATGCCTGTTTATAGTCAGCTCTGTGTGTTGTACACAAAGCAACCCGGCAACAGTTTTGAAGGCTGTAGGGTAGAGATACATGCCCAAAATTAAAGCCAAGATTTCTGGTCAGACAGAGAAACCACCTACTTATAGACATTATGAAAGATGTGGAATCAACAGGTTTTTGATTACGCAATGCCGACCTGTTCAAGAAAATGGTTCAGGAAATGAAAGAGGCAGGCTGTGTCTGCCACTGGTGAAAAGACTTTGAAAAAATCCTATTTTGATGGAAAGATGCAAAATTGTACAAGTGGTTCCAGCTGTTCCACTTTCTCATATTTTGACAGAATTTTTGACAGCCATGTAAACAACTTTTAAGAATATTCTCAAGCAAGGGAAAAAAACAAGATTTTGTGCATGTAAACCCGTGTAACATGGTCAATTGTACTGCAGTAATATGTGTAAGTCAAATGTGCATTGGTAACATTAATCAATCAATCAATCAATTTTATTTATAAAGCCCAATATCACAAATCACAATTTGCCTCAGAGGGCTTTACAGCATACGACATCCCTCTGTCCTTAGGACCCTCACAGCGGATAAGGAAAAACTCCACAAAAAAACCCTTTAACGGGGAAAAAAATGGTAGAAACCTCAGGAAGAGCAACTGAGGAGGGATCCCTCTTCCAGGACAGACAGACGTGCAATAGATGTCGTACAGAACAGAACATTAAGTAATGTAATTACACAAAATTTGTTTCAGTTGTTTTTGTCTGACACGCTTAGGCCTATATAGTCAACATGTGGAACGGCTGACTATGGAGGAACGGTCTCTGTACACCTACATTCACCCACCTATAAAGGGTTGTCTCCTGCTTTACCTCTCCCCTTTAGACGGTTGTACTCCATGGGAGAGGTAAGTGACATTGCTCTCGTAATAGTATTTGTCTCTTAAGTTCATTTTTCAGTCTAAACTCATTGTAAAACATGCTAACATATTCCTGTGTCACTAAATATGTGTAGAGGCTCGAGTTATATTGTCATAATTGACGGAAGATTTTATTTTTAGCTCTTGTTGTCAGGTATGTTTGCTGTGTTTTATTGTATCGAAGTGAATGTAACATGGCTGCCCTTTTGCTGTTGCACTCTTTGGGAGAAGGGCTCGAGTTATATGGTCGTAATTGACGGAGGATTTTGTTTTTACCTCTTGCTGTCAGAGTTGTCAGGAATAAATGGAGATCGCCTCCAAAGATATCCACGGTCTGGGCCTCTTCATATCAACACAACACAGACAACACCAGAGTCACACATCGTCAGTGTGTGCACTTGAGACTTTAAGTTCCACCATTACACTTTTCCACGTTACTTTCAGGTGAACACAAAACTTCCCCCCTTCAGCAGATGAATGTAAAAGAGCCTTCTGGTGAGTCAAACTGCACATACACCGCTCTGCACAGTGAAGCTCAAACACGCAAATGAAATAACAAAGTCACAAAACACATTTTTGAGAAGAGATGTGCATTTCCTAAACACAGTTTCAACACAAGATGGTGTCAAAGTATTGCATTCAAGGCAGTTCAAGGCAAAATCAATCAGGTTTGCTTCTATAGAGGGATAATACTTATCTCTTAAACACACCCAGAACACAGCATCTCTTTCTCAGTCTGACACATGGTTTGCTGATGGCAGCCACACAAAGAGACAACACATCAGTAACAGGGTTTAAAGTGGACGAAAACAGCACTGCCTTGCTCCTCTCTGTCTCATCTCCATAGGCTGACATTTAGCCAACTCTCAATCAGAGGCCCGAGACAGTGCCAGGACAATGTGACAGGAATCGCAATTTGATTTTCTCCCTGCTCTTTCCCCCATCTCTGCTATTTGCTTTATCTATATTGTGTTTCTTAAGGATTCAGTGAGCCTGCAGAGGAAAGCGCACGCTGCCATATATGATAAAAGAAGAGTAAATGCCATGGATTACACGTTAATACCTCCAAAGCCTAATATATTTCTTCATAAGCCCATGGATGTGTATATTTAATTATACATGAGTGAGCAAAATAAACATTTCAATGCCTATGAGAAGGAGGAAGTCATAATATGTTTGTGTATTAGTACTTGTCAAGGCAGACAGGCATACATGATTCAGTATGCATTAACACAAGTGAGGGGATTTGCTGAGTTGACATGATACAGACTCCTCTCGGAGCAATAAGAAATTTATCTGTCACATATCCACATTTCTCCAGTCAGTCCCCATAGCTGGATGGAATTGCCCTGCAGTGCACCCCCTACACATCTCCTCAGGCCCAAAATAGAGCCAAGGATATGTGGTATGCAAACAGACATGTCTGCAGGGCAAAACAGTGCTATTCTACGAGGCTCTGTGCTTCCAAACTAGCTGCTGGTGGAGCCGTTAGGACACAAAGCACTTGTGAAAGTTAGTACATGAGTAGATTAAAAAGTCCTTTCAGTATAATTATTCAGAAGTTTGAGAGAGAAAGGGAGAAAATTAAGTGTCACTTCCATTTGAAATCATTTCTATAAAACTCATTAGTGCGCTCTAGGGTAATTCTTTGCATTTTAAAAGACAGAAGAAGCCAATCCAAAGATGCTAAAAAAAAATGAGTGATCTCATTGTTTCTTCTGACTAAAATTTTAAACACTGTTTTGTTTAGACTAAAACTAAATTGCTGTATAGGACAGCACCACCTTGCTAATTCATTTGGCCAGTTATGTTTTCATGGGAAACTGCAGTTTTGACTACATGTCAAAAAAGTAAACCTGTCCTATCAAGCATGTGTTCGAGTCACTTTTTCAATATCTAACCACGACCATGATCTTCCCATAAAGGATTCACATTCAATAGTGTCCTTTTTTGGCGTCATCATTCATCCTGTTCAAATTGTCATCTAACAGATCTGTTTTTAAAGCTGGGGTAGGCAGTTTTATTTTGTGTCATTGGGAAAGACCCATACTAAACCGAAACTTGTCATTCACGGGTTGACTAAGAGAAAACTAGAGTTTGTACCTCAACTTGGCTCTGTTTTTCAGGCTTTAGAAAATTGGTCAAACCTCTTCGGCCAATCACAAGTTATTTCATACAGAGGGTGTTCATATTGGCTATTCTACAACTGCAGATGCATGTGCATGTCCCTTTGGTGAAATCCTGACTCAGTTGTGGAGAATCCTGTGGAAAACGTTCCTATGTAGCATTTGGCATTGGCTACAACTGCCTACACTGCAAACCAACCAAAAGAAGGAAGAAAGAGTTATTGAAAACAAACAAAATAAAATGTGTGCTTATCTGCGAAGTGTTTCGGAGTTGGAGAGAAAATGTTGCTAATAGTTTAGCCTTCTGCTAACTGGAGCCAAAGGCTCATGGCTGTGGCTAATTCATGTTCATGTTTATGTAATATCAGCTAGAGCCTCAAATCACAGTGTGTCCTCTGCCTCTAGGGGGATTTATACTTCTGCCATTCGTACACCACAGCCTGACGTGCACCTCCCCAGAAACTACACCTCGTCTAATGTGTGTATTGGGTGTGTTTTGAATCAACTAAACTTTAAAGCACTTCACAGAAACCCTGCTGCTGACCAGTGTTTTGGAGGTGTAACTGCTGTGAGTGACACAGACACACAACTGCAAAATGAATGCTCACAACGGCATAGGCCACGTGTGTTA
Organism: Cephalopholis sonnerati; assembly: GCA_019142605.1. Classification (NCBI taxonomy): domain Eukaryota; kingdom Metazoa; phylum Chordata; class Actinopteri; order Perciformes; family Serranidae; genus Cephalopholis; species Cephalopholis sonnerati. The sequence continues at coordinate 50,322 of JAGQAX010000092.1, forward strand.
ATCTGCCTCACTCCTAGCCACCACAGACCACCTCACCGGGAGAAGAGCAGGCAGCAGCTCATGAGACAGACCCCCGAGTCAGCAGCCCCAGCAACCTGCATCCAGCCAGCACAAACCTCAGCTCTGGGGGACTGACCACGCCTTACTCCCCGCTGGTTCAGCAAACTTTATGTCGCACAGGTTAGACCTGGCACTGCTGCTGTCCACCTCCCGTGACACCCAATAATGAGGGGTTTGCTTGGGGCTTGCTCTCCTCTGAGAGAAGCAGTCTACAGTGGCGGGGAGTGAGCTGAAGAAACTGGGGGGCTAGCTAACTAACTGTTGTCTGATATGAGGTCTGATAAACAGAGAAAGAGAAACAGGGGGCAAGGAGGGGTTAAGTGAATGCACTGTGCACAACATTACAAAGAAATTACATTGAATAAATCAATGTATGGGAAACACATGGTTGCAGGTGGTTATTTGGTTGGAGGGGCTTAGGACAAAGAGGGGAGAGCTGCAATTTCTGCCTACCCCACCTTTAATCTGCTTCCAACGTCATTCTGCACAACAAGGCTGTCTAAAATTATCTGAAGCTAATCTGAGCCTCAGCAGTCTGAGTTAATAAAATCAAATGGGTATCTTCCAAAGTTAGGTAGCCTTTTCAGCACAGGATTCACTCTCTGTGTTATCCCAGACAGTTTTTCTGTGCTGAGCTGCGATGGAGGGATAATAGCACAAAAAAGGAATTTTACACTAAAGTTACTGGAACTTTAGTGCAATTGTTTTACATTAAAAGCATGTTAAAAACTAATATGAACAGGAGAAATGATGATGAATGATGAAACAAGCAAAACTTGTTTTAGTGCACATGTGGGACATGACTATTGTCTTAAGACAGAACCTGTGTTTTAACAAGGGTCTTAAATTAGTACCCGCCAAATGATGGTAGATTTTCTGCGTGGTAAGTAAATCTCCAGGGGCTATCTGCTACACTGGTGGGTACATGTCTGTACCAAAACAGTCATGTAATAACTACAACTTATACTGTGACACAAAAAGGCAATATATTGTTTTGGGCAGTAAAAAGTATGCTTGGCCGGTGGACTTTTTCATCTACCAGTCCCCTCGGCCGATGAGTCAAAGTTAATTTTGGACACTGGTTATAACCAAGAACTGTGTGTTCCAGTATGTAACCATAACAGAGATTCAATCATCTTTTCATTGCTACAGGTACATATTGCCTTTCAGGGGAAAATATTATAAGAAAAAGGAATGAAAAACTTCAGAGAGCATTTAGTTACTTTTGACCAAATTTTCCAAATTATTTTGATATAAAAAGTTTTGTTTTCATATAAAACATATTTCCTGCTGCACATTAATAGTAGAGATGTAATTTCTAGTACAAACAGTTGGACAGCAGGAAAAAAAAGGTCCGATCTCACAGGAAAGATCTTTTGATCCGACACAGGAGTGATCATGAATCTTAAAAGAATGCTGCTCTTGCATTTTCATGCACATGAAGTCTTTCAGAGTGTCATTTGAGTTTTGTAGCGTATTGAGTGCAAAGCCTTATTCTCCAACAGTCCGGCCTTTAATATTATGTGAAAGGAAGTTTAAGTTCAGTGGAGCGTTGATCCTTATCCAAAGACTTCAATCAGGAATTTCCACCCAGGATTCCTAAAAGCGCAGCGGCCGATCACATCTGGAGCCCTCTGAAGATAATGGCCTCTGTCAGCCAATCCCCACTCTGTACTTTACATGAATGGAGCCATGCTGTATCTGTTGATCCCTATTATATTGGCTAATTATACTCCAGTGTTTAGTGCTGTTAATGACAGTAATTATTGCTCTTATCAAGCATTGTTTATTAGTGGCCAATTAATTATTTGTGGCTGTATCTACACTGGGTTTTGCACCATGATCTGTTTTTCTAAATGCCTGACATCATCTTTAACTTCCTCAAATACAAAAACATTTATAATTGATATTAATCTACAGTACATCACTTCGAAAGGCTCGGCATTAAATTGTACTAATCTTCAGATTTTGGTTTGAAAACTGTTCTAATCGGTTCTTTTGAGTAAAGCAGTAAAGCTGACATTAAATCCTCTCAGTGGGATTTAAGGGTGTCGGCTGGTCTCTACTTTGAAATGTTACAACAAATCCTGGATATATTGCTCATCAGGTGCCACTCAAGTCCAGCCCACAAGGTTTAACACAGCATGCAAATGACAAAGATTTTAATTATCGATTAATTTGTCAATTATTTTCATGATTAAACCAAAAATGTCAGACAATAGTGAAAAAAGTGCCCATCACAATTTCTAAAAGCCTAAGATAAAATCATTGCTTGCCTTGTCCAAACAACTGTAAAGAAACTAAAGACTTTTATATCATAGGAGACGAAGTAAACTATTCAGATATTCATTGTGAGGAGCTGGAGCTTGTGCATCGCTCTAATTTTGGCTTAAAAGCTGACTCCGATTATTATAGAAATAGTTGTTGACAATTTTTTGTCACTTAACTAATCATTGCAGCTTTACTTTATAGTAAATAACCCATCTGTCACTTTATGTGAAAACACAAATAAATGTCCCATTCAGTTTCTACTTCACTTTCTCTGCTGATGTTATGCAGGAAAGAAAGGAGGCTATTCATCGTCTGTGCTCATAGATCCTCCCAGAGATGATTCATTTGTTGTCTGAAAACTTGGGAAAGAGAAAGCTGTTGAAAAATACAACAAACTCCACCACAGAGTGAAATCCTCTTTACCCTGTAACAGTTGATCCGGACCTTTTCTTTGAGACGTACCCCCGACCCCTATCAGACAAACTCAAGTACCCCTTCATCAACACCACCCATAGGATCTGAATAATCATTAACTGAATATTATTTAACACATTCAAAATGATTTTTAAACAATATTGTTATTTTTTTGTATTAAACTTTAAATATGTAGGTCAGTTTGGTGGCAGAAGCTGGAGATTTGGCTATTTCAACCATTTAGCCATTACTTTCATCTATTTCAACTAAGTATTAATTACTTTTAGTTAGCTAGCCATTTGAACTGTATATCAATTATTTTTAGCTACTTTTAAAACATTTACCCATTACTTTAAAGGTCCTGTATGCAACATTCAGAGCATTAAATGGGAACACCACCTATATTAAGAATTCCACTATTTTATTTGCATGGCCAAGGAAAGTTTAATCAATATTTGTGAATGTAAGGGACTCTCTCTCAAAGCCAGAAACCAGAGAGGTGAGTCTCAAACTTGTGATGTTATAGAGCTGCTCCATAGAAAATAAATGGGAGCCTGATTTTGTTTTCTTTTTTATGTCCCAATGATCTTTATTATATTGTAAGTGTTGTTTCCCACTTCACCGTCTATGGAGCAGCTCTATGAAATCACAAATTAGAGTTTAGCACTCTAGTTTTTGGGATTTGGGAGAGAGTTGTTCATTTTAACTAATTTTTTTTAAACTAAAATGCCTTCATTTTGAAAATGGCTGAAGTTTCCTGTTAATATAGGAACTTTTAAGACTTCTCTGCTCTCTTGCTCACTACTTTTCATGCACTCAAAATTGCTGATTCAACATATAGATATATATTATCATTATTATTATTATTATTATCATTATTATTGTTCGAATTAGCTATAGTCTATAGCTATACCCCAATATATCAGTGTACTCCCTACAAATTGCAAAAGTACCCCCTAGAGCACTGGTTTCCAACCTGGAGGTCCCAACCCTCTCACCAAAGCTTTAGAGGGGTGGGGTGGGTGAATTTACGGGTTGTAAAACTTTTCAAAAATTATACAGTAGGTCTTTATCTCAGCGTTACATTAATTTACATGAAGAAAACTAAACAAACATATTTTTTAGAGTTTAGAATATTAATCAGCATAAAAATCTTAAAAAAAAAAAACACCCATAAGATAGGGGCACGGTGAAGACCTGAACATGAGCTATACTCACAGAGCCTTCACTCACTGCTGATCAGCCTCGTCCTGCATTAAAAAAAGGCTAATAGAACAATGGCGAAGCATCAGGGGGAAGAAAACACTGAATCTGTCAAAAAAGAGGAGTATTAAGTCTGCATGGTTGTTAATATAATAACAAAAATACATTATACAGACAGATAATTATATTAAAAGTTCTTAAAAATATCAGGAAAACTCATCTCTGATGTAATATTCACGGGAAACAATCAACAAAAAATTAATCCAAATCGCTCATTTTACACAAACTTCCTGCAGTTGTTGTGTTCACTATTTGGGTTAATTGTGCAGTTTTCCCATTTGTTCTGTACTGTTATTGTTATGCATTGAATATAATGTGAAACATCAATAAAATATGCCACTTAGTCAAGGTTCATCGGTTGACTCAAAGATAGAAAAGGGGTTTCTTAAGAAAAAAGGCTGAGAACCCCTGCCCTCGGGTACAAGTACCCCAGGTTGGGAATCACTGCCCTAAAACACTAAATGATTTGAACTAAGACAGAAGAAAGGCTGCAAAGTTACTGAAGGTCTAAACACTCAGAATGCTATGTTATTAAGTTAGCTGCTAGAAATCTATTAACTCTGATGCTCTGCTAATATTCTTGCTCATTTTCAAAAGCCTGAACAGCAGTTCAAGGTGAATAACACAGACACACAGCTTTTGTTAGTGATATCATGCACTGCCAGAGCCTACCTTATCCAGAGTTGTACGATTCTATGTGGAGGTTACTGCTGCAGCACAGACTCTCCTATGATTTTGCTGTAATTCTAAGAATCATTGTAATCTATAGAGAACAGCTGACTAAAGAGTAAAATCAAAAGTAGCATAACAAAGGATTAGTTTCACAGTGAAGTACGGTTTTCCTCAAACGGATGTGACAGAGAGTTCTACAGTATAGAGGGCTCAGACTGAGCCAACACAGGAATAGAAATCCACCATCGTGCCCATTTTCATGGATGAAATGCTTTGTCAGTATATCAGCACAGATAATAACTTGAATGCTGTGATAGAGTGTACGACCTCAGTGGATTTAATGAAAGGCAAGTGATGAATTCAAAACCCCACAAAGGGAAAAACTGATTTCTGTATCGAGGACTGAACTAGCTTTGTTCCCCTGAATATTTTTTTCTGTCAGAGGCAGAAGAGAGAACAACTCATGCATGCAGCTGTCTGGTAATATATGTTTGTACACACATCCGGACACAGAAAACACAATGGTGATTTATTCTTTTCTATCATAAGATGTCTCTTGCTTTTCCCCTTCTTCTCCTTCTCCCCTGTACTCTCTTCCCCCCCGCCTCTCCCGACACAGTTGTAGAGAGCGGAGCAATGATGCGTGTCTTAGTGAAACCTGGTGAATAGTAATGAACCGAGCCTGTGTGTCTATTTGAGGGAAAGCAAGAGCAAGACACAGAAAGGGTAGGGAAGGGGTTGTGGGGAAGCAGGAGGAGGAGGAGGAGGGTAGACTGTGAGTGAAAACAGGGCTTCTCTTGCGGCACTGATGCAGCACAAGCAGCGGTGAGAAGCACAGTGGTGACTGACAAGAGATGCAGTTGCATTAATCCTTTACACATGAGCTCATCAGCCATTCTGATCAGGACGATGTGATTAACACATCACTTGTTAAAACCTTCAACAAACTGTATCTTTTCTCTGGGTGTGTTACTTGTGCTTCATTATACAGTAGCTCATTCTCCCAATCTAACCCCCCCCCCCCTCACACAGACGAGGAGGAGGGGGTGTATTAGTAGAGGAAACGGATGGAGGGGGAGAAAGCTGTGAGTGAATGTGGCTCAGAGAGGGGCAACAGCACCTGCTGTCTTCATCCCAGATTCACCAGGCAAAACCGCATTCTCCCTCTACCAGTGATGCACTGTTAGCAGGACAAAGACAGGAGAAAAAAGGCCCAAACAAAGACTGTAAAGACAGCAGGATCTTCAGATCAGTGCTGACTTGAAGCTGCCGCTCATTTTGCAATTTTCATGGTCCTCCTGGGTTTCTGTTAAAAGCCTTACACCCACACTGTCAATGCTGTGTGTGCAGCATGACAAAAACAAAGTTTGTTGGGCGAAAAACACGAGCATCAATCCAGATGAAAATGGAAAAGGAAAAAAAAAAGAAGTGAGCTCCTGTATACAACTGAGGGATAAGTGACTGGAATATTCAGCAACTGGCTGTAAAGATCAACTAGAGTGCCAGGACTGAAAGGAAGGGAACAAACACAATAGTCAGCCCCCCTACCTCAGCCCCTCTTTTATCCTTTTCCATCCAGGACCCACGGGCACTCTGCCAACTTGGAATCTTAAGAACTCATTCAGAGAAAGCCAAAGAAAGAGACTTGTTTAAAACCAGGACCCATTCTCTCACAGTCTCTTGTTTTTCCTTACATTTCCCACGTGAAGAGGGATTTCTGGTTGCTGTTTTCTCTGACATCGCATCTGAGGAGGGTAGAGGGGGGGTTGGAGAGGGGTTGTTCAAGAATTGCCATTCATGTAACGTTTCGTCAGATTCGTGGTTTGAGAGTATTGTGAGGGAGTGATCTCCCTTCTGAGCCCCCTTTCCCCTCTCACGCTCTCTCTCTCCCTCTCCCAGTTTTCATTCTGCTTTTACTCCCTCTGTCTCCCCACTCTCGCTCCTGCTCACATAGTAACTCCTCCCCCCCACTACCCATTGTCTCTCCATACAGTATTAGGCTGAGGGGATGCCATACTCGTTCCAGCGAAGGGACGCAGGAGAGGGAGAAGGAGGTAAGAGTCAGATTTATAGCATAAGAATGCATCCGGCACTAAAAGCACGTCACCATTTACTCTCAGAAGTGTAAAATGTGACGGGCAAAATAGCTGTTTTGTTTTCATCAAGAAGGACAGTGGGGATAAGAAGCTGCTTTTACTGATGCTCTGGGGGGGGATTTCATGTGTTGTATGCAGTGTTTCAGTGTGTTTTGGTTGTCTTGTCTGGCAGTGGAAGGTGCTTAGGTGTGTTTTTTACATATGAAAAGGGAGTGCTGCATAGGAAAAGAAATCAGGTGCCACCCCTTTATCTTTATATTCAAGACCAGTGTCTAAATGTCAGATTGTGGGGTACTGTTATAGCTCTGCATCTACAATTTCTGCTGCTCAAACTCTTCTGTCACAAGAACAGAGGAATGTCTTAAAATATATTAAACATAATCTTAAGCTAATAAAAACATCTGGATAATGACGATTCCCCTGAACAGGCTCCCAGCACAGAGGGACCATGTACGATGTTTAGGGATTAAAGCTAATCCTCCCTGTGGCTGAGATTCACCTTCTTGTCTGGACAGAGTCTGACACAGGGGCTTTACTAATTTATGCTGAGACATGCATGAGAACCGGCTCCCTGGAGCTCAGTGGCAGTGGTCTTTTTCAAACCTGGAAAAGGCTTATTGAGTGAACTCTTTCCCCTCAATCTGTAGGTAATATTCTCTCTCAGAGGTCATGTGAATGTCCAGCCAGTGTGAGGCCAATAAGATATAAATCTAAGTATGTGAACAGCTCAGTGTTTGGTGGGCTTACAACCTCAAAATCAGGCTTGGCTGCATTGTGTTTCAATCTCTTTGGAATAAAGTTAGAAGTCTTATGATAAAGTATCTTGTTGAGAACTATGAGACAAAATGAGAAAATAATCTCACAAAGTGTTTTTACTCCCTTGCGCTGCCAGAACAACTTGAAACAGGTGCATAAAAAGACGACTAGAAGTGGTTCTCTGTACTGGACAGTTGCAGCCTAGTACAGGAAGCTTTGTGTGCTTGTTCAGAGGAAAAAAGGGAGGCTGTCTCAATGGGGCTTTTGTTGTTTGAGTTGGAGACAGCAAAAGCACAAGAAACACTGACTGACAAATACCTGGCCCCTCTGTGCCTCAAATCTCTCCGAGTTGCACTTGATACAATGTCAACAAATGCCTCCTCTGTCCTCTATAGTAGCCCCGTTTCCTCTCTGTCCACAAGATTTTTTCATGTTTTTATAAAGGCTACTGTTTTCCGAGCAGACATCTGGGTGAGCAGATTTGGCCTGCATAGCTTGAGTGCTGAGTCTCGACTCACTGAGGGGTTGAAAATGGTCCAAAGCACTTACAACAGTTTAAAATTGTGGTAAACAGTCTGGTGTTTCAGTCCAGTGTACGGAAAAGTTACAAAAAAATGTTTGACTACTGTAAGGTTAAAGAGTTGTGAGAGTGTGTGCGAATTTAGAATGAAATCAATCAAACATATTAGTAGTTTTTCTGTGCATTAATGATGCTTGACTCATCAGTATGGTGGCTTTGATTAAAGACGCACAAGAGCTACTGCATGGAAATGTGAACTTAATGTCTGCAAAAATGTTTTGGTCATTAATAAAAACTGCTTGGCTTCCTGGGCCCAGTGGTTGAATCAAAATGCTGAGGTAATGATCTCCTTTGTGCTGGTGGAAGTCAAGCAGAGGGGTTGCTACAGAATATAGAAATACTTTACGTAATCTGTTTTGAATTCAGAAACAGAACCCCTTTTGATTAACATTGCACCTTTTCCCCGCAGACATTGATTTAAAACGGCATTTTTAATCAAAGATTATTCTGCAAACCCCCCCGAGGAATTGAATAGCTCGCAGGGTATTGCTGTGAGATTCAAGCACCGGGCAGGGGTCAATTTATTTGAGTTTGTGCTGTGAAAAATACAATTCCCTCTGTCTAAAGACTAACAAGACAGTTTCATTTTACTCCCCCGGGCCTCAGATGAATACTTACAGTTTCTTTAGTTAATTATTCATGCCGATGTGAGTTTTAAATCCTGAATGCTTTCTGCAGCCTGCCCCTGTTTTTTCCTCTTTCTGTTTTCAGCTGCTCTCAAACTATATCAGTCACTGATTTTATATTGTTCTCCTCCAAATCAAACCACAGCTGTGTCTTATGGCTTTCTATTCCTATGTGAGTTCGTTCTAACATGTCATGTAGGGTTTAAAGCCATTGGATACACAGTGGACAGCCATCTGAGAAACTGTGTTTGAAGAACTTTTTGACATTATCTTATTTTTAAGATGTCTTTTTCTATTTGAAAATGTTGTTTAACCCCTGCTAAAGATAGTCAAAGAACAACAGCATCCAAACATGAAACAAGTATAATCATTTTTAGTTTAAGTTTAGCTTTTGTGGCATTTTATTTAGCCCAGCTATTTGTAGCTTCTAACATTTTATTTAACGATATCAACAAAATCTGTAGCCAACAGCATCTGCATCATGCATCTTTCCTTGCATCAAACTTTTGAAGGCAAATCCAGATCTATTGATTCGGAGCAAACATTGAGACATTTTCCTCAAGATATTTCTGGGAAACGACTGCCTGGTTTTCATAACAGTTGTGACTGAGCAGATGGTCAAGGAAATGAAACAGTTCTTTTCCTGCTGCTCTCAGCCGTTTCACAACTCCAAGGAACAGCTTAGAGCTCTTATTACTTACTGCTGGGAAGTTTACCGTGGAAGTCACAACTCCGTGCATTCAGAGATGTGTTTAATTTAATGACTGTGGGATATTCTGCACCACCTGTTATTTAAAAGTAGAAGTTCAGGATTTTTTAAGCCTATCCTGCTGATTGGTCATCAGTCCCCTGAGAGGACATTAAAATGTTTTCACACCATTTCCTCAGAAAGTGACACCTCTCTGGTTCTACCAGTGTTAGCTAAAGTTTATGCTGTATGACATCATTACTGTACAATAGAGCTTTACCCACATGAACCTGCCAGTAACAGCATTTATGTGTATGGTGATTCAGATTGGCAACAATTAGACCTACATACAATGCAATGCTTTTATGTTTTCCCATCATCAATAAAATAATAGGGCAATATCATTCACTCCAGTGATTGTTATTTACTGTAGGCCTAACACTTAGAGGCCCAGGATTTCGGATTTGTAGGATTAAGGTGGGAAAAAGAATTAAAATCGTGTTTTTGTAACCTCAGACTGAGCTGTTTATATCTAAAGAGGGAGCAGGTCCTCAAACATGGAGTCTGCCACGTTGCACTGCCGTGTTTCTGCAGTAGCCAAGAACGGACCAAAGACTGCCTTTAGATAGGACCATTTTTTGACCTGACAGTGAAGTTAGAAACCATTCTGTGCCAAGCTGAACAGTGCTGGAAAAGCTGCTTGTGACGTGAAACTGTCTTATTCAGTTTTTATACCGGTTTAAATCACCTGGTCTGTTTGTTTTGGGATGAAGACACCTCTGTGGGTAATTTGGCGCCCAGTAAAACCCCCCTAAACAATGAACACTGAGGTAATTCCAACTGGGAGTTCAAGTGTGGCACATTTGAGAAGTTTCAGCTGGTCGCAATGTGCAATCCTCACCACTAGATGCCACTAAATCTTTCACACCATCATTTCAGAGTTCATCAGCTAAATCATGGTATGGTCCAGCTGCACCAGCCTGCCTTTCCTGTTTCATAGTAGCCAGGTTCAGTGGTCATAAGAGAAGTATAATCAAAGAATATTATTATTTTATAGTGATGGCATGTAGCAGTGTGTGAAGACTGACATATACCACAGCTATGAAAAAAAAAATACTCAGAGGTTGAAAAAAGAAGTATTCCACTGCTGAAGGTGGTCTTTATAAATCTCAGCTGTGTGTGCAGAAGAAAAACAAAAATACTTTAGGAGTTGGTGCTACATGACAAGAAAAAAAAACATAGGAAAGGGGCTACGGCATTTACTTTTCCTCAAGAGGAATGCAGTCTGCTGCAATGGCTCCATTAACGCTCCCGCTGGTGGGTTATGTACTGTGAGTTTGTTATTTGGAAACAATATGGCGGCCAGCTGGATACAAATGGGGTGCGTTCTGAATCGCATACTTTTTCTTTTTACTTTTAGTATGTACTGCAGCTGCTCTTAAAAAGTACATACTGTTGCATGCCGTAGGCACATAGTCGGGACATACTACTTTCTCATATCATTACGCACTGAACTTGGAGATAAAACAAACGCCACGTACTGAGTTCTTCAGAGATGCTAATCTTCAGAGAGCTCTCTTGTTGTTACTTTGCAATGTATGTAGTTTAACTTAAAACATCTGCATTTCTCCATCATTGTAATTTTGATAGTTATGTCCTTTTGTTGTTTGTAATATTTAGGATTATTTTGTTTACTGAATCAATTATTCTATTATTGCTATTCGTCTAGTCATCAGTTACTTGAATGCACTGTAATCATGCACTGGGACTGCTGACAGTGATGTATTGTCCGCTGAGCAGAGGATTGTGGGTCAGAATAGCGAGAAAAGCATGCTGGCTTGCATACTGCAAAATCGGACCGGAAGTAGTAGAACATCCTGGTACTTTTGGCATACTGCATTTACTACTAAATCTTTCTCTAGCATACTTGCAGTAGGGGAGTATGGGTATTGGAACGCACAGATGATCTCATATTAGAGTTAAACAGTAAGCTAAAATATGTTTCTGAAAATGTTTTAGGTGAGAAATAGGCAAGGCAGTAACAGTATCTTGGTTTATGTACAGTATGATAAGCATTGCTTAGATTTACTGTTTGATCTCAGTTTTTTAGCTTCCATTTCAATATGCAGGAAACAGTATGAACACTTGTATTACAGCCAAACAGACTAATAGACAATGCAGTAACAGAATTTTGGTTTATATTAATCAGCACTGCCTAGTTTTAACATTTGATCAGAGTTTGAGAGAGGGGCAGTTCTCTCTTCAGATCTGCTTTTGTACTCTCTGTGTCCGTGGTGGTGGTCATATAAGAATGCGAAAGTACAGTTAGAGCAACAGCCCCTCGGGCCAGCAAAAATCGCATCATCCAGCGAATTTGAGCTGAGAGATGAGCAGGGAGATCTGGGGCCGTATTCAGAAACATTTTGAGAACACTCTCAGAGAGCTCCTAACTTAGCCTAAACACTTTTAGTAAGGAGTCTTAGCTTAGGAGTGATTCAGGACAGTTCTCTGAAAATTCTTAGCAAGGAAGGGACAGAAACTTTTATCTCAGTGAAGAGGTGTGATTGACCCCGTTGCAAGGTATGATGCATTCTTTTAACAGATGTGATTGGTTGTCAGAGACACGCCCTTTTGTGAGCCTGCAAGGTGTGGACATCCAGTGGAAATGAACTGAACTGCTGACTGTGAAAGTGTTATTGTTAGTGTGATCACTCTGCTGATGGAAAGTTCAGACAGACCCAAGTCATCACTGCTGCTGCACATTTTTTACAGTTTTCCAAATATCTTAGTATTGTGATAATTTTTTTTCTTGCGCTGGGTGTGAATGTGTGCATACCCCTAATGAAATTAACCACACATATTATCCCTGCATGATCTAATCTGTAGCATTTCCTTTACTTACTGTCATCCAGCATTTGGAGAATATTTCTCCGACCTCTTTGTGAATCCACCATTTTCTCCTCTGCTTAAGAAACTCTTTCGACTCTTAAGTCTTCCTCCCTGCTCCTAACAGTTATTTACCTTCGGAACTCTTTTAAGGTCTAAAAGACTTTGTGAATAACTTTTATCTTAACAAGGACCTAACCTTAACTTTAAGGGGAAATCCTAAGAAAACGTCATAATTCAGACAATTTTAGCAACTCTTAGCACTAGAAAGCTTTGTGAATACAGCCCCTGGGCGCTGATAAGATGGAGAGAAATGTACCACAGTTCATTTACACATACTACACATTTTTATGGTACAAAGCTAGTAGAAAATCTGCAAATTAGCTCTTGAAGGAAAAAATTTGAAAATTTCTGGGGGCGACCGTCATTGCTTTCAACTCTTTCAACCAAAATAGGCCTACTCATAACTTACCTGCCATCTCTTCTGGATTCAGGTTATAATTGGAAAAAGTAGTAATCTTTTCACTCATCTTGTACTTTGTTCATTTGTCTAATTTCCAGTGACCAGAGAGAAAGAATTATTGGTTGTTCAGTATTCATTGTGGTTCTCATCAACCAAAAGTGAACTGGGATCCAGATACAAGCAAAGATTATGTGCTTTATTATAACGATTATTGTATGCTAAACTGCATAATATCAGTCACCAAAAAAGTCAAAGAAAACTTACATTTATGAATTACAAATCTTTACAACCTTAGTAGTTTTGGCTTGATTCAGTGCTGGCACTGACTGTAAAATGGTCATTTGAATTTTAATATTATCAGTTTTGATGGAGGCCAGAAGAGGACACCATGCAACAAGACTATTAACTTTAAACTGTATCATCATGGGTACGAGCCAGCTGAGCCATCACAGCTCTTGTATAAAGCCCTTCAAACGTGGCCTCTCATGGTTCCTACCCCCTCCCTGTCGAGGAGATTTTTCAAAAGGATTCCAAGAGCATTCAGGCTTCTGACCGCAATAACTCTCTGCTGAATATCTCCTGACTTTGAACTTGGAAGTATCCATATCAGACTACTTGAATCACATCTTTATTCTCTGTGCAAAGTAAATATGAGTGTGTCAAGTCTCAGACCACTTTAAATAATTTGACTTGAAACTTTTGTATTATCAATAAACCTTTTTGTATGGCTTTCAAACACAATCTGTGAAAGTGTCTAAATGTTTAATGCCACAATTCTAACTTTAAATCTACAGTTTTTTTTTGCTTTGATATGTTTGAAATGGTGACTGTAAAATATTTCTAAAGACCAGCGAAGGAGATGTCAGTATATCTGTAATTTTAACAGTGATATTCTGCCTGGGTTAGTTTAAAGGTGCCCTGAGGAGTTTTCTCAGCCCAGTCACTAGCAGAAAATGTTGGAATTGTACATTTGTGCAAACTACAAACATTTTCACATTTTATACTTATCGTATTGGCATTTCCATAAAGATGTAGTGTATGAGCTGGCTGTGGGAGGTGGAAGGGATGGAGGAAGCCATGTCACCTGGGTGAGATGGCTGCCAAGCTGCAGACTATTGCAGTGGAATGTTTAAGGACCATACCAGTTGTGATTTAGCAAGTCACTACTGTGTTACCTGTGACTCATAGGCACCAAACGTGGGTATTTTGTAGCGATCCGTCGCTGTTTTTCTAGCTGGAATAGTGCCACGAAAGCTGGTTGTTTTTTATCGGGACATCACTGCTTTTTCAGTGGGGATTGTGCCTCCAAGCCAAAACATGATCTTTTCCTCACCATAATCAAGTGGTTTTTGTGCCGTAACCACACAATAACCACAGTGAAAGTTTCAACGTATCCACTACATAACGTGCAAATACAAATGTACAATAGCACCATTTTCCTTGTAGACTACCAGAAGTTGTGTAACTGTTACTTATTATAACTCATTGCATGTATCCTCGACCTTTAACACATATGTCACCGGCATGTCCTTCATTAAAAAACATTTGCAAAGCAATTTTTAAGTATTTTTAAATCCAGCATTGTTTACATCCACTTTTAAAGACTTTTTGGGAAGCATTTTTGCCTCTGTTGGACAAAAAACAGTGTATAGACAGACTGGAAATGGAGCAGAAAAAAGAGGTGTATGACATGAAGCAAAGTTAATGCATTAGCCCCGTTATACTTTCGGTATAGTACCTTTGGAACCAAAATGAACCCTTCAGACATGGCATCTGTGCATGTACTGTAGTCCTTCTCAGGCAAGTTCAGGGGTTTAGTGTTGCCGACAGGAAGGACGCTCCGCAATGTTTTTTTTTTTCTCTGAGTGAGGACTAGAATATATGCAGTTCACATAGTCCGGCCAAAATGAATACATACAGTAAACGCTTTAAGATCCACTCATTACTAAAAGTGTATGTCATATAAAAACTGAATGGAATGGTTCAAGTAAACATTCCACCTAAAAGTCGCTGGCAGTCGGCCCAGTAACTCAGTAATTTTTTTCTCCGACTCCAGCTGCTGTGAGAGGCAGCAAAACATCATTTAATTTTATAGTTACAGTTTACTAATAAAAATCTCCACAGTATGAACAGTGGTTACATGAGCCTCAAAACCAGCCACAACTCAGCCCTAACCAGAGTTGACCAATTAACGTACTGCAGTGTTCATAGCTCCACCTTTTAGTACCAGATCTGTGTGCTAGGCACCCCAACAGAGGAGGTGACCAAATATGGGGATGGTATGGAACAGTTCCATTGTTACCAGCCACAACTTTTTACAGTGGAAGCAGAAAAAAAGCGTACAGAACTGAACTGTACCGTACCATACTGCTCGGTGGAAACGGGACGATTATAGCATATCTTAGCATGTCACATCCACTTCTTGATCCATGCAATAGTGTGAAAGCACTGACAGGATTGTAAATTTGTGCATGTGCCTCCTTGTGTGCAAGTGTAAGGGCCCATTTATGCTCAAGGTTAGATACATATACGGACATGGATGGCGCCCTCTGTCCGTAGTCTGTGTTCATTTTGTCCATATTTGTGCAGGTTTTCTTAAAGCTTACGGATACGGATGAAACAGAGCTGTACCACTGGAGATTGCAGGGGCAGTGTAGCATAGTTCAAGCGAGATACAACCATAGAACACAACAGATACTGAAAGGCAAAACAGATGGAATCAGTAATATAGTGGAAAGAATTCTCCATCAACATGTTGCGATATATTTGACAGACTCACAGACCTCGCTGTCTACAATGCTGCCTCCATTAAAAGATATATTATTGCAACGCCCTCCACCTTGGCCTCGTTTGTTGCAAGACTTTTGACTCGCCCTCTAGTGCCATCTATTGGCTGTATTTATGTCATAAAGAGGGCAGCGTTGTTTACAACCTTTGAAATGGACGTTTCTATTTTTGCATGTAAAGGGAATATAAATGAGCCTTTTGACACACAGAAAGGGGATACACTCATAGTAAAACAGCTACATTGCGCTTCTAGAAGTCGAAAACTCCACAGGGAATCTTTAACATATAGCAGCAGTTTCCTGACATACCTGCTCTGAATCACTGACAAAAGCTGCTGGTAAACAAGTACAATATTAATATTAATATGCAAAGATGGGTCCGCACAATTACAAGGAAAAATGTTTCAAAAAAGACCGTAAAAATTCAAGTCGGCCTGTTTTCTTTAACTGTAATAATAAAACAGTACACATGTTCACACCTGATGGATCCCAATTAGGCAATTTCAATCCCCTCATCCCTCTGGAGATCGGCAATGAAAACCAGTGCTGTTTTTCTCACATCACAATGTGTTGATCCAATCTAAAACTGGTACAGTTCAAGATCTCAACAGTAAACAGCACAGCAGGCAATCAAGTCTGCTCAACTCAAACTCAAACATCACTGCAATGCGATGTAAACACCTGCTGTCTTGTCATTTCATATTTGCATGCACAAAGCAGCAAGATAGCAAAGTCATCTAATTAAGTATCCTTTAGCTGTTTTGTACAATGTGCGACAAAGACAAACAAAACAAACCCATCTATGGCTTATGGGATCCATTTCGCTTCATCTGTTTATGTTTTGACTGGCATAAAGTGGTATTTAAGGAATACAATTCTGTGGGGACGTCTTATACTGTTACATTTTGTTTTCTTTTCCTTGCTTTTCCCTGCTATAAAAACTCCCCCACTGTAATTATTATTTGTGGTACCGACTGTTCTCCCCTAAATCAGGGACCTGTTCCACGAAGCAGGATAACTGTCAGAAAACAGCAGTCACTTCAGTAGCAGATGTTAGGAGGGAAGGGTTGTTGAGTTTTGCTTCACACAGTTGTCCACACGGGTTCAATAATCATATTTTGAGACACCCCCCTGGTGTGGGTAACCATGACTCATTCTAACCAACTGAGGGATTTCACTTATTTATACTTTTGAGATCTCTAAAAGCAACAGAGGCCTGTTCAGGCAGGTTTATTTCTTGACCACTGATGATACAGCAAGCTTTTCACATAGTCAAAGTGTTAGTTTGAACAGATGCCTGTTGTAGGTGTTTGTTTGGGGGGGGGGGGCTTCAATGGCACATTTGACACACAAGTGTTGTGTTTTGTTTTTTATTTGTTAACAGATGTTGGGAAAGAAACTACTCACCACTTCTACAAGCACGAGGTGGATGAATAACTCCAGTAAAATGCAGCAGCAGCGGCATGTACCAGAGAGGTGACCCAACACCAACGACAACCAAAGCCTGGGTCAAACCTGGAGGACAAAGGTACACAGTCTTTTTAATGGCAATGGCTTGGCTTGAGGAATTTGCACTGAAAACCCAGCTGTATGAACTACCATTCAAATGTGGAGTTCCCAATAGCCTTTTTTGTCACTGACAACATTTTGACAAAGTACAGGTGTAAAAAATAAAAGTCATGTTAATGAATTAAAGTGCTTGCTCACCGTCACACTGTCATAGCTTTACTAGAACAGAGACAATATTAATGTTGCTAATAACCCTAGATGGATTAGGCTTCTGAACAGGCCTAATGGACACAAGCCCAAGGGCCCCAAGTGCCAAGGGCCTCACTGGCCCTCATCTGCAAAATGTCATTCAAATTACAATAACACGTACCAACCAGAAAGAGAATCAAAATCCACAAAGAAACCACAAAGAGGTGCAAAGGATCTGTCAAGTAGGGCTGCGCACTTAATTGAAATTCAGTCATGATCATGATTTTAACTCCCACAATTAAATGAACATGATAGGCTGTGATACTGACTTATAAAATGTGTGCTCCACTCATAGAAAACTCTGCTGCATATTAAATCAAGCGCCTCCTTAACTAACAGCCAAACTATACTTTTGAAGAGCTGTCTGCTACTCATGCACCCTGCAGCAGCAGCCTGAACTTTCCTGAATATTGCAGCTGCAGACAGACTGAGCGAAAATAACCCGTTCATCAACTGTCACCATCTGTCTGTCATCTTGTTTGGAAGTAGTTTGGATTTATGAGAGAACAAATCATACGCAAAGAGTACATGAGACTTATGTCTGCGCCGCAAAGCAAAACAACTAACTTGTTAAACCACAGGATCGACAGGAAGGCAATTCAGGCATTCCAAAAAATATAGAATAGGGAAGGAAATATTACAGAGACTTTATTGAAGTGGCTAAATCATTAAAAGAGCCAACATGTTTCAACCACTGCAGGTCTTAGTCAGGGCTTTGGAGTGCCCGGATTGCCTTCCTGTTGATCCTGTTGTTTCCTGTTCTCCACAAGCACCTAACACAAGGTTTTGATCCATGTTTGGATACACAGACCAACCAGTCTAAATTGTTAAAAATGTGAAAAACTGTGAAAAAACGTCACAATCTGCAGTAGGATGGAAGCATGAGGGCCAGAAAGAATAACAACACTGACGCTGCATCACTGAATCCCCAGACTTGTCCAGCATCAACTCTGACATTCATAATAGCACCGCTGCACATCGTGTCAGGGCACTGTGACCACTGTAAAAACAATACAGCAGCGGAGATGTATCCACAGGAGATGCACTAAATTCAGGTAAAGAATAACCATATTTTAATGCAAAGATTAGAAGGCTACATTAGCAGAAATGTAGAACAACATGGACGTGAAAGCAGTGTTTATTTAAACGTAAGCGTGCAATAAAAATATTTTGTCCCAAAAACAATAAATAACCGTGATAAATAATTGAAATTTCAATATGTTTAAAATAATTGTGATTATCATTTTGGCTGTAATCATTAATCCCTACTGCAAAGAAACACAAAAAACCCCAAAAGACATAAGATGACCTTAGAGGGACACATTCGGAAAGTTCATTCATAGGTTGGGTTGGTGGTGATGCAAAAACAACAACAAAAAAGAGGCAAAACCACATTTTTTTTGTTTGCTATTTTGTCTGAGAGGTGGTGGGGACTTTTGCATATCTGTGCCCAGGGGGGCCGTTGTCTTACAATCCGTCCATGCTAACTAAATGTGTGTTTTTCCAACTACAGCAAGTATAAAAGTCTACCAAATGAAGGCCTAATACATATTAAAATACCACTATTTAACAGGATTTTACCTGATTCAAGTATTTCTTTCTAATATTGGCAGCTATGAGCTCTAAACTTCTAAGTTAGATTTATTGAGTTACCAGGGTTAAACCATACATAACAAAAAGGGTTATACACATGACATTGAACACATCACGTAGCTTGCTAACTAGCTAAAGTTAGCTAATGGTTAATATTACAGCCCTAAAAACCAATCAAACAAAGAGCTAATATGAGCCAAACATGCCTTGTAGCTGTTTTAAATTCTTATTTTATAGTTTCTCAACATTTAAAACTGTCTAAAGTTGAATTTAATGTATTGAACCTAAAGGCTAACGTTGGCTAATCAGACTGTTAGCATGCTATCCTCGTGACGTTTTGTTTGTGAAGCTAACCTAGCTGCGTGCTGTGCTGTCAATCAAGTCGTCAGCTGCAGCTGTTGCCAGTTAGTGTGATTCTCAGATCCGAGACAGGTTTCCCCGAGCAGCTCTGCTGTGTATTCATCTGACTTACTATGAAAGACGTTTCTATACAAATATAAAGAACAGCTAGGCACTGGCGTTTAACTGCTTTTCATTTTCCGCGTCGTCCTTGTGACATGTCGCTGTTTGTGGAGGACCCGGCTCAGCTCTCTAAGTCTAGACTCAAGTCAGATTTAGTTGCCCACAATGTCGCGCTGCCACCTGCTAAGAGCAAAAAGGAGGTTTACGTGGAGTTGCACTTAAAACACATCGATCAGAAAAACGCAGCGGATTTTTCCAGCGACGAGGAGGAGGAGGATCGAGTACAAGATGTGGCAGTGAGTTGATCAAACTTGATGTTGCGCCAGAATATTTTTTATAAGGTTAAGTGTCATCACAACGTGCAACTCTCTGTGTCAGTTTAACACGATGTTAGAACTACTGAGTGTTATCAGTCTAATGTGACGGACCAATAGTGACAGAATAGTGTTTTCCTACTTATTTGATAATAACAAAAATGTAATTTGACTTCATTACAAAAGTGTTGCCTGGTAAAAGAGCTGTCAACCATGCTGCCTTCAAGGACATTAACAATTTTATTTGATAACAAGGGGTCGTCCTGCAGAATAATAATAATGATAGTAATAGTAATAGGTTTGAACTGAATTATACCGATGCTGCACAAGGTCAGCAGCTGTGGAGGGGAGAGAGGGGGCCATCTGGGTCACTGCTAGTCCTCTCAGCTTTCTGTAGTATTTTGATCACTGAGCCACCAGCTGTATAGTTGGTATAGATTTACATGAGACGTCTCTGTAGTTGGCTTCTGCCATTGCAGTCTTGTGCATTTGCTTTCCACACCTGTCACACTCATTTATGTGTGCCAAGAAGAGCAGTAGCACTTGAGGTCTGGAAGTCGTTTCTGTGCTGTGTCATAAAGTAGAAGGACTGTCTGTTTGCACAGACTGTGTTTAGTCTATTTAGGAATAGCCTTTACTGTGAAATACTGTGAAGTCAGCGTAAGCTGTCACATTTAGACATTGCTCTAAGATTTGTATTCAAGACCCAAAATGGATGTTTAGAGCTGAAATGCCGAGGCAGTTAATAGATTAGTTAGGAAAATTAACTGGCAAATGAGATTCAGTGTTGTAAGGTCTAGTGTATAAGATTTAGGAGGATTAGTGGCATCTAGTGGTGAGGATTGCAGATCGCAACCAGCTGAAACTTCTCCTGGTTAGAATCCTGTCAGTGTTCATTGTTGAGGTTTTTATAGGGGGGCGAAATATCCGCAGAGGTCTCTTCCTCTTTAAAACAAACAGACCCCATGATTTAAACTGATAAAAAATTTTAATGATACAAATGAGTGTTTCTCTGATGCTGTTTGGCATGTAGGCGATGGGCCGCAAGCCGAGCACCTGCTAATCTGTGCTCTCCTTTTTCTCTAATAACTTAAGATCCAGATGGTCTAGAGGTTTTTACTGGGAGCTGAATTATCTGCAGAAGACTTTCCCCCTTTAAAACAAACACACCAGGTGATTTAAACTGGTAAAAACACTAAATAAGCAGTTTCAGGTTACAAATGAGTGTTTCTACGGTGCTCTTTGACATGTCAGAGACGGGCCGCTTGCCTAGCACCGGCTAATCTGCGCTCTCCTTTTTCTCTGATGACTTATGATCCAGACGTTCAGGTTTTTTTTTTTTTTTTTTACTGGGAGCTGAATTATCCGCAGAGGTCTCCTACACTCCAAAACAAAAAGACTTGGTGATTTAAACCGGTAAAAACACTGAATAAAGCAGTTAAAAAGTCTGTGTTTTTCTGACATTCTCACTATGGAGGGGCTGCTAACTATGACAGCCGATGCCAAAATGCGAATGGGTCTATTTAGAGCCAGTGTTTAGTTTGTCTTTTCTGGCTACTGTAGAAACATGGTGATGTCCATAAAAGAGGACCTGCTTCCTTTGTAGATATAAACGGCTCATTCTGAGGTAAGGAAAACACAACAATTTTTATTTTCAGGTGATTATACACTGAAGAAAACATTATAATATTAAATTACATTTCTGCCAATATATCCTGAAGTCATTATTCAAGCATAATATTTGCCAGTTGCAGCCTTTTAAATTTAATGATTTGCTGCTTTTTTCTGTTTTATATTGAAGGAAGTTAAATGTCAGTGCACTGGGTTTTTGGACTGTTGCTCAGGCAAAACAAGCAATTTGAAGATATCACTCTGCTCTGGAAAAAACTGATGACAAATTTTCCACTATTTTTTTTTACATTTTGTAGACCAGATTATTACTAAATTAAATTAAAAATTAATTGGCAGATTAATCAATTATTAAAATAATGGTTAGCTGCAGCCCCACTGATAGTTGAGGAATCATTCCAGTGTTGTTATTAGGGGGTGTGACAAAGTAACAGTTGGAAAATAAACCTGTTTAGTTTTCTTCCAGAGTGATATCTGATAAACTAGTATTAACTGATAACCTGTTTCTCTTTGGTTATTTCAGAACAGGAAAATGTTATAAGTAGAAGATTCATAGAGATCCAAAATTAGATGAATATTGAGCAGATTTGTTAACTGCAGCCTCCAGCTGTTTTTTATGCTCTATATCCCACACCTGGAAACAACTGGCATTCAAGCTGCAGCCTTTGTCTGGACAGCATTCACTAAATTCAACAAATTCTGTTTTGTAAGGACAAGGACGAGGATGCAGAGATGCCCGACCCGAGCGGTTTGACTGACGATGACCTCAAGGCTGCGCTGCTCGAACATGGGATTAAAGCCGGACCCATAGTCGGTGAGGCTGCACTTAACAATGTCTTCAAATTGGTTTTGCAGAATTAGAATTCCTGCAGTCAATAATGCAGCTTTGTATTTTAATGAATGTTTTAAGTAATAATCTTCACCTTCACTCTATTTTTTTTTTTTTTAGATCTGTTTGCCCCTGTCTGAAAAAACTTTATTATTATTTGTCTATGCTAGCCTCCACCCGAGCCTTGTATGAGAAGAAACTCAGGACACTGCTTCAGGCTGATGGACATGGCCATATGAATGGAGCCGATAAAGGTGTATTGTACTCCGACAGTGAGGAAGAGGAGGAAAATGGGGAAGAGGAGGCTGAAGAGTCAGGTATGACTACAAATTTAGTGTTTGTTTTTTCCAGATTTTTTATTTGAATGCTTTGTATCAGATAATCATATGCTTTGTATTTTTCCTGTGACTTGAGCAGGCTCTGAAGGAACGACAGAAGACACAGTTGAACAGTCAGACCAGGCCCAACAAGAAAGTAGTCAGGTGAGAAAACTGTGGGAAGACATTTTTATTTTGGTAAAATGATTTGGAGTGTGTTAATGAGTTGTACCTTTATATTTTCTAAAATTAGAGAGCTTACACTATCTGCTGGTTAGTAGATCTTGCATTTTTGCCATTACTAGCAGTATTTAAATAGATTGTCCCTACACTGCCACTTAGTGGTCACAGATTGCAACTGTAAACTTGTGCTCTAACTGGAAGTGTTCACTCTTTGGAGCACTCTTTTTGACTTTTCACAGGTAGAGTTGTGTTTTCAGAACGGTGGTTTTGTTTACCCGCAGTGCTTTTTACCCTCATCAAGGCTGGTAAATACTACAGATATTCATATCTTTTGCACGAAGTTCTGTCAATCTGATTCCTCAGGGGGACACTGATGTGTTTTTGTATTCCTTGTTTGATTGGGTCGACCTTTTGTAGCGAGCTCATGCTTCTAGAAACAGGGAACCCAGTCCCAAGTGGAATTCAGGGAATGCGGTAAAATCATCAGAGCGGAGTCGGCCTCACCGCTCACAGATTCCCGTAGGAATTAGTAGAGCATCCTCTGTAGATCAACGCTCAGGATTAGGATCAGGGGTAGGCTGGTCTTATTTCACCTCTCTTGTGGATTTGAAATTCTCTGCATTCCTTGCTTAGACTGTAACTTTATTGTGTGTCCTTCTCAAGCCACCAGTGGGATAGTTTTTGTTTTATAGTCATCAGCTTTTGTATCGCACTGGTGTATAGATTGTGTGACAAATGATAAGTGTTTGTGTTGCTGTTAACGTGATAATACTAATCCTTGCAGTTTCCGTCTGGATCACAATCAGTCATATCCAATGGTGGCTCATCGTATTCCTCTCAGGTCTTCAGCATCACTCAAATGGTTGAGGAGGAAAGTTACATTGCATTTTTAAATGCACATTTTTAAAAATGACCCTTTTTCATTTATTTTTGCTGTGGGAGCGCTTAGTCTCTTTGTCGTGTACGTTCTCACTCTAAACAACAGATGGAGGGTCGGAAATCACTCTCTAGCACTAGCACAGAGTTGAATGGGAGCAATGTGCAGGAGCATTGGTCACGGTCCAACGGGGTCAGTAGTGCTCACATTGTTCAGTCACACTTTAAGCTCAAACTTTGGTGGTGGTTAAAGCAATACCTCACTCCCCAAATGACCATTTGTATACCACTTATTCACTGTGTTATATTAAATTTGTAAAGAAAACATTGTCTGTTTTGCATGCCTGCAGTGAATGAAGAATCCAATAGTTCTTGAAGAATTAAAGTCGTACGGGTTTGCATTTAACAACAGCAAAACTATATTAAAACATCTGTTAATAAACTCTCACACGAATCATGCAGTATACTCCGACACTCATTTATCCAGGTGAATTATCAGTACTTCCCAAACAGACAGCCATTTACTATGAGAAACTGAAACTTATCTCTGCTCTCAAAGCCAGACTCCATTGACAAAAACAGTAATTTTGCTTTGTTGAACACAGAGGCTGTTACTGTACTGTTGCCTCCATCAGTCAGTTAGTTAGTGTTATTGTGTGACTTTGGTGTTTTAAAGGGTTAGATTGCGTTCAGCAAAGCCACACAATAACACAAACACACTTCCAACTGAGGTATTTGTTGACCAGCAACTCCTGTGTTCAGCGAGGTAAAATTAGTGTTTTTGTTAATGGAGTCTGGCTTTGAAGAGAGCGTATGTTTCACTTATAGTTCAGTTCAATGTCTTTTTTTTTTTTTCTGACTTTTGTTTTTTGCTGTTGTTAAGTCCTATAACCTCAGTTCATCAAGAATTGTCTCTGTTTTTGAATTCTTCGTTCACTGGAGGCATGCAAATCACAAATTCACAAATTTAATGTAACATGAAGGGAGTAATGAAAACACAAACGGCCATTTAGGGGGGTGAAGTATTCTTTTAAAGTTGTTGGAGAGGTTAAATGAAGGCTGGAAGAAATTCAGACGACAGAAATCATAATCCATTACTTCTCCTTTCCTTAGCTGGTCCCGCCAGTTGTGGACAAAAACACCATGAGGAACCGGTCCCTGTACTACACTCCCAAGGCACCACCTTATAAATGGGAAATGAAGGCACATGCATTTTTCTGGTTTTATTCTATATCACTTGTTGGGGGTGTGTGCATAGTCTACAAGAACACACTTTGTTTGGTGTAACTCCCTTCATAAGTGAAACCAAACTAGAAAATTCTACACATTAAAACTTTTCAGTTGCTTTATGTAACCACCTCTGTCTCTGTGGGACTCTGCAGTCTGGGGCATTTCTCTCCTTTTCTCTGGTTCACTTTGAGAGTAATTTCCGCTTTCTTTTCCAGCTTTCTCAGGAGCCTGTGAAAGAGACACCCAAGGACATGTTTCCAAACACTGATGCCACACCCACAGGGATCTAGTAAGTGCCACACCAACATGATTACAATGCGCTAATTAGAAACTTAAGTTGATGTTGAATAAGATTTCACCATAGTGCAAGAAATGACAGTGGGTGATATGTTGCCAACTTGCCTAGCAGCACATACTAACACGTGGTAGGAAGTTTGCGATTGGATTATCAGCACCTGTTGTATTTCAGCGCCACTCGTCGGAGGCCCATCAAGGGGGCGGCAGGGAGACCTGTCCAGTATGCGTATCCAGACACTCCTGCCAGTCCCACGACCCTGGAGAGACGAGAGGTGGAGCGCCGCCTTGTGCCCATCCACATACAGATTTTTGTCTTTTTCATCGTAGCATGCCTCCTGTACCTTGTTTATGTTTGTGTTGAGGATGACTCATTCAGTCCATTTGTGGCGTTACTGGACAGTCTAAACCAGGAGTCAGACAGTGAGGAGGGGCTTTTGCTTGAGGCTGAAACACAGGGCACACCAGCACTCTCTGGACAGGAGTAACTGTTTTGTTTTTTTAATTCCTCTACATTGACTGACAGGTGTTGCTGTTTTGCTGATGCGAGCCTTGTTGTGGGATATCTTCAGGGAGCACATATTGCTTTACTATTGACTTTGTGTGTCTGTATGGGATCAAACCTCAGAGTCCAGTTTTACATTAATATATGTCTTGCCTATGGATGTTTTACCAAAGTGTTCCTGTCACTATAGTTGAAACAGTTGTTAAAACACAAAAATTAAGTTGAGACTTACAAGAATTTTTCAAATGAATAAATAATAATGATAATGCTGTAATGTTTTTCTATTACCTTACCCAAATTGTGTAATGTCATGGTGCCTTCTTTCACTGTACTTGTATGATTTTTTTTTTAAGAATATTTGAACCATATTTCAATAAAGGATGTTTTGCTTCATACTTTATTGTGTGACTGATGATACTAGCTTATGTGAAAAAGAGTACATGGAAATATATCAATCAGTAGGGATTTTTTTTCTTACCTCCTTTTTTCATTTAGTATAAAGAATACAAAAGATGGAAGAGTACAATTTAAAAAAAAAGAACAAAAGCAGTAAAAATACACTCAAAAAGGCCTTTTAGTATTTTAAAGTACAGTTTCAGTTCATGCTTGAAGTGGTGGATATTGGGCTTCCTTTCAGACCATTTGCATGTATAAATGAAAAAAGTATCCATATAAAATAGAAAGAGTCAAGATAGAATTATTATCTCTGTCCACGACACTTTTTTTCACCTTAAAAAAAATTACACTTAATTTCTGTAAATTAATATTATTTCCACACAATATTTCAAAAATGTTCAACATCAATCCAATGTTTGAGTTGTGCCAGTATTCCAGAGAACACAGGAATCAGATCGTATTTGTACATATTTTTTAAAAAGTAATTTTCATATTATTTATTTATTTTAATTTTTAAAATATTTTAAAATTTGATCCCTTTTACCTATAGTGGTCACTGCAGTGGACAGCTATTTAAAAGCCATTTTCTTGTATAAGCATGGGTTTTGATGCTATAATTGCATTTAAGTCACTACAGTGGACCCTTGTGCGTCATGTCATACACTGCCACCTACTGGCCAGGTGTTGTCAGTGCAGCACAAATCTCTCAAAACCAAGATGGCCGACGGAATGCTAGAAATGTTGTGCCCCTCAAGAATATCTTTCTAATCCTTTTATAAAAGGAGCCCCTGGCAGGTAAATAAAATCTGAAAAAAAATCAAGTAACATCTAATAGAGTTGTTAAATTTCCAAATATTGTTGTGAGGAAATTGCAATTAATACTCTGTCCACTAAACAGGGCACCATGCATCACTGGCTATATTTCAACTACAGTTAACAGTATTACTGCAACCTTGTTCTTCATCTGCAGTAACTTTTTGGCAGTAAATTGCTTTACGTTATTAGAAGGGTACAGTTTTTGTAACAAACTATTTTGACAATATTTTTGTTAATTTTGCAGAAAATATTAATTGGAAAAATGA
The DNA here is from genome assembly GCA_019142605.1 of Cephalopholis sonnerati. NCBI lineage: Eukaryota > Metazoa > Chordata > Actinopteri > Perciformes > Serranidae > Cephalopholis > Cephalopholis sonnerati. Next base: position 77,351 of record JAGQAX010000092.1, read on the forward strand.
TGTAGTTTAACAGGAGGAGGTGGGTGGGGGCTGAGGAAGAAAAATGAAGGAGCTAAATGTAAAGGGGGGAGGTTTTTACAGAAGGGAGGAGTGAAATGAGAGAGAGGAGAAACTTAGGAGTCAGGAGCAAAGTTCAATGCTTTTCCATGGCGTTGAACAGTATTAGAAATTGTTAAAAAAGTGAAAGCACTAGTTTAACAGTATTCACCATATACACCTATAATGTAAATAGTATAGGTGTGTCTAAATTTAGTGCTAGTACTGTATTTTATATTTTTCTAATTCTGTTATATATCTTTTTGTATTTCATCTTTATTCTATAAGTATTCTATTGCTGTTCAACTTGCTTTTCTATCTGTGCTGATTGAGCTGCTGTACCATGAATTTCCCTGGTGTGAGATAAATAAAGTTATATTTAACTAAGTTATATTTATTTATTTTCATAGTTTTACTTGATATACAACATTTTTTGACTGGTTTATATATTTTTTTGGTTTAAAACTTAAACGCATGCTGTCCACTCAAGTGGACATGTGAAAAACTCCTTGAAAAATGCATGTTTAAAAATTAACTAAAAAAAAAATCATGCCTAAAGAGGAAAAAACACTTAAGAAAAAAAAATGCATAAAAGGGTTAAAATACACTTCACTTATTGTTGACTAAATATTTGTTATAGTAAATCCAAATTTCCAATCAGTGTCTCAGAGTGACTATACCAGTGGTGTTTGCAATTCTAAATATTAGTTTCTACATTTCTTATCCTTTATGCTGATGCAGGTTAACAAAACACCTGTCATAAACATTGACCATTCATTAGACATATTGCTGCCCTGCAACAATCTCAGAAAATATGTAGACAAAATGAAGAACACATACTTACGTGTCCTCTTACACAGCATGAGAGAATATGGACATGACTCTTCTGAACTGAAGTCACTCTTTGTAAACACTGATAAAAGAATTTTAGTCATATTACATCCATATCTTGCGGTACTTGAGCACCAGCAGGCCTCTACTGAAAGATGTGATCCTGTGTATTACCTTTCTTCTAATGGGTTTATCTCATACAATTTTTGTGTTTTGTTTGGACCCAAATATTGTATTTGTTTGTGTCAATAAAATAACTAACTAACTAACTAACTTGAAAACATGCAGAATATATGCTATAAATATAACATATTCTCGTGCAGGCACTGGGATATCACAGGGATCTTTCATAGAGTAAAATCCACTTGTAATACACGAGGTGGATTACAGGTGCAATATCTACCGCCGCCAGCAGGTGGCTCTCATTCAACAAACCCTAACTAATTCAGCCTGTACTCAGGCACAGTGAACGAGTTCCGCTGTCACAACAAACAACAATGACAGACTCAGGGCCAAAGTTCAAGATATTCAAGTTTTTAAAGATTATTATCAGTAGTTTCCTTATTACAGTCTTGTTGTTATTCACCATAGCATCTATCAGGACGCTTTCACTGGACGTTAATGTCGGACTTCAACTCGCACAGTGGGAAAAGACTAATAAAATCTCTCTTGTCATAGACCAGCACCAGAGAGAGGAGCTGCTTGCAAATTTTAAAGGTAAGTTTCGCTCGCTCGTCGATAAAGACTAAATAACCGTCACCCTGTTGTGGAGAGTTGCTAAAAAGAAACGATGACAGGTGTCAGACGTTAACAGACGCTGGTGTCTCTGTTCATTTATCCAGAGGCTATCCGGATCCCCACAGTGTCATTCTCAGAGGAGGAGAGCAACACCACCGCGCTGCTTCACTTTGACAGGTTCCTCCGAAAAGGTAACTCAAAGGCTGCATTAGAAGATGTCTGACAGTGTATTGTCTTATAGAAGTTGACACTAATGTGTTCACCGTGTAGTTTTCAATGGCTACAGACTTCCACACTACGTAACTTAGCCGAGCAGTTCAAGCTAACTCTAACCGTTAGCTAACGTATAACATCACGTTAATCGATGGCAATCAGGAAGCTAACGTTATCTATTAGCTAAAATATAAGCAAACGTTAGCACGCAGATGCTTTTTTCTGTCTCCTCTGTCAGTTTCTTCACCCTTATAACTGAAAATTTGATTATAAAACACAGTACAGCCAAATTCATGCCATTATATTCTTTAAGGTAACTTTTCTATACGTTTAAAAGTCTTTAACTTTACAGGTGTTAGCAGACTCCTTGTAGTTACCAAGGTCATTTGCAGTGGTGAAATGTACCTGAGTATATTTACTCAAGCACTGTACTGAAGTACAGATTTGAGGTTTCTGTACTTGAGTTTTTTAATTTTTAATTTTCAAGCCACTTTACACTTTTACTCGTCGACATTTTAGGGGGAAGTATTGTACTTTTAAATTCACAATATTTATCTGACAGCCTAAGTTACTATTTACAAAGTAGGAGTTTTACATAATACATAGTTATAAATGAAACTACCCAACACTTTAGACAGTACAGCTGAATAATTAGTCGATTAATCAGGTAACAGATTAACAAAAAATAATTGATTTTCCCTTTTTTTTTTCCTGAACAATTGTCAGTTTTATTTGGGTGTTCTTGCATGGGGCACTTTTACTTTAAATGCTTGAAGTACATTTTCCTGATAAAAATTACTTACTTTTACTCAAGTAACATTTTAATGCAGAACTTTTACTTTTAACAAGTTTTTTCACAGTGTGGTATTAGTACTAGAATTGAATACTTCCTCCACCACAAGTGAACTGATAGCTCAGCCACAGTCTCTCATGTATTTCTCATAAACTCTAAATGTTCCTCTGACCAGCAGTCCTCACACCCAAAGATATTCACTCTGTGATCGCATGAGACAAAGAAAATCAGCCTTTACACTTGAATAGGAAATTGAGAGCCATCAAACAAACATTTGGCACTTGGCAAAAATGACTTAATAAATCAGTTATCAAGTATCTTCCCATTACTATTCAATACATTTGCGTGGATTGACTGATTGATTAGTCAACTAATTATTTCTGCTCTATATTGTGACAAAGTCAGACATTAAAAAGGACTGATGTTTCCCTTGCAATTTAGCATTGCTCCTTTATAATGCTCCGTGGACTCACAGGAGACAAACAAAATGTCAGCTTTGAAGCTACAGAAGCGGAGATATCACAGTTTGTTGCTCCTATGGGTTAAGCCCAGAATAATGGAGATTCTTCATTTAACATAGTGCAACCAATAGCATCTTTTTTTTGTCAGACCTCCATGCCACACAGGCCAACACAGGTTTTGTGGTAAAGATAACCCTGATACATACGTTGAGTATTACAGCAGACTCTAGAGCTCTACTAGAGCCACAGAAGAATTTACACAACTTATTTCATATGCTGAGTATTAAACTGATGTTTAGCTGTAAAATAGACAGAGTTCCATCTTTAAGCTTGCACTCTTCTTTCTGTGTCAGCCTTCCCAACAGTTTTCTCTTCAAGCTTGGTTCGTCATGAATTGGTGGCCAACTACAGCCACCTGTTTTGGTTTCAAGGATCACAGCCTGACCTGGTGCCCTACCTGCTGCTGGCCCACATCGATGTAGTACCTGCCACAGAGTCGGATGGCTGGGAGGCCCCACCTTTTTCTGCTGAGGAGATAGATGGCTTCATCTATGGTAGAGGGACCATAGATGACAAGGGTTCTTTAATGGTGAGTCATATTTTGTATGATCATGCTTTTAAACAGAGTTGAGTTATATACTTGTTAACCTTTTATGTGCCAGCGAGACTAAACTGATACCCTTTAATTTTTTCCAGGGAATACTTCAGGCACTGGAGTACTTGCTGATAAAAGGCTATACTCCACGCAGAGGATTTTACATTGGCCTCGGTCATGATGAAGAAGTACTTAAAATACTCAAACTTTTACTTTTTGACATTGTGAAATGAAAAAAAAAGATTTACAATATCATATTCGAATGTGTGTGTCCTTCAATATTTCTTTTCAAAGGTCAGTGGTTTCAAAGGAGCGATGAACATGGTGCGTGTACTAAAGCAGCGTGGTGTGCAGCTGTCGTTTGTCCTGGATGAGGGCCTGGCTGTACTTGATGGAGTCATCAGTGGTCTTGATGGACCTGCTGCTCTGTGAGAACCTGTCATGCTCTAGTGTAAACACAGTGTTTAGTTATCAGCTTTTTCATGGTAAAAAGCAAATAACTTGGACAAGCCTGACATCTTAACAAACTCACAAGCACAGATTAAAATTGCATGTCTCCATTAAATTGCGTAAAAAATATAAGTGATTTATTGATACATGTTATAAAGTCTGTGTCTTATGTGTGTGTACTTGTTTTGTAGAATTGGGATAAGTGAAAAGGGTGCGGCCACTGTGAAGCTTAGTGTGTCTGCCATCCCTGGTCACTCCTCAATGCCTCCTAGGGAGACCAGCATTGGGATCTTGGCTGCAGCAGTCAAAAGGTGAGAATTACATTTTTTTTCAAATTGAGATTTTTAGCTAATTTCATTTATATATAGTGAATCCTGGTAAAGATGGGCGTAGAATACAGGATTTTAAAAATCCTAACTGGAATTTTAAAATCCTGAAAACAGTGGTGCATCTCACACCTAGGGCTGGGTCTGAGTCTGTGAGCAGGTCGTGAGGTTTAGGACTGGATCTGTAAACCTCTCAGACTATCAGTAAATCTGGGCCAAACATTGGTACCGCTCAAGGCCCCAGACAGCATGTCTCCTCTGATTGTTGGGAGGGGTAAACCAGGGATAAATCAGCCCAAAACTCCTGTAGTGTGAGCCCAGCTTTAGTCTCTCTGTTCATGCCGTATCATATGTTTAACTACATTCTACATTTTTACCACTCCTCGAACAGCAAACCCAAACCTAAGACTAACTGTGTCATGCTATTTCCTCAGACTAGAGGAGAACCCTATGCCGAGATTTTTTGGTCATGGGCCTGAATATGAAACATTTGAGCATCTGGCGCACAAGGTAAGAAGAACCAACTTTTTGTCCACTACTCATCACAACAAGTAGCACATTAGATCTCTCCCTGTTGTCACCGAGATACTCAATTTTCGTCTTCAGTTCGGGCTTCCAATGAAGTTCATTATGTCGAATTTGTGGCTGTTTGCCCCGCTCCTTAGCAGGTAATTACATCCTAGAATTCACTTGCCGTATTGTCTCTCGATTGTGTCCACTGAAGTAAATCAGTTAGCATGTTTTATGTTTCAGGGTTATGGAGAGAAAACCAGACACTAATGCTTTTGTAAGGACAACAACAGCAGTCACCAAGTTTAATGCAGGAGTTAAGGTACAGTTATCAGTTTTGAAACAGAGGGTAATTCACAGGGAATTACACTGCAAGCAATTCACTTTTACTTAGTATAATCCTAAATTCTTTCCCACCATGCAGGTGAATATCATCCCTTCCCTTGCTGAGGCTTATGTAAATCTACGAATCCACTCAGCGCAGTCATTACAAGAGGTAGAGTTTGAAGTTTCATTCTCCTTTTAGAGAATTCTTGGTGTCTTCCTGTTGAAATAGATGTTTGCTGTCTCGTCTAGGTCCTGGACCTAATCCAGTCTACAGTGGGGGACCAGCGAGTGAAGATTGAGTTGGTTGAAGGGTTTGACCCTCTGCCTGTTAGCTCTTCTGATGTAAAGTCCTTTGGCTATCAGATCATTAAGAAAACAGTGCTGGACATGTTTCCAACCCTTACAGTTGCTCCAGGTAGAATCCGGATATATTTAATTGATTAAAAATGTGGTTACCAAGGTCAAAATGTTTCATAACTGTTCTCATATAATGTTTGAATGTGCAGGCATCTGTATTGGGAACACAGACAGTCGACACTTCAAAGACCTGACGAACGATATTTATCGCTTTGCCCCTGTCTGGTTTAAACCAGGTGATGCTCAGAGGTAAGAATCTAAGTTGTCGTCACACTTAATTAAAATAGTCTCAACAAAAGCTGCTGCAGTGAGTATAATAAACACATCGTACAGATATATTTGGCAAAGTAAAAGGTAGCTTCTTGAACAAACTAGCTTTTTGCCTTTGGTTATATGTTTACATTTTAAACGTGATGTAATAGCGTGACATACTTGTATTGTTCAGACTTAAAGGCCTCTTTAACACATATGGTACAAGAGTTTTATGTATAGAACCAACCTTTTGTCCGGTTAACCCCTCAGCTTTGCTAATAAAAATACATTATTCTGCATTATTCCACAAAGAAATCGAACAAAGGAAACTTACTGTCTTTTTTGTATATAACATAAAGAAAAAGTTTTGTTTTTCTTTTTCTTAGATTCCATGGCATCAATGAACGGATTTCCAAAAAGAACTACGAGGAACTTGTAGTATTTTACTCCAGTCTGATTCAAAATTGTGACATTCAGAAGCTCCCTGAGCCTCACAGTTCTGCCCATGAGCTCTAAGGAATAGAAAGTATGGATAACAAATCATACAAATGCAATTGAATGGTATATGTCATATTTTCAGTCTGAATCATTTCAACAGCACCCAAGAGGACCAATATCTTAATGTATAGTTACTAAATTTCAAACAAAATGATGTGATTCTGCATTTTAGAGCCAGAGGGTGCAATTTTACATTACCTCGTAATTTTCGCTTTACATTAAACAATTGACTTCTTTTGATCATGTCTGATGACATATAGTACTGACCTGTGGAGCTCTGTTGCATTTGTGACAAAAAATTTACAGAAGACTGCTGTAATGACTTTTAAATTTAAGTTCATGCTGGTATAATTTTATGAAATGACCGTTTTGGTTGAGCTGCTAAGAATACTGTGATACTTGAAATTATGATGGTGCATTTAACTTTAATGACATGACTGCATACACATTTTTTGTTTTAATATAACAAAAACATAAAAAGATGCTTCTGACTGTGGAAATGCTGAATGATGATGTTTGTTTTTTATTTCCTCTTGAATCAAGTACTATAGTTTTAAAAGATTTCTGTACTAGGCTTGGGCGATATCTGTTTTTTTCATACCTTCCTGAAATTTCACCAGGGAAGACGGTATGTGAGGGTTATAACGGTATTAGTGTTCGAACAATCCCCAACACTGTTTTGGTTGAAATTAACCCTTAATTCACCCATTTTCATGTGAAATCATGCAGTTTTTACAGCATGGGTTCTCTCGACAGTTGCGGCTGTTCAGAGTCCTGCAATGTTATCCCGACCTCTGGCAGTCACCATGTCTGTCAGCTCAGCTGCCGGTTGGACCCATAGAGACTAACCTCTGGTGGTGCGTGATGTGCACCACATACACTGAATTTAATAGGAACGTCTACATTTTTGACAGTATTGAAAGTCATACCATGTGGATTTCTAAATACTCTGGTATAATGTAATACTGTGATACCGCCCATGCCTATTCTGTACTATTACTGACTGACTTTTTAAAATGAATCATGTTTTACAAAAGCGATTGAATTCGCCCACAATCTTGAGACTGGCATTCCATAACAATACAAATAACTTTGACTGATGTTCTTTTTTGTTGTGCGATGTATTTTATTTTATTTTGTACATACTATACAGTACATTAACAAAATCACAATTTCCACCCAGTTTATATTATATTGAAAAATAAAAGGTTTACTCTTACATTTGTGATATCTAATTAGGATGCGTGTGTCTACACTTTATTACTATTAATATAAGAGCTCGACCGTAACATTAAGTAAGCATAGAGGATAGAGCTTTTTTTTGGTAGCAGTGATGAAATAAAAATAAATGCTACGCAACAGCTGTTAGGGTTATTAGGGTTGGGGTGTGGACCATTTCCTTTAGTACAGGGGTCTTTAGTGGTGGTGGGGTCATAGTGGTGGCGGTAGTGGTGGTGAGGGGGGTTGTGGTAGAGGTGGTAGTCGTGAGAGGGGTTGTAAAGGTGGGGGTTGTGGCAGCGGTAGTTGTAGTAGCAGTCGTGGTCGTGGCAATTGTGGTAACGGCTGAAGTTGCAGTGTCAGGTTGGCTTGTTGGCTCTCCAGGTGGAGTCTCTGGATTTGGAGTTGTCGTTTCAGTGTTGGAAATGAGTCACACATGGTAATTTAGTGTTCAGGACCATTGACTTGTATTACAGAGCTTAACTGTCGAGATTTCACACTCTACTTGATACAAGTGATAATACAAGCTTATTACAGTGAATCCAATCTCAATGGATAAAATGTTCTAGCCACAATTCGACGATATGAGATGGACACTTCTCACAATCTCTGGGCTTACCCGATATCAGAAGACTATGCAGATGGCTGATGAATGGGTTTTTGCCATCTTTACAGAAGTGTCTATTGAAATCATCCACGTCCAGAGACCAGACAGAGACTCCTTTTTTTAAAACATAGTCCACCTGAAAGAATATGAAAAAGATGATTTTCATAGCTGAAGTCATAATAACCTGTTCTGAACCCAATTATTTTCCAGACACACACACACAAAAATATTGTAATGGTGGATTTCTACTCCAAATGCACTCGTATATCATTAGCAAAAACATTTTTTGATTAGGATTCTTAATTATACTTTTTATTTTTTATTTGTTTCCGTCCATTCCAATAGGGGACGAAGATTATTAACACAGAAACTACCTCATAGTGAAAATGACAATTAAGGGTCTTAATAGACCTTTTTTTCAACAAAAACACGAGCTTACTTATGTTTTAATGAACAGTTAACTCATATCAAACAATAAAGTGATGCTTGAAGAAACTTATATGTTTTGCCATGTATGTTTGCTGTGTATTGTAACACCTCAAAACATCCTTAAATTCTTGAGTAATTCCAGAAAACAGCATATTGAAAACCTCCCGAGAATAATAATCTGTGTACATAATCAATAAAATGCATTATAAACTGATTACATTATTAGTCACATTTGTCACATTTTAGTAATAGAATATCTCATGTTTACTTTAAACACAGTTTAAACACAACTTATGTACTTTAACAATATAATTAATAGACTAAAATGTGCCTTCCACTTCCTGCTTGCATCACCGTCAGCCATGCTTGTGAAAAAAGCGGGTGGGCTCGACTGCAGTCCACTTATATATGATGTAGGACACTGTGGCTGCTTTATAGACATCCCATCAGATAAGTTTGTGCACTGGGGTGGAGTCAGATGACAGTAATCATACATCTAGATATCCTAGAAAAGTTATGTCCATTGGAATGGACAGGGGGTCTGAACAGGCTCAACAACTGTTTAACTGGATTCGCTTACAACTAGTTTTCTAGAGAGTTCCTGAGGAGTGAACAAAAGGCTACCTTAGCATTAAGGCTATCTTTGTCTTCAAATCTGACCCACTGATTTCCTGTGGCGCCATTTGAATCTTTTTGAAACTTTTAGTAGTGGGGGAAAAAAAAAAGAGTTTAGTTTACCTGCCAGTCTCAGCGACTTCATAACTGATATTAATGGTTGAATCAGCCCAACAGCAGTGACCAGTAATTTGGGATGGCTTGTTAATATTCCCATAGTCTCATAAGCAATTTGGAGTTCTTATACAATGTAGAAACATGGGTCAGTCTGACCTGATCAAATATCAAATACATCACAATAATATCCATCGTGTATAGTATATATCTGAGTCTGACCTTGCACAACAGTGTGGATTTCTGTTTGTCCTCTAGAGGGCTCCCTTGTGTTGCAGGAAATTCCCAGTCTAGGTTTATCCCATTAAACCCAAATCTTCTCAGTAGAGTGATGGATGACTGGCTGATTTTTCCTCTGTTGGCTGCGGTTGATACCATCGTGCTGAATCTGAACATTTAAACAAAAGTTGCTGAAGAAGACGTTACATACAGTATTTAATTAAATATTTGTCAGTATGTTTTATTTTCGTATCTCACTTTTGTGTGCCAAAGGTCCAACCACCAACTGCAAGAGGGGTTTTGAGATCTGTATTGCTATTGAGAACAGAAGTTGAGCAGTGATTATTTAAAACTTTTGTTACGTCCCAGTCTAGGGGAACCATGGACACAACATGAGTAGGTGCTCCCCCAGTCTTCCCACTCCAAGAAAGGCCAGCGACATCAGAAAGTTAAGTTCATAAGGAGCAGTTTTTATTTGCTTCAGAGGGAGAAATGAGCCAACATAACAAACAAAAAAAAAACCTCTAAATTAACCCTACCTTCCCTAAACAAAAGAAGAGTTAAATAAATGACAAATATTTAACCTACCTCCTAAAAATTAAGGAAAACAGGAGAAAAAGGGTTAAAACAAAAAGGGCTTCTCCCTCCTACTACTGCTCTGCTTGTTTTTACCAATATTTACAGATATTTACAAGGGTTGTGTTCTAACTCACTCGGTACAAATTTCAAGAACAAAACAACCAAAAATCTACACGGAGCATAAAGCTATCTGATCGCTACTCAAAAACAGTTTACTTCAAGACCACACACAACGTTACAATGTGCTGACATTTCCTGGTGGTGGAAAGGCTGGGGAGGAGACAGAGTGCAGGCGGCGGGCTGTTCAAATAGGTTAGGGGAACCGCCCCCTGACCAATCGCGTAGCAGCAATCAGGTGAGGCTGAACTGGCACCACCTGCTCCTAATTCACTCATTCATAAAAACACACACACCAAGGAGAGAGGGGACAGTGCAGCACAACACAAACAAAACAATAAATGACCCACAGGGTCATAACACCCCCCTACCTAAAAATCGGACATTTACCCCCTACAGTAAATGTGCGATTCAATGTGATCTGGACAAGGTATCAGCAATGACATTTTCTAGTCCCTTTTTATAACGAATCTCAACATTAAAGTCTTGAAGTAGCAAGGACCAGCGCATCAGGCGTTGGTTACTATTCTGCATCCGAGTCAAAAACACGAGAGGGTTGTGGTCAGAAAACACGACAGTTGGCACGGAGCTGGACCCAATGTACACTTCAAAATGCTGTAAAGCCAATAATAAGGCCAGTGCCTCTTTTTCTATGGTGCTGTAGTGCAACTGGTGCTTATTGAACTTTTTAGAAAAGTAGCAAACTGGATGATCAACGCCATGCTCGTCCTCCTGCAGGAGCACCGCGCCCGCGCCGAGCGCGCTGGCGTCCACCTCCAGCTTGAATGAGCGCGCGAAGTTTGGAGCTGCGAGCACAGGAGCGCTGCAGAGGAGAGCTTTGGCAGTTTCAAATGCCGCTTGACAGTTTTCTGACCACTGGAATGGCGACTTAGGGCTTGCTAAACTAGTAAGCGGAGCAACGACATCAGAAAAATTTTTACAAAACGCCCGATAGTAACCAGCCATCCCCAAAAAACGGCGGAGCTCACGACGGGTTTGGGGAGCCGGAAAATCAACGATGGCCTGAACTTTGGCCATAACAGGACAAACTTGGCCCTGACCGACTTCTTTACCTAAATAGGTGACAACTGCTTTACCAAACTCACATTTGGCCAGGTTAAGCGTCAGAGAGGCGGCGCGCAAACGGTCAAAAATCTCACGAAGTGTTTTCAAATGTTCAGTCCATGTCGATGAATAGGCCACTATATCATCGAGATAGACTTCACAGTTTCTGACACCACACAAAACAGTATTCATCAGCCGCTGGAAAGTGGCTGGTGCGTTACGCAGCCCAAATGGCATGACTGTGTACTGTAAGAAGTGATCGGGAGTGACGAAGGCGCTAATTTCGGATGCGCGTTCTGTCAGTGGGACCTGCCAGTAGCCTTTCAGGAGGTCTAATTTTGTGACAAACTTAGCAGAGCCCACACGATCGACACAGTCATCCATTCGGGGCAGCGGGAATGAATCAGGTTTGGTGATTGCATTAACTTTGCGGTAATCATTACAGAAGCGCGGAGTCTGATCAGATTTTGGCACAAGCAGCGAAGGAGAGCTCCAAGCGCTACAACTCGGGACAGCGAAACCATGGTCAACCAGATACTTTACCTCTTTTTGCATCACGGCGCGTTTTGCCGGATTAACGCGATAAGCATGCTGCTTAACGGGCTTGTGATTTCCCACGTCAATGTCATGTTTCAATACATTTGTTTGAGAGGGAATATCACCGAACAAACTCGAATATTCTTGAATGAGATCACAAACATCAGAGCGAGCAGAGTCAGAAAGATGCGCTAAATACACGTCTAAAGTCGACAAAATTTCAGAGTTCCGAAGGCGCGCACAGGACACGGAGCTGTGCCTGTCATCCAGCCCATCATCACCGGGATGGTATGGGGGCTGTGCGACAGACACAGAAGCAACAGGAGTAACAACTGGAAACGAATCCGCACAATTTTCACGATCAACATACTTTTTTAGCATGTTGATGTGGCACACACGAGTCTTTTTCTTACGGTCGGGGGTCTGGATTAAATAATCCGTTTCACTGAGTTTACAATCAACGACATACGGGCCGGAAAATTTGGCTTGCAATGCAGAACCAACAACGGGCAGCAAAACTAAGACGCGGTCGCCGGACTGAAACGTCCGCACAACAGTCTTTTTGTCATAATTTGTTTTCATTTTCGTTTGGGCGACAGCCAGCGAGCTACGAGCCAAATCACAAGCATGATGCAGTCGCTCACGAAAAGAACTGACATAATCCAAAAGGTTTAGTTTGGGGCCGGATTTATCTGCGAGCCATTTTTCACGCAGAAGGCGCAGTGGACCGCGCACAGTGTGGCCAAAAACTAAATCAGCCGGGCTGAATCCAAGGGACTCTTGTGGAGTTTCCCGCACGGCGAACAACAACAGCGGTAAGCCCTCATCCCATTCACGGTTTGACTCAGAGCAGAACTTACGAAGCATACTTTTTAAAGTTTGATGAAATCTCTCCAATGCGCCCTGGCTCTCTGGATGATACGCACTCGAAGTGTGATGTTTCACTTTCAGCTCGGACATGACTTGAGCAAAGATTCTGGACATGAAATTTGACCCTTGGTCACTTTGGATGCTTTTCGGGAGACCAAATGTGGAGAAAAACTTCACGAGCACTTTCACAATGGCACGGGACTTTAAAGAGCGCAAGGGGACAGCCTCAGGGTAACGTGTAGCAGCACACATCACAGTGAGGATGTACCGGTTACCGGACTTTGTTTTTGGAAGGGGACCAACACAGTCCACAATAACGTGCTCGAATGGTTCACCGATGACAGGGATTGGCTTTAAAGGAGCAGCCGGAATCACCTGGTTCGGTTTACCGGAGACTTGACAAGTTTGACATGAACGACAGAATTTCACAACGTCGGACTTAAGTCCCGGCCAGAAGAAAAAACGGAGGACACGATTGTACGTTTTCTTAATTCCTAGATGGCCGGACATGCAATGATCATGAGCCAAACTCAGAACTTGAGAACGGAACGGCTGTGGGACTACAATTTGGCACACGGACTCGTGCGTAAAACCAGAGCTAGGAGACCAGTGGCGCATCAGGACACCTTCATCAAGGCGGTAGGACACAGAGTTTTCACACTTTGGATTTTTCATCAAAGAAAAACAATGGGACAACGTAACATCAGAATTTTGAGCTGCAATCAGCTGTTCTTTGTCTACTGACAGTGTAAGGTTTTCAACATCAGGCTGAAGCTCAACAGAAACAGGTGCGTTTATTTTACACTCTGAAAGTGTTCTGGCGGGATCAGAGGAACTCAGGAAAGAGTCACTCAGATCCACCAAGTCACCAAATTTTCGTGCCTGAGCACGAGTCACAGCACACACGGGGAACAGGGGCAACACGTCTGGCCCAACCGGGTCAGAAACACACACATCCGCGCACGGATTTTCAATAACCTCGGGCGAAGGGAAAACTTTTCCACCGGCCAAATCATTTCCGAGGATCAGATCAACCCCAGCTACCGGTAGCTGTGGTCTTACGGCAATTTTGAACTTGCCTGACACGAAACGAGAAGTCAAATACACAAAATGCAAAGGAGCGCGCACCTCACTCATTTCAACTCCCCACGCTAAAACGTCTGAGCCAGAATAAGACTCAGCTGAAAAAGGGAGAACGTCACCGCGAATAAGCGATTTTTTGCTCCAGTATCCCGCAGAATAGTGATGGACACAGGCTCTTTATTTCCCACCAATGTAACAGAACCCTTTGAAACAAATGGTCTGAAATCAGCGTCAATTTGGTCTTCTTTCGGTTCTGCCAAATTCATGCTCTGCGTGGAGGATGGTTTAGTTTGAATTAAACCGATTGGAGACGGTGTTTTGACATTTTTCATTTGCTCCTTTCTTTTAAGAGTGGGGCAGGAGCCGATCAGGTGTCCCTGCTCATGGCAGTAATAACACTCGCGGGTTTCTGTAGCTGTAGAGGCAGTAACAGGGTTGCGGCGGTTACTTTTAGGGGATCTAATTTTTCGGTCAACGGGGACCGGATCACGACGGACAAGTGGGGAGAAAACATTTTTGTGCGTCAAAGCGAATTCATCCGCCAACACAGCGGCGTCAGTAAGACACGTGGTTTTCTGTTCATTCAAATAAATCACAATTTTCTCAGGAAGCCGATTCTTAAATTCTTCCATCAGCATGAGCTCGCGAAGATGATCAAAAGTTTGAATTTTACTGGCCTGGCACCATTTATCAAACAAAGCACTTTTCTCCCTCGCAAACTCTACATATGTCTGGGTGGCAGTTTTTTCACATTTCCTAAATTTTTGCCGATATGCCTCGGGCACTAATTCATACGCACGAAGGACGGTGGCTTTCACAATGTCATAATTTAGACTGTCCTCAATCGACAGAGAAGTGCACACTTCTTGAGCTTTACCCACCAGTTTACATTGAAGCAATAGAGGCCACACACTTTTAGGCCAATTTAATGTAGCAGCAATGCGTTCAAAGACATTAAAATATGAATCCACTTCGGACTCTCTGAAAGGTGGGACTAATGCGATGTGCCGACTAACATCAAAACCGTCATGGGGCGTACTAGTAGGCGGTGACTGTGAGGTTGAGGGACTGGCTGCCGCAGCAGCTCCCCGCTCTAGCTCCAGAGCTTTCAACCGTAGACTCATGGCTTCCACCTCCAACTCCTTTTGTCTCACTTCAACCTCCTTTATGCGCAGAGTTATTGTGAGTTCCTCTGCCGTCATGGCAGTTTGAACTGGGGAGGTACGGAGTGGGGCAGGAATACCAGACACAGCACCGAGCTCAGCTCCCTCTGCAGAGGCTGGCTCACCGAACAAACCCCTTTCATTTAACGTTTTATTAAGAAGCTCTTTCAACTCCTGCTTTTTAATGTTAGGTGGCACAGTCACATCAAAAGCATTTGCTATTAGAATGAGATCATTCTTATTACATTTCTCAAGTTTTTCAACTGTTGGATTAGTGGCAAAATCCTCTAATTTAAACTCCATATTCGCCACCCCTACAAAAGAAAAAACTGCCAACCAACAATCAGAGACAACGAGGCAGAAAACAATCACACTTACCAGACATAACGAAGGACGACGAGGTAAAGGAACGGACGAGCCCCCAAATCATGTTACGTCCCAGTCTAGGGGAACCATGGACATAACATGAGTAGGTGCTCCCCCAGTCTTCCCACTCCAAGAAAGGCCAGCGACATCAGAAAGTTAAGTTCATAAGGAGCAGTTTTTATTTGCTTCAGAGGGAGAAATGAGCCAACATAACAAACAAAAAAAAAACTCTAAATTAACCCTACCTTCCCTAAACAAAAGAAGAGTTAAATAAATGACAAATATTTAACCTACCTCCTAAAAATTAAGGAAAACAGGAGAAAAAGGGTTAAAACAAAAAGGGCTTCTCCCTCCTACTACTGCTCTGCTTGTTTTTACCAATATTTACAGATATTTACAAGGGTTGTGTTCTAACTCACTCGGTACAAATTTCAAGAACAAAACAACCAAAAATCTACACGGAGCATAAAGCTATCTGATCGCTACTCAAAAACAGTTTACTTCAAGACCACACACAACGTTACAATGTGCTGACATTTCCTGGTGGTGGAAAGGCTGGGGAGGAGACAGAGTGCAGGCGGCGGGCTGTTCAAATAGGTTAGGGGAACCGCCCCCTGACCAATCGCGTAGCAGCAATCAGGTGAGGCTGAACTGGCACCACCTGCTCCTAATTCACTCATTCATAAAAACACACACACCAAGGAGAGAGGGGACAGTGCAGCACAACACAAACAAAACAATAAATGACCCACAGGGTCATAACACTTTAAAATGACAGTTAGGAGGATATTTTAAGTGTAGAGCACTGACCTATAGTCCGTTAAAGGATATGTAACTTTGTGTATAACCCAATTGATTAGGGTCCAGCTCACTGGCATAATTAATGCCAGAAAAGGCATAGATCAGATGGGTACACAGGTTTGGATTAATATCTTAAAGTGTGAATCTCCCATTGTCCGCTCTGTATTTGGACTAGCTGGTGTAGTAACACATCAGTGTTTTTTTTTAAATTTATTTATGTATGTATTGAGTTGGGACAATGCACATTAATCAACATTACTGCATTGAGCATCAATGTAAATGCGCCGGACTCAGCACAAATGCTAAATTTCATCTGTAGTCCCAAGGCAGGTACCTACACAACACAGACACAGTATGACTTTAAAACCTCACAGCTACAAATCATACAATAGACAATTACAAAAAGCACAAAAAAAGCACAGGCAGACAATATCAACACAACAACACAGTTAAAGTTTGTAGGAGGTGCCTGAAACACATGACACATCAGCAAGTTACTTTCTGATTAAAAATCCTTGTTTAACAACACTAATTATTTAGGGACTTAGGGACTTAATTTAGATGCTGGTAAGACTTTTTAATGCAAAATGTAAACTCACCCACACTGGCGATGATCAAAGAAAGACCCTCAAAGTGACAGTCAGTATTAGCTTAAAACAGAGCTTTTGGAAACATTTGTATAATCAGATTAAAAAGAGCCTTACTTGCAGTTATAATTAGCTTGCTCATGTTTGTGCTGTGGAAATAAGCAACAAAAGAAAAACTCAAACATTCATTTAATTTGAATATGGAAAATATTTAAACCATAATAAGCATTATTCAGGCATGTCATTCCACTATTATGGACTTTTTGCTGTAAATAAATAAGTAATAGAAACTGCACAAGTATAAACAATGGTATTTCAATAACCAAACTGTACAACCTTGAAAAAGTTGATCTCGTAAGTGCTTATGGTATTAAAATCATCTGACGAGAGAAGACTCTCCCAGGTGCCATTAACGTCATGGATGTCAAGTTAGGTCACTGAAGCCTAAGAATGTGTTTAATAGTTAGTTTGCTTTGTCACGTAAGAACGCCATGAAGGGAGTGAACTCAAGCATTACATGTCTATCATTAATCTCTTTTTCTTGTCTGTATTACTCTTGTTATATAACTAACCATCAGTAGAATTTTTAATGCCATACCTTTAAGGGCATACTCGCAAATATTTAAAATTGAGGAAGAAGTGAATCCAAAGATATAAAAACGAATGGTTCTTTCACAAAGCCGAAACTAGACAGCTTCTTTAAAAAATATTCTGTTATTTATTTGTTTATAGCTTGATCTAGTGCTGCCACAAAATCGTATTTTTAGTACACAACTATCTATCTGACCAAAAGAGTTCACGATAACAATATTATCAAGACATTTATAGAAAATATGAAAAATAAAAGCTATCAGTCACATTATCTCCACCTTTTTTACTGTGCATTTTGTCTCTTTTTCTTGGCAAATGACTTGCTTCCATACACTCAAAATACGAGGGTAGGGAGATGGAGAAATAGTCTGTAACCATAACTGTACAAAATTGTACAAAAAGAGCTATTACACGTAATGGGTTGTGAAAAGGCAACCAGGTGGTGTTTGGGTAGGGAGACAAAGCGGGAATGGAAGAAACAGCAATGATTAAAGAGGCGCCAAGTTACTTACACAATATTACCGTGTCTGTATTATTAACATGATACCAACATTTATTTTTAAATATCCCAGTTGTCGTTAATATCGGTATGTCGAGACAGCTGGATCTATTGTATTTTCATATAACGTTATCCAGATGAATTATTATCCAAGAATTATTAAAGAACAAAGCAAATAAATTAGAGTGTTTTATTACCGCATCCATTAAAAAAACGGCATTATTAAAAAAATGCAATTATGTGACTACAGTGTATAAACAATAGAGTACTGTCATCACAAATCAGAAGTGTAAGAACTAAACTGCAGACTGGACTAACTGCAGACTTCTAGGCTAACTGTAGCCACAGATAATTCAATTATATAAAGGTGTGGATTGGAGGAGACAAGAGAAGAATTAGTAATGTAAGTCAACTACTCTGCTATTATTTACTAATTATTTTATATTGATTATCAATTTCCACAGCTCTGCCTCGTCAATAAAGCTCCTGATTAATTATCAGGTTGTGATATTTATACCATTTTTATACCAAAGCATGTTAAACAACTCTGGTGTTGACTGCATTTGATCTGACTTAACGTGTTGGTTACTGTATGATTTTAGTCAACCTTAAGGGTTTACCACTTTATTTTAAAATGCCTGACAGTAACAATAATATGAAATAAAACAGAAAAAGCACGTTAACCCCCTTTCTTATGCACGCACACACATGCACAAATTCTATTTGTTTGGCAAGATAAAATTATTAATGTTTTTTTTGTCAGTTTTAATAATTTAAAACATGGAGTAAAAATATTAGATATAAGTTTGATACTCACAACCAGACAGTGAGGGATTTTGGACACAGCCTATTTGGGTATGCTGACAACAACATATTCACTTCACTGAACCTCTGGAAATCTCAGAGCTTCACTCAACAGTCATCTTATCTAAACTGGACTGCTGTCTCTGAACAGTGACGCTCTTAAAACTTAAACATTAACACAGTCTGTCACAATATCATGAAATGTAATACATGTTAAACTGGATAGAAATCTCTGCGGAGCACTGCATCCAAACTCATCTTCACATGAAATAATAACGAGGCCAAGTGCTCAATTAATACCACATTTCCTGTAGTAAATCCAGGGCACCTTAATCTTGAAGATAAAGGAGAAGAGAAAAGTGAACATTCCTCAGGCACTTGTAGGACTTTACTTGGTTGGGCATATTGCTTAAAGCAGTGTTAGGTTTTTACCTCACTTGGTCTTCTTCGGAGCATAAAATAGTGAAAGCAAATGGTATTCAAGTGGTATTATGTAAAGATAATACAATGTAAATAAACACTATTCCATCACATAATTAAAGAACACCTACAGAAAAACAGCAATGACAAAAAAAATAAAAAATTAACATAAAAAATGGGCATCATCACTAATATGTGCATAGAAATGTTCTTAGTTTGCACATAAAATAAGTGAGCATGCAAAATCACTGCCAGTTTTATGACACATGCATTTTGTATTACCATGGTGCCTATGTTAGGGAATCAGAATCATTCTAGACTGACAGGTGTGTGTCTAGCATACTGCCAAACCCCTATTTCTCTATACTAGGAAATATGTTTACCTACAGGTGTATTATGCAGAAAGTTGCTTCTATGCACATTTTAAGGCCCTGACATATCAGTGTCGGGCCATCTGTAATGAATGTCTTGGCAGACGGAAAAAGATAAGCTGTTTGTCACTCTCTTTACACATCTTATGTTGGTCTTTGAAGACGTGCTCTTTCCTGAAGTCACAGGCTGCAGTCTCTAGTGCCATCTCAACACCTGCTTAGAGGTAAAACAAAATCTTTAACATAGGTTACCCTGGATGCATGTTAATGATAATAATAATAATAATGATTTTATGCCATTCAATTCAATAAAAACAATCTTAAACCAAAACTGTTATATTGTTATATTGGATATTTTCCATATACTCCTTAAAGCTAGGGACTGGGAAACTTAGTTTTTATAGTCAAATATTTTAATCATACCAGTAACTCATAAGGATCAAGGGCGTCAGATAAGTGCATGCATTAGTAAAGTAATGTTTTTAATATTGTCTATTACATGTCTAATTTGTCTATTGTTTATTAAACCTTTTTTGGTGAATGTGGTTTTAATATGCTATGCATATTATAAAAAGGTGTGTGTTTACATTTTCTATGCCAGGTCTTTATCATTCGTGTGTACTCATAGTCTGACACCTGAGTGTTGCTAGTTCAGGTACCCTTACAGACCAAGTTCGCAGTGGTGTAGCTATAGAGGTGCCCTTGAGTGAGGCATTGAACCTCAGGGCACCTGACCAAGGATAGCCCCCTTGCTCTAACATCCCTCCATGAATGCGTGCGTATAGGTCCTGTTTGTGAACGTATGTGTATTTCGGTCTGTGTGTGTATTGTTGTGGTTTGTTCGTCCAACAATTTGAAATGGTGAGCTAAAACAGATTAAAAAAACAATGTGCTGCTAACTGTAGTGTTCATTCTCTAAAACTGACAGTAGTAGCAGCTTTTCACATCACATTTATTCATTGTTGACATAAATGAGCTGTTTAGTCTTCTTCATTCTTATACTTTTATTTAAATGGCTTTTCCATGAGTACCAGTAAGGCAGATTGTTTTCAAAGTATATTGTCTTTTATCTCACAAATACCTGATAGTCAAAGAACGACCAATAAAGAACAACCAAACAAAGAACAATACCCAACAAAACATGTCACAATTTGGTGAAAAACTTGTGGTGTTGTATTAGCAATATTTATTTTTATTTTTATTTACATGGAGACTTATATAAATACATGCCATATGCAACATCTATGTAAGTAAGTAAATTTTATTCATATAGAACTTCTCACAGAGAGGACTCACAAAGTGCTTCACATGGTTAAGACACAAAAATACAATCAAATGTCAGCATATAGTATAATCAAAAAAACAACAGAATCATAGCAAATTCACAAAACAAGCGAAATACAGAGACAATGCAATAGAATATTACTGGAACGCACGTCTAAACAGATATGTTTTTAACTGCCTTTTAAAAATGTCCACAGAAGAGGCGGCTCTAAGCTTATATGGAAGTGCATTCCACCATTTAGGAGCAACAGACTCAAAAGCTCTATCACCTTTAGTTATTAATTTTGTACGAGGGACAGCAAGTAGAAGTCAGCAGGCCGCAGTGACCTAACAGGACAGTGAAAAGACACAAGATCTACCAAGTATGCAGGTGCCTCACCATGGAGGGCCCTGTAAGTGATAGTTAGAATTTTGTATTGGATCCTGAAATTCACAGGGAGCCAGTGCAAGGACATCAAAACAGGAGTGATATGACTGAATCTATGAGATCTAGACAGAAGCCTTGCAGTGGCATTCTGGACCAATTGGAGGCGGTCTAATGAAGTTTTGTTTAAACAGGTGAAGAAAGAATTGCAGTAGTCAAGACGTGAGAAAACAGAAGCATGGATGATCATTTCTAGCTCGGAATGAGATACTATGGATCTGAGTTTGGAAATGTTTTTGAGGTGGAAAAAGCAGGAGCGAGTTATAGTTTTGATGTGCTCATCAAGAAGCATGGCCTGATTGAATATGACCCGAAGGTTTCCCAAACTGGGGCGCACAGTTTGTACTAAGGGCCGCGAAGCAGCTGGCCACTTTAGATGCTGAGATGTCAGGGGTAACAATTAACACCTCAGTTTTGGCTGCATTCAACTGAAGAGAGTTATTAGCCATCCAGTCCTTAGTTACAGTCAAACAGTCCTGCAGTGCATCTGTTCTATCTGTCTTATCAGGGATAAAAGAGAAATATAACTGAAAGTCATCTGCGTACATGTGGTATGAGATACCTTCAAAATTGCTGATGACATCTCTGAGAGGAAGCATGTACAGCGTGAAAAGGATAGGCCCTAAAACTGAACCTTGGGGCACCCCGCACGAGAGGGGGACAGACTCTGACTTATGAGGGCCAACAGCCACAGAGAAAGATCTATCAGACAGATAGGATGTAAAACAGTGAAGGGCAGTCCCTGAGATGCCTACCCAGTCCCTCAGCCTGTCAACAAAGATGTGGTGATCAACAGTGTCAAAGCCTGCACTGAGATCAAGCAGAGCCAGGATCGTGCATTTACCAGTATCAGAGGCCATCATAATGTCATTGGAGACCCTGAGAAGAGCGATTTCTGTGGAATGTAACTGACGATAACCGGACTGAAATTTATCAAAAATTTTGTGTCTGTCCAAAGCAGTGACTAACTGGTTCACCACAACTTTTTCTAAAATTTTTGACACAAAGGAAAGCTTGGAAATGGGCCCATAGTTGCTAAGAACAGAGGGGTCAAGATTGGGCTTTTTAAGAAGCGGCTTAACAACTGCTTACTTGAAATAGGACTGGACACAACCAGAAACCAGTGAGCAATTGATTATGGAGAGCAGAGATGGACCAGTAGTGCTGAAAACATTTTTCAACAAAGTTGTGGGCAGGATATCTAATGGACTGGAAGATATCTTCATAGTACGCACAAGATCTGCTAAGTCTTTTTAAGGAGACAGGCGAGAAATTATCAATAATTAGCTGTTGTTCGGGAGGATCAGGAAGGGAGGAGGTGGAGGAGGGCATTATACTGGCCTTGTCACTGGCGACCTTGTTCACAAAAAACATCAAAAAATTACTACAGTCCCTATTAGAGGACACAGGTAGAGCAGGTGGTTGCGCACCAGTAATATTATTTATGGTGTCAAAAAGACCTTTGGATTTCTCTTATTGGAGGAGATAAGATTTGCAAAATAAGAGGCTCTTGAATTGAATTCAACTAACAGTTCTTTAAAATAAAGACGATGTACAAGAAGCTTGTTTGATTTCCACAAGCGCTTAACTCTCCGACATTTGCGACAAAGGCAACGGATATCTTCATTTAACCAGGGAGTGGGATTAGCAGCAGGAATGGTACAAGGCTTTAAAGGAGCAATCTCATCAAGAATGGCAGAGAAGTGTGAGTTAAAAGTTAAAACCTAAGTATCAACATCAACATCATTACTGAAAGGCTGCACAACACTGTCAAAAGCAGTGGAAAAAAATCTCAGCAGAGAGGTTGTTTAACATATGGGAGAGTATCATACGCTTACTGGTTGAACAATCAGAGATAACAGACAAGTTAAAAAGGATGCAGTTATGATCAGTGACAAGCACCTCCTCAGAGACAATACAATCAATGTCCAAACCAAGTGTAAAAACAAGGTCCAGCATGTTTTCCTTAACGTGTGTCGAGCCATTGACATGTTGAGCAAAATTAAAAGATGTGGTGAGATTTATAAAGTTATTAACAAAGCTGATTGTGGTGTCATTTACAGGCATGTTAAAATCACCAAGCATTAAAATTCTCTCAAATTTGGTAATGGAAGCAAGGAAGTCACCGAATTCAGCCAGGAAAGGGCCTTTAATACCAGGAGGAGGATAAATTAAAGTACAATAAAACGGGTTAGAGCAGCCAACTTTGGAAATTAACAGTTCAAATGAGGTGAAAGTTCCACAGTTCATTTTCCGCGAGGAGAAACTCTTTGTACAATAAAGCAAGGCCGCCACTATGGCTTGTAGTCCTTGGGGCACATATGAATGAGCAATCAGGAGGGCATAGCTCCTTCACTGACACATATTCTTCATCCCTTTGGCAGGTCTCGGTGAAAAACATGAAATCTAAATTCTTAGTGATGAAAAAATCGTTCAGAATGAATGATTTGTTGGAGATTGAGCAAGCATTCAACAATGCCAGCTTGAGGGACATGGGGACCAGCATTGCAGACAGTAGATGTTTTTGACAAAGGGTGCAGGTACCGGAAGTTGTGGATTGTGTGCTTTTGATGTTTGTAATGCCTGTTATTCATTACTACAGGTATGAGAGCAGGCTCTGAGTTGCATTTGATATTGACAAGATTTTTGAGGTTTGCAGGGTTTAGTGGGACAGTAGGGACAGTAGGGACAAGGGACAGGCTAGTGGCAGTTGGAGCCTGTAGGGGGAGTAGCTATGGGAGGCAGTGTCCACAGAAGGCTCCATAGAAGAAGAGGCAGGCACTGAGGAGGGGGTGAGGCATGTAAACAGTCACGCACGTGTGAGTGGCATGGTGTGTACAGTATGCTGTATGTTGGCCGCTAGCATGTGGCTTCCTAGCTTGCTCGGGTGAAGTCCGTTGTGACGATAGAAGGAGGGGCGGTTCCAAAATAAGTTAAAATTGTCTATAAAGTAAAAACCGTGGATAGCGCAGGCGGCCTGGAGCCAAGAATGGAGCTGGAGCGGCCTAGAGAACCGCTCTGCGTCATTACGTAGGACAAAAAAACTTTTAACGTCAGACATTTTTATGATCATTCCTAGAGCTGCATGTCATTTATAAGCTAAACATGGACCAACAAGAACAAGCCCATACAGGTTAGATGCACCAATAATTACAGATATGCAGCAACCATATAATTAAGTAAGGTATATCAGATGACGTTGTGTCATTTAAAACCAAATAAAACAAACAAAAAAAACACCCAGCTGCTTTAGATTCACCTTAAATTTGCAGACAGAAATAGGACAGCAATTACATATATACAGTTAAAGCTGTATATGGATAAATTAAATAATATGAAAAATGTATATTGACAGACATGGATGGCAGGACATTGCCATTGTACATCTACAAATGAATGAAAGTATGTGTAACTTAATGCTGAAAGGCCTGGTGTCATGATATTAATGTGTAGTTTTGTTTGCTAATTGAAAAGAGGAGGAAGTAAAATAGATTTATTCATTTTTCCAGTGTTTTAGCATTTCAGTAGGGAGAGGGAACTTATAGAAATCTATCTGAAAATATTAGTGCTGACATTTCATATGTAAATTATGTTTTCAAGTCACGCCTTAAAAACAGCATATGTGTGATTAATGTTTTTTTTATACATAACTCAACATTGATGGATTAGAATACAATAAAATGTAACAGCTTTTGACAAAACCCCCATTTGTTGGTAAGAACAAATATTAACACTTATGGACAGTGAAATGATAATTTGCAACTCTCTAGTTAACAACAGGTGTTGCAAAATTCTTGGTACAACAAACTTGATGGGTAAGGTTGTCTGATGCCTACCCCAAAATTACAGTTGGAAAAAAAAGGTTGGGTCAGTACTGTCGGGAAAGTGCCCAGATGGCTTTCCATTACATGGTGAGAGCTGCTGTTGTAGAAACAGCTGTTGTGGGAACAGCTGTTGTAGGAACTGCTGTTGTGGGTGCAGCTGTAGTGGCAGCTGCAGTTGTGGGAGCAGAAGTTGTGGGAGCAGCTGTTGTTAGAGCAGCTGTTGTGGGAGCAGCTGTTGTGGCAGCAGAAGTTGTAGGAGCAGCTTTTGTTGGAGCTGCTGTTAATCCCAGATTTATACCCACAGATTTTTGTTTGCTTGGCTTTTTACCTAGTTAGCTACCTCTTGGATGTCTGGCACTTGGTCTCTACCTTTGAATAAAGTCCTGACCTCAGCTGTGCACTGTGGGGGTACATGCCCAGAAATGTCCCACACATTGCAAAATAAAAGGTGAATTAGAAAATACAAGCAGAAAGCAATGTCTGCAGATAAATACAGTGCACATTCTAGTAGGTTTAACATGTGCAAACATTTATAAATGAATGAAAGTATATGTAACTCAGTGCTTAAAGGTTTGGTGTCATGATATCAATACATAGTTTTGCTTGCTAACTGAACTGAAAAATTTTCCCATTGTTTTGGCATTTTAGTGGGGACAGGAAGCCTGAGGAAATCCATCTGAAATAGTGCTGATATTTCATGTGTACACTTTCAAATTGAACCACAGAACTGTTGATAAGTTAGGCCTCAAAAAAAGCAAACAAAGCCATTATTGTGTGTTTTTAATAGACGAAATAATAATGAATCAAAAGAAATTCTAAATATATCAGCTTTTGACAATACGCCCCTATTTCTTCATACAAATAAATCTTAACACTTGTGAAAAGTGGATTTATTTCCAAGTCTCTAACTACGCACACAATTTTTGAGAGTTGCGCTAAAAATAAGCCCTGCTGGGCATTGTAGAAGGTGGGCCATCCCATGAGAACATTGGTAAAAAGAGCTTGGCTCATTGGGAACAGGGAAGTGCCCACTCGCCATACCAATACAGGGGTTTTCAGAAGCAGTAGCAACTGCTGTTGTTGGAACTGCTGTTGTGGGAGCTGCTGTTGTGGGAGCTGCAGTTGTTGGAGCGGCTGTTGTGGGAGCTGCTGTTGTGGGAGTGGCTGTTGTGAGAGCTGCTGTTGTGGGAGCTGCAGTTGTGGGAGCAGCTGTTGTTGGAGCGGCTGTGGTGGGAGCTGCAGTTGTGGGAGCTGCAGTTGTTGGAGCAGCTGTGGTGGGAGCTGCTGTTGTGGGAGCTGCAGTTGTTGGAGCGGCTGTTGTGGGAGCTGCTGTTGTGGGAGTGGCTGTTGTGAGAGCTGCTGTTGTGGGAGCTGCAGTTGTGGGAGCTGCAGTTGTTGGAGCAGCTGTGGTGGGAGCTGCTGTTGTGGGAGCTGCAGTTGTTGGAGCGGCTGTTGTGGGAGCTGCTGTTGTGGGAGTGGCTGTTGTGAGAGCTGCTGTGGTGGGAGCTGCAGTTGTGGGAGCTGCAGTTGTTGGAGCAGCTGTGGTGGGAGCTGCTGTTGTGGGAGCTGCAGTTGTTGGAGCGGCTGTTGTGGGAGCTGCTGTTGTGGGAGTGGCTGTTGTGAGAGCTGCTGTTGTGGGAGCTGCAGTTGTTGGAGCGGCTGTTGTGGGAGCAGCTGTGGTGGGAGCTGCAGTTGTGGGAGCAGCTGTTGTAGGAGCTGCAGTTGTTGGAGCGGCTGTTGTGGGAGCTGCTGTAGTGGGAGTTGCAGTTGTTGGAGCGGCAGTTGTGGGAGCTGCAGTTGTGGGAGTTGCAGTTGTTGGAGCGGCAGTTGTGGGAGCTGCAGTTGTGGGAGTGTCTGTTGTGGGAGCGGCTGTTGTGGGAGCGGCTGTTGTTGTAGCAGCTGTTGTGGGAGTGCCTGTTGTGGGAGCTGCAGTTGTGAGAGTGGCTGTTGTGGGAGCTGCAGTTGTGGGAGCTGCAGTTGTTGGAGCTGCTGTTGTGACAGCTGCTGTTGTGACAGCTGCTGTTGTGGGAGCTGATGTTGTGGGAGCTGCTGTTGTGAGAGTTGCAGTTGTTGGAGCGGCTGTTGTGGGAGCTGCAGTTATTGGAGTGGCTGTTGTGGGAGCTGCTGTTGTGGGAGCTGCAGTTTTGGGAGCTACAATTGTGGGAGCTGCAGTTGTTGGAGCGGCTGTTGTGGGAGCAGCTGTGGTGGGAGCTGCAGTTGTGGGAGCAGCTGTTGTAGGAGCTGCAGTTGTTGGAGCGGCAGTTGTGGGAGTTGCAGTTGTTGGAGCGGCAGTTGTGGGAGCTGCAGTTGTGGGAGTGTCTGTTGTGGGAGCGGCTGTTGTTGTAGCAGCTGTTGTGGGAGTGGCTGTTGTGGGAGCTGCAGTTGTGGGAGCTGCAGTTGTTGGAGCGGCTGTTGTGGGAGCTGCTGTTGTGGGAGTGGCTGTTGTGAGAGCTGCTGTTGTGGGAGCTGCTGTTGTGAGAGTTGCAGTTGTTGGAGCGGCTGTTGTGGGAGCTGCAGTTATTGGAGTGGCTGTTGTGGGAGCTGCTGTTGTGGGAGCTGCAGTTGTGGGAGCAGCTGTTGTAGGAGCTGCAGTTGTTGGAGCGGCTGTTGTGGGAGCTGCAGTTGTTGGAGCGGCAGTTGTGGGAGCTGCTGTAGTGGGAGTTGCAGTTGTTGGAGCGGCAGTTGTGGGAGCTGCAGTTGTGGGAGCTGCTGTTGTGGGAGCTGCTGTTATGGGAGCTGCAGTTGTGGGAGTGGCAGTTGTGGGAGCTGCAGTTGTTGGAGTGGCTGTTGTGGGAGCTGCAGTTGTGGGAGCTGCAGTTGTTGGAGTGGCTGTTGTGGGAGCTGCAGTTGTTGGAGTGTCTGTTGTGGGAGCTGCTGTAGTGGGAGTTGCAGTTGTTGGAGCGGCAGTTGTGGGAGCTGCTGTAGTGGGAGCTGCAGTTGTTGGAGCGGCAGTTGTGGGAGCTGCTGTAGTGGGAGCTGCAGTTGTTGGAGCGGCAGTTGTGGGAGCTGCTGTAGTGGGAGCTGCAGTTGTTGGAGCGGCTGTTGTGGGAGCTGCAGTTGTTGGAGCGGCAGTTGTGGGAGCTGCTGTAGTGGGAGTTGCAGTTGTTAGAGCGGCAGTTGTGGGAGCTGCAGTTGTGGGAGTGTCTGTTGTGGGAGCGGCTGTTGTGGGAGCGGCTGTTGTTGTAGCGGCTGTTGTGGGAGCTGCAGTTGTGGGAGTGGCTGTTGTGGGAGCTGCAGTTGTGGGAGCTGCAGTTGTTGGAGCTGCTGTTGTGACAGCTGCTGTTGTGGGAGCTGATGTTGTGGGAGCTGCTGTTGTGAGAGTTGCAGTTGTTGGAGCTGCAGTTGTTGGAGTTGCTGTTGTGGGAGCTGCAGTTGTGGGAGCTACAATTGTGGGAGTGGCTGTTGTGGGAGCTGCTGTTGTGGGAGCTGCTGTGGTGGGAGTTGCAGTTGTTGGAGCGGCAGTTGTTGGAGTGGCTGTTGAGGGAGGGACTGTTGTGGGAGCAGCTGTTGTGGGAGTTGCAGTTGTGGGAGCTGCAGTTGTGGGAGCGGCTGTTGTGGGAGCTGCAGTTGTGGGAGCGGCTGTTGTGGGAGATGCAGTTGTGGGAGCTGCAGTTGTGGGAGCTGCAGTTGTTGCAGCGGCTGTTGTTGGAGCGGCTGTTGAGGAAGGGACTGTTGTGGGAGCTGCTGTTGTGAGAGTTGCAGTTGTTGGAGCGGCAGTTGTTGGAGTGATTGTAGTGGCAGCTGCAGTTGTGGGAGCTGCAGTTGTGGGAGTGGCTGTTGTAGGAACAGCTGTTGTTGGAGCGGCTGTTGTGGGAGCTTCTTTTGTGGGAGCTGCAGTTGTTGGAGCGGCTGTGGTGGGAGCTGCAGTTGTGGGAGCTGCTGTTGTTGGAGTGGCTGTTGTGGGAGCTGCAGTTGTGGGAGCTGCAGTTGTGGGTGCGGCTGTTGTGGGAGTTGCAGTTGTTAGAGCTGCAGTTGTTGGAGCAGCTGTTGTGGGAGCTGCTGTTGTGGGTGCTGCAGTTGTGGGAGCTGTAGTTGTTGGAGCGGCTGTTGTGGGAGCTGCAGTTGTTGGAGCGGCAGTTGTTGGAGCGGCTGTTGTGGGAGCAGCTGTGGTGGGAGCTGCAGTTGTGGGAGCAGCTGTTGTAGGAGCTGCAGTTGTTGGAGCGGCTGTTGTGGGAGCTGCAGTTGTTGGAGCGGCAGTTGTGGGAGCTGCTGTAGTGGGAGTTGCAGTTGTTGGAGCGGCAGTTGTGGGAGCTGCAGTTGTGGGAGCTGCTGTTGTGGGAGCTGCTGTTGTGGGAGCTGCAGTTGTGGGAGTGGCAGTTGTGGGAGCTGCAGTTGTTGGAGCGGCTGTTGTGGGAGCTGCAGTTGTGGGAGCTGCAGTTGTTGGAGTGGCTGTTGTGGGAGCTGCAGTTGTTGGAGCGGCAGTTGTGGGAGCTGCTGTAGTGGGAGTTGCAGTTGTTGGAGCGGCAGTTGTTGGAGTGTCTGTTGTGGGAGCTGCTGTAGTGGGAGTTGCAGTTGTTGGAGCGGCAGTTGTGGGAGCTGCTGTAGTGGGAGCTGCAGTTGTTGGAGCGGCAGTTGTGGGAGCTGCTGTAGTGGGAGCTGCAGTTGTTGGAGCGGCTGTTGTGGGAGCTGCAGTTGTTGGAGCGGCAGTTGTGGGAGCTGCTGTAGTGGGAGTTGCAGTTGTTGGAGCGGCAGTTGTGGGAGCTGCAGTTGTGGGAGTGTCTGTTGTGGGAGCGGCTGTTGTTGTAGCGGCTGTTGTGACAGCTGCTGTTGTGGGAGCTGCTGTTGTGGGAGCTGATGTTGTGGGAGCTGCTGTTGTGAGAGTTGCAGTTGTTGGAGCGGCAGTTGTTGGAGTGGCTGTTGTGGGAGCTGCAGTTATTGGAGTGGCTGTTGTGGGAGCTGCAGTTGTGGGAGCTGCAGTTGTGGGAGCTACAATTGTGGGAGTGGCTGTTGTGGGAGCTGCTGTGGTGGGAGTTGCAGTTGTGGGAGCTACAATTGTGGGAGCGGCAGTTG
This sequence comes from Cephalopholis sonnerati, assembly GCA_019142605.1. Lineage (NCBI taxonomy): Eukaryota > Metazoa > Chordata > Actinopteri > Perciformes > Serranidae > Cephalopholis > Cephalopholis sonnerati. The sequence continues at coordinate 107,335 of JAGQAX010000092.1, forward strand.
TTGGAGTGGCTGTTGAGGGAGGGACTGTTGTGGGAGCAGCTGTTGTGGGAGTTGCAGTTCTGGGAGCTGCAGTTGTGGGAGCGGCTGTTGTGGGAGCTGCAGTTGTGGGAGCCTCTGTTGTGGGAGCGGCTGTTGTGGGAGATGCAGTTGTGGGAGCTGCAGTTGTGGGAGCTGCAGTTGTTGCAGCGACTGTTGTTGGAGCGGCTGTTGAGGGAGGGACTGTTGTGGGAGCTGCTGTTGTGAGAGTTGCAGTTGTGGGAGATGCAGTTGTGGGAGCTGCAGTTGTGGGAGCTGCAGTTGTTGCAGCGACTGTTGTTGGAGCGGCAGTTGTTGGAGTGGCTGTTGTGGGAGCTGCAGTTATTGGAGTGGCTGTTGTGGGAGCTGCAGTTGTGGGAGCTGCAGTTGTGGGAGCTACAATTGTGGGAGTGGCTGTTGTGGGAGCTGCTGTGGTGGGAGTTGCAGTTGTGGGAGCTACAATTGTGGGAGCGGCAGTTGTTGGAGTGGCTGTTGAGGGAGGGACTGTTGTGGGAGCAGCTGTTGTGGGAGTTGCAGTTCTGGGAGCTGCAGTTGTGGGAGCGGCTGTTGTGGGAGCTGCAGTTGTGGGAGCCTCTGTTGTGGGAGCGGCTGTTGTGGGAGATGCAGTTGTGGGAGCTGCAGTTGTGGGAGCTGCAGTTGTTGCAGCGACTGTTGTTGGAGCGGCTGTTGAGGGAGGGACTGTTGTGGGAGCTGCTGTTGTGAGAGTTGCAGTTGTTGGAGCGGCAGTTGTTGGAGTGATTGTAGTGGCAGCTGCAGTTGTGGGAGTGGCAGTTGTGGGAGCTGCAGTTGTTGGAGCGGCTGTTGTGGGAGCTTCTGTTGTGGGAGCTGCAGTTGTTGGAGCGGCTGTGGTGGGAGCTGCAGTTGTGGGAGCTGCTGTTGATGGAGCGGCTGTCGTGGGAGCTGCAGTTGTGTGAGCGGCTGTTGTGGGAGTTGCAGTTGTTAGAGCTGCAGTTGTTGGAGCAGCTGTTGTGGGAGCTGCAGTTGTGGGAGCTGCAGTTGTGGGAGCTGCAGTTGTTGGAGCGGCTGTTGTGGGAGCAGCTGTGGTGGGAGCTGCAGTTGTGGGAGCAGCTGTTGTAGGAACTGCAGTTGTTGGAGCGGCAGTTGTGGGAGCTGCTGTAGTGGGAGTTGCAGTTGTTGGAGCGGCAGTTGTGGGAGCTGCAGTTGTGGGAGCTACTGTAGTGGGAGTTGCAGTTGTTGGAGCGGCAGTTGTTGGAGCGGCAGTTGTGGGAGCTGCAGTTGTGGGAGCTGCTGTAGTGGGAGTTGCAGTTGTTGGAGCTGCAGTTGTGGGAGCTGCAGTTGTGGGAGTGGCAGTTGTGGGAGCTGCAGTTGTTGGAGCTGCTGTTGTGGGAGCTGCTGTTGTGAGAGTTGCAGTTGTTGGAGCGGCAGTTGTTGGAGTGGCTGTTGTGGGAGCTGCAGTTATTGGAGTGGCTGTTGTGGGAGCTGCTGTTGTGGGAGCTGCAGTTGTGGGAGCTACAATTGTGGGAGTGGCTGTTGTGGCAGCTGCAGTTGTTGGAGCAGCTGTTGTGAGAGCTGCTGTTGTGGGAGCAGCTGTTGTGGGAGTTGCAGTTCTGGGAGCTGCAGTTGTGGGAGCGGCTGTTGTTGGAGTGGCTGTTGTGAGAGCGGCTGTTGTGGGAGCCTCTGTTGTGGGAGCGGCTGTTGTGGGAGATGCAGTTTTGGGAGTGTCTGTTGTGGGAGCTGCAGTTGTGGGAGCGGCTGTGGTGGGAGCTGCAGTTGTGGGAGCTGCTTTTGTTGCAGCGGCTGTTGAGGGAGGGGCTGTTGTGGGAATGGCTGTTGTGGGAGCTGCTGTTGTGAGAGTTGCAGTTGTTGGAGCAGCAAGTGTTGGAGTGATTGTAGTGGGAGCTGCAGTTGTTGGAGCGGCTGTTGTGGCAGCTGCAGTTGTTGGAGCTGCAGTTGTGTGAGTGGCTGTTGTGGGAGCAGCTGTTGTTGGAGCGGCTGTTGTGGGAGCTGCAGTTGTGGGAGCGGCTGTTGTGGTAGCGGCTGTTGTGGTAGTGGCTGTTATGGGAGCTGCAGTTGTGGGAGCGGCTGTTGTGGTAGCGGCTGTTGTGGTAGTGGCTGTTGTGGTAGTGGCTGTTATGGGAGCTGCAGCTGTGGGAGTTGCAGTTGTTGGAGCAGCAGTTGTGGGAGCTGCAGTTGTGGGAGCGGCTGTTGTGGTAGCGGCTGTTGTGGTAGTGGCTGTTATGGGAGCTGCAGTTGTGGGAGCGGCTGTTGTGGTAGCGGCTGTTGTGGTAGTGGCTGTTGTGGGAGCTGCTGTTGTGGGAGCTGCAGTTGTTGGAACAGCTGTCGTGAGAGTTGCAGTTGTTGGAGCAGCAGCTGTTGGAATCGCTGTTGTGGGAGCTGCAGTTGTGGGAGCTGCAGTTGTGGGAGCGGCTGTTGTGGGAGCGGCTGTTGTTGGAGTGGCTGTTGTTGGAGTGGCTGTTGTGGGAGCGGCTGTTGTGGGAGCGGCTGTTGTTGGAGTGGCTGTTGTGGGAGCAGCTGTTGTGGGAGCTTCAGTTGCTGGAGCTGCTGTTGTGGGAGCTGCTGCTGTGGGAGAGGCAGGTATGAGAGCAGCTGTTGTGGGAGCTGCTGTTGTGGGAGCGGCTGTTGTTGGAGCTTCTGTTGTGGGAGTGACTGTTGTTGGAGCTTCTGTTGTGGGAGCTGCAGTTGTTGCCGCGGCTGTTGTCGGAACGGCAGTTGAGGGAGGGGCTGTTGTGGGAGTGGCTGTTGTTGGAGCTGCAGTTGTGGGAGTGGCTGTTGTGGGAGCCTCTGTTTTGGGAGCGGCTGTTGTGGGAGCCGCAGTGCTGGGAGTTGCTGTTGCGGGAGCTGTAGTTGTGTGAGTGGCGGTTGTGGGAGCTGCAGTTGTTGGAGTAGCTGTTGTGAGAGCTGCTGTTGTGGGAGCGGCTGTTGTGGGAGAGGCAGTTGTGGTAGCAGCTGTTGTGGGAGCTGCTGTTGTGGGAGCTGCTGTTGTGGGAGTGGCTTTTGTCGGAGCCGCAGTTGTGGGAGCTGCTGTTGTCGGAGCTGCAGTTGTGGGAGCTGCAGTTGTTAGAGCTGCTGTTGTGGGAGCTGCAGTTGTGGGCGCTGCTGTAGTGGAAGCGGCTGCTGTGGTAGTGGCGGTTGTCGGAGCGGCTGTTGTGGGCTTGGCTGTTGTTGGAATAGTTGTTGTGGGAGCTGCAGTTGTTGGAGCGGCTGTTGTTGGAGCAGCTGTTGTGGGAGCAGTCGTTGTGGGAGCTGCTGTCGTGGGAGCGGCTGTTGTGGGAGCTGCTGTTGTGGGAGCTTCTGTTGTGGGAGCTGCAGGTGTCGGAGCAGCTGTGGTGGGAGCTGCAGTTGTGGGAGCTGCAGTTGTTGCAGCGGCTGTTGTCGGAACCGCAGTTGTGGGAGTGGCTGTTGTTGGAGCTGCAGTTGTAGGAGCGGCTGTTGTGGGAGCGGCAGTTGTGGGAGCGGCTGTTGTGGGAGCGGCTGTTGTGGGAGCGGCAGTTGTAGGAGCGGCTGTTTTGGGAGCGGCTGTTGTGGGAGCGGCAGTTGTGGGAGTGGCTGTTGTGGGAGCCTCTGTTTTGGGAGCGGCTGTTGTGGGAGCCGCAGTGCTGGGAGTTGCTGATGCGGGAGCTGTAGTTGTGTGAGTGGCGGTTGTGGGAGCTGCAGTTGTTGGAGTAGCTGTTGTGAGAGCTGTTGTTGTGGGAGCGGCTGTTGTGGGAGAGGCAGTTGTGGGAGTGGCTGTTGTGGGAGCTGCTGTTGTGGCAGTGGCTTTTGTGGGAGCCGCAGTTGTGGGAGCTGCTGTTGTGGCAGCTGCAGTTGTGGTAGCAGCTGTTGTTGGAGCTGCTGTTGTGGGAGCTGCAGTTGTGGGCGCTGGTATAGTGGAAGCGGCTGCTGTGTTAGTGGCGGTTGTCGGAGCGGCTGTTGTGGGCGTGGCTGTTGTTGGAATAGTTGTTGTGGGAGGTGCAGTTGTTGGAACGGCTGTTGTTGGAGCAGCTGTGGTCGGAGCTGAAGTTGTGGGAGCAGCTGTTGTTGGAGCAGCTGTTGTGGGAGCAGTCGTTGTGGGACCTGCTGTCGTGGGAGCGGCTGTTGTGGGAGCTGCAGTTGTGGGAGCGACAGTTGTGGGAGCGACTTTCATTGGAGCTGCTGTCGTGGGAGCTGCAGTTGTTGGAGCTGCTGTTGTGGGAGCTGCAGTTGTGGGCGCTGCTGTAGTGGAAGCGGCTGCTGTGGTAGTGGCGGTTGTCGGAGCGGCTGTTGTGGGCGTGGCTGTTGTTGGAGCAGCTGTGGTGGGAGCTGCAGTTGTGGGAGCATCAGTGGTGGGAGACTCTGTTGAAGAAGCTGCTGTTGTTGGAGCAGCTCTTATGGGAGTAATAGTCGTCGGGGGAATTGTTGTGGTTGTGAGAGAGGGTTTTGTAGATGTGGTTGTAGGAGTTGTGGTCGTTTTTTCGTTTTTTGGCGTAGTTGGACTTTTTGTGGTTGTGGTAGTGGGAGTCGTCTTAGTAGCAGTAGTAGTAGTATTAGGAAAACCTAAAGGAATAAGAGTCAGATTTTCTATAAATTGGTCATTTATCCTGTGAAATCATCAAATCATTTTTTTTTGGCTTTCAGGATAATACAATGTAAAAAGTGTAAAAAGGGAGGATTGCATTAACGCTGATAGCATTAAGTCAAATACACGTTACAAACCTCCATCCCATGATAGGACAGAATAGAAATGTTCTAAAGCTTAGTTACCTGGAACCAGTAGAGTATGCAGGTGGCTGACGAGGGGGCATTTGCTTGTGTTACAGAACTGTCCACTTTTGTCATCCAGGTCCAGAGACCAGATAAAGGCTCCTCCAAAGTTGTTAGCTTTTATGTAATTGACCTGAGACAACAATGAGCAAAACAGTACAACAGCTGAAGTGTTCTTGATAAAATATCTTTTCAACCCATCTCTGTACAACCAGTCATTTCCAAATAATTAGGCAACAGTTTAAATTTGACTGATCGTTACCTTGGTATTAAGGCTTTCTTCATTGTCAAATCCAACCCATTGATTTTCTGCGATGGCATATGGAACTCTCTGATCGCTAATCAGCTGGGGTGTAACCCCCTCAAGATAAAGGCAAATCTGAAACGAAAGGTCAAAGTCAGTAAATCTAATGTATTCGTTCAAACAGAAATTTTCACACTAAATACAGTAAAAGCAGTCAGACTGCCACAAGGCTACTGATTTAATTAACTACATTCATAGGTTGCAGTTTTACCTCATAAGAGGCCCAGAATCCTTCTTCACCAGTGTAGCAGCCTTCCTCACCAGGACCATTGGCTGGTGCTCCAACATTACTGGATGCAGAGGAGAGGTTAAAAGCTCGTCCGTATGCTGCTAACCCCATGTTTATCTTTTGTGGCGGTGCTCCCTGGTCCCGCCAGTACTGCATGGCATAGTCCTGTGAGGATAAAAATGAACAATTAGAGTAAGAGGTCATTTCCAAAGGGGTTTAGGCAGTTAAAATATGAATTGCTGTACTTACAGTGTTGGAGTAGGTTTTGTTTCCAGTGTCTTGGGATCCCTGATATAAGGGGCTGTGATGTCCTGTGACACTTTCCCAGGGGCCGTGAAAGTCAAATGTCAGCACATTAATGAAATCCAGGTACCTGATTAAATGCAGAGGAGATTACATTTACCAAAACATGGCTGCAGCGAATTATGGGTATAAATTGCATTAAATTAGTTTTACGTGGCAATCTGTGGGACTTCATAACTGGCATCAATGATTGCTTTCTCAGCAGAGACACTAGCAGTGACCAGTAGTCGGTTATCTGCTGTTCCCTCAGCCACAAAGGCCTCTTTGAGCTCCTAAACAACACAGAAGCACAGTTCAGTCTCAGTTAAGTATAAAATCTGAGAATTTTATACACTGTGTGCTGGTCTACACTTTGTTTATTTTTGACAGTGTCTGTCCCATAAGATAAATTTATTATCTCACCTTGCACAGCAGTGTGAATCTTTGCTTGTCTTGTGGTCGGCTTCCAGCTCTGCCAGGGTACCTCCAGTCAAGGTTTATCCCATCAAAACCATTTGCTCTCAGTAGTTTGATAGCAGACTGGATGAACTTGGCTCTATTTTGTTGTGCTTCCACCATTGTACTGAATCTGGTTAACATTTGAACAAAACAGTGTTCTGAAGAGGACACTCCACATACTGCAGTATTGCTTTGGTAGGCAGTTGCCGTTATTGGGCAGCAATCCAATAAATTCTGAGCATACTGTATTTCACATGGTCTAAGAGAACGGCATTATTTTTGTACCTCCCCTGGGCTTTGTTTTCAGGCTTTAGAAAATCTAGCCCCTAACAGGAGACTTTGGCCAATCACAGGTCCTTTCAGAAAGACAACTGCAGCTTCAAGGTCACGTTCACGTAGCAAAGTGTAGCTAACGTTTGAGCCTCTGCTCACATTGTGTCCTCTATCTTACTCCCCGCTGCTACAGACCACCTGTAGCAGGTATTTATTATTATTTTAAGATTGTATTTATATTATTATATTTCTTTTTTATGGTGATGTTGTCGCATTAAAAAATTAAATTTAAATAATAATTAAAGTTAAATATCTTAATGCAGTTTAATGTTTACAGATACCAAGGATACTGACCACTTTTATGTGCACCTATTTGTGTCATGCTTTTCCATCAACCTGCTTTTGGTGTCACATAATGTAATGAAGGTATCAGGTATAAAGATTTTTTCTTGTCTATATTTAATTGTGCATGATTATGTAGTTGCTAAAAATTGTCATCACATGTTTTATTTGCATGTGCTGATGGTATGATGAAATTTACTTATGTAGGTAATGAAATACCAGCATCTCAACTTGCGGTCCCTCATTTGTATGAGAGCATTCACCATGCATGCTGTGCAAAGCACAAAAACAGTTTCATGGCCAAGAAAAGGCCAATATGTTGCTACTACTAGTCTTTGCACTGACACTAAAAGGCCCAAATGTTCTTCTGAGTAACTTACTTTTGTATGTTAAAGGTCAAGCCACCAACTGCCAACAGGGTTTTGAGCAGTGGATTTCTGTGGGAGCATAAACGTTTAGGAAAGATTATTTAACAAAGTAAATTTGACAGCACTTCCACAGTATTTACAGGCTAAAGCACTGACCTGGTTTTGAGTCCATTGAAGGCCTGATACTGTTTTATGTCAGTTGCTCTGCTGGGGACCAGCTCATGTTGGTTATTAATGTCAGAAAAGGCGTAGATCAGATGGGTACACTTGTTCGGATCAATGTCTGAAACTGTGAACTTCCCGTACTCCGCTCTGTCTTCAGCCAAGCTGTTATAGTAACACACCAGCCTGGAGGAAGAGGCTGAGACATGGAAGAAAATCATGATAGTTTTAATTTGTTTTTGGCGACATTATTTTTATCAAAATCCATGTTTTAAAACAACCATTGACTTAGGGTCATTATTTATCTGCTAGTAAGACTGTGTATTATGATTAATGCATGTTATAAACTTACCCAAGCCGGCGATGATCAAACAGAAACCTTCAAAGTGACAGACTGGTCAGTATTTAGGTAAAAAAAAAACTTAATGGTCAGCTCACCTAAATTTCAAATTTAAAAAACAAACAAACAAAAAAACTGTTTTCTCACTCACTCCTACTGGTCTCTATCATTTTACATAAAGGATGGGCGAAACCAAACTTTTTGAATTCAATATGAATCACATAAATTGTGTTAAAATCTAATGATACGCATACAGATTGTGTCTTAAATGAGTATGTCTTTTTTTTTTTTTTTAAATAATAATGTAATTATCTTTTTTCTTTTTCCACAAAAGATCACGCTTTATCGTAGGCATGCAAGCTCCTCCACGACATTGGCAATACTGACTCCCTTAAAATTATAAATTACATTATTAAACTACAGTAGGTACTTTACAGATAATTAGTTAAACATAGCATATTAATAATTATATATTTTAACTGCACAGTGAGCCCTGTGTCCTGCTTCATGACTTTACAGTCTGTGTAAATCCATTTGGCCAATGAGAGAAAACCTGCTCTGGGGGGTATTGGCCTCTCAAAGAGTTGTAATTAACAGAAGGGCTCAACTTTTCAGAATAGGGATTTCAACTTTGGGTGATTCTTTCTCAATGTGGTTTTCTATGTGGTCGTTACTTAGAAATGTGTCATTCTAACTTCCATTAGTGATCTTGAGGTTATGTGAACAGTTCTGAAAGACGTTTCAGTACTTAATGATTTAAATTTTTCTCCATAAGCTGTGATTCTTCTCTTTTCTCTGTCTTTACAAACTGCATGTGTTTGTGATTGTGAAGGTGCCTGATTATGAGTAAACCTAAATTGGGCACCGTGTCCCTCTTGAGTTTCTGCTTGTCTGATTCAAAGCTCAGACTACTCTGTAAAAATATGCTGAATTAAAGTCCATAGTCTTGTCTTAAAAATCAAAATTTACTGGGAATTAGATGTAGTTACTACCGCATTCACTATAGTACAGTTTACAGTTTGTGCACCAATAAATGCTTCCCTTTGCTTTCTGTCCACTGACTGGAAGCAGAAGCAGGAAAAACTAACTGCTGTTTTTGCCCAAACATTATACAAAGTACTGAAGTAATGCAGCCACCCATGTTTTGTATTTATGTAATTTCATTTCAGTTCCGACCACTTCAGTCAAGGAAACTTCATTCCTATTTGCTGTCTGTGCTGGGACCTCTCTGCCCTTCTGTGTGCCTACGAGGAAAGTCTAGGCAGAGATAGCAAACCTCCCAGCCCTCTATATGCAAACATGGAAAGCCTAAAGCAGGGAGAGCAGCAGCAAAGACCCACAGGTAAAGAACAGAGCAATCAGGTATGACAATGACAAATGAGGTGGGTTGCAAAGTAGCTTGCAGAGGGAGCAGCAACAGTAGACAGGCTAAAGCAGTTTAAATAGGGCACCCTGAATGAGGTTTGCCAATTGGTTGCATAGAAGGAAATCATGTGATCCATCAGCTGACTCCTCTTTATCTTTACTGTGCTGCTTGACATCAGTGCTGGGAGTGAGCTGTGCTTGACACCATGGCCTGCCGAACTAACGCTACCTTTGATACCAAATGAGTGGCTTGTCAGTGCTTAAGTATTGACCCCACAGTATCAATCCAGCCATTCCTATTACAGATAGGTTTGGTTTTATTTGTCCAGCTTAATAAAAATATCTCTCTCTTAGATTTCTGCAGCTACCCAATTTAATTGGAGGTGAATGGAATTCAGTTTTACTTTCTAAAAATTCAACAGCAATGTTTATTGTGGATAATGAACACTGTCATTGTGTGGATTTGTCATTAGTAAGCACCACAAACCAAATCCCATTAACTCTCACTGTAATCTGACAGACAAAAACATGGTGAACTAGTGATGTGCACTCAGTAGATTGCAGAACTCCCCCTGGCGGCCACCTGGGCTGATAAAGGCCACTCTAGACAATTCTAGTTGTTTCAGTAGACCTGCCTCAGCACATTTCAAAAGCATCCCAGAAGCTACTAAAAATACACGTCTTGTATATGTTTGACAAAGGCACGGTGTGTTGCACAGGGCAGAACGAGTTGTCATGCTAACAGGCACTGTATGGAAAATGTAGACACAATATAATTATGAGGGTGAATGTATTTTTAATTACTAAAACACAGCCAGAAATCTTTGATCCATGTCGTTCATAACTGGACTTTAAATGCTTTTAACTTTGTCAGTAGGCTATAGCACAATGAAGTAGAAAATAACAATCATAAACACAGCTAAAAAAGACAAGAAAAAAAAGAATAACTACAATCATCATGCAAGTAAAAAGACTCTGCTTCTGAAATGCTTCCTGTGTGGTATGACACCATGTGGAGGACCCCAAAAACAAAAACAGGTTGCAGCCATGCCAGGTGGAATTATCCCTCTTGGCTCCGGAGATAATAAAAACAGGGACTGCTCTGGTTCAAAGTGAGCAAAGAAGCCACAATGAAGACCAAAATGTGACCTGCAGCAGATGGTAAGGCTTGTTGCTTTTAGCTGAGCTGATTTGGGTCAAGAGTTAATGCCTTTTTAAAACAGGTTTTTAAACAGTTATGGATACCAAAACCATGAGATGTCCTTGAGCATACAATCATGAACGTGCATACAACATCTGTGATTGATTGCACCAGTAATTTGCGAGTTAGTTATGGACAGAGATACACACACACACACACACACATGCAAAGCACAGACACACATACGACCAAATGCATGATTCCCACAAGGCTTACACCTTGCAGAGAACAAGACAAGTGTCTGCATGGCCCGATACCACTGGAGTTAAGTGAGAAAATGTGTTAATGTGTTTTTGTGATTTGGGTGAACTGACCCCTTGAGGAAACAATAACTTGAGCAGTGTGTCTTACCTGCAGTCAAAGTGAGCTTGTACATGTTGTCACTGTGTAAATAAGCAGAGGAAATAGTAAAAATTTTAAATGTGCAGCTGAAAAAAACACAGGATTTTCAAACAAATCCTCGCTCTGTTGTCATTAAACGGTTGCCAAAAATGTATTTGAAGTCACAAAACTGTACATATATATATATATATATATATATATATACATATACATATATATAGATATATATAGATATTGTAGGTCTGCATTTTAGATTCAAATTTTAAAACTGATGACTTTTCCCAGCAGCCACTGTTGGAAATGTCCCTCAGGAAGTGATTTGGATTAAAATACGACTACAAACTTATCATTAATCCTTTATTTCATTTTCTGTCCAACCTGACTTATTAACTGAATATTGGGTATTTTTCTTATCTAATGAGAAAATACAATTTGTTGCCATACAAAGTGTAATTCAACGAAATTTCACCATATGACTGGAGATTTCAAACTGCAGTTTAAACCCTATGTTAGACCTTCAGTCGTGTAATTGTCTGCCATGCCTATGTTGTTGTCCTTGTATTGTGCTGATTTGAGATATGTATCCAGCTCGAGTAAGTCTGTTTTAACCTTTGTGACAGTGTGTCACAGAGGGAACTTTGAATCCACATTTCTTAGTGATATAACTTCTATGTACAGATAATTGACCAAATTAACACCAGGGTAAATCAGGGATGCAAAGTAGTATTTAGAAACAGGTGTTTGGTAATTTTGTAAGGGTAAATTGACATCTAACAGATACAGGTTACATTCAGGGTGTTTTCACTCTTGGTCCTTTTCAGCCCTCTTAATGGACTCAGAGCAGTGACTCAGCATTTTTTGTGCATATGTGAATACTCCAAGAGAACTCAGATCACTCTGAAGAGAAGCGTATGGTCTGAGTTCAATTTGCTCCAAGTTTGCAGTGCGGCTCACTTAACCAGTGCATTGTGAACACAAAGCGCTCCAGGTTTGCCATTGTATGTAGCCCACTAGATCACATGCTATTGCACTGTGATGCTTAAAAAACAGATGAAACCACATCTGCCTGTAATGCTTGCATAGACACAGGACGAGGAGTAGTTTGGTCCACAGAAGATACTGCATGCCTTCAGATGTGGAATGTAGAATAGATCAAACAGCAACAGTCTACAGCACAGAAGAAGGAAAGGTTTTCCTCCAATTTTAAATTCATCTGAAAGCAAGGGGCTTCACAACCACACTGCAGCGCCACATTAAATTCAAACCAAAACTATGTCAATATATATTATATGTAGACTATAGTGTGAACAGAAAGATGACTGAGGCCCTGTCAGAGCTGAAGTTGACCAGAAAGAGAACCGCGTTCTCTTTTAATTGAACTGACAATGTGAACACAAAAAGAACTGAGACCCTTTTCTGTTGATCCACTTTTTGGTCCACTTTCAGAGGACTGATTTGGTTAATTTAAAAAAGACAATATGTGAAAACGCCCTTATATATATTGACATAATTTTTTTCTTACTTTGACGTGGCACTGCAGTGCGGTTATGAAGCCTGTCACTTTCAGATGGACTTGGAGTAGAAATTGGAGTAGAACATTAGTGTTTCTGTGCTGTAGACTGCTGCTGTTTGATTTATTCTACATTCCACATCTGGTGATGTGCATTATCTTCTGGGGACCAAACTACGCCTTGTCCTGCGACCTTGCAGGCATCACTGGCCGATGTGTTTTTTTTCTAGTATCCCAGTGCAACAGCATGTGATCTAGAGGGCTAAATACAGCTCCAGGTTTATATATATGTATATATACATATATGTATATATATATATATACATATATATATATACATACATATATACATATATATATATATATATATATATATATATATATATATATATATACATATACATATACATATATATATATATATTTATATATATATGTATATATACATATATATAAACCTGGAGCTAAACCTGGAGCACTTTGTGTTCACAATTCACAGGTTAAAGGAGAAGTCCGGTATTTTGCACTTTGAGCCCCATTCCTGGGTTGTTTATGTTGAAATAGAGTGGTTAAGACCAAAATCTTGATGATTGCTCCTTCTCTGAGAATTTGAGAGAATTTGGCTTAACAATGCTGTCTATGGCCATGTGTAAATCTGTCCTAAAACCACCTTAAATGTTTGTTTAAGGTCAGTGGTGTTCGTTGATGTTCCGACATAAAAATCGTAGCAAACTGTGGTTTCCATCTGTGTTTTCGCTATTCATCTCGATTGTGGAACTTTTTTTTCAGCTGCCTCACACCCATGTGTAAACTTCCGCTTGATCGTTCGTTTGACCCTGAAGTGTTATACACTCCAGCCCACTTGATGGCGATAATGCTCCTTTACGTGAGTGTCGCCAACCAGCAGGAAATCATTGCAATTATGGGACACAGAAAGAAGCAGAAGAAGAAGGCTGGCGTTGCATCGTACTGCAAAGGTTGTTTACAAGCGAGTAATAATGGGCAAGTTTCGTGTGGTCAGCGACTGCAGGAGAATTCCTCTGAAGGGGAGGAGCACACAGCACTGTCAAGCCGGCACTTTCACTGAGCTAAAAAACTACAATGACTACAACCTTGTCGTAAACAACCCCCTTTCCGTTTCCGGTGGCGGATTACTACCAACGGACAATGAGGCTTCCTATAGAAAATTAATGCATGGACAAAATGTCAAATAAATCATCACGGAAACCACAGTTTGCTGCGATTTTTATGTTGGAACATTAATGAACACCACTGACCACTTGGTGAGTTTCATGGCTTTGAAAACCAATGTTTAAGGTGGTTTTAGGACAGATTTACACATGGCCATAGACAGCATTGTTAAGCCAGGCAGGGGAAAGACAAATTCTCTCAAATTCTCAGAGAAGGAGCAATCGTCAAGATTTTGGTCTCAACCACTCTATTTCATCATAAACAATCCAGGAATGGGGCTCAAAGTGCAAAATACCGGACTTCTCCTTTAAGTGAACTCAGACTACCCCCCGAGATGGTCTGAGTTTGGTTCTCTTCAGAGGGGTCTGAGTTCTCTTGGAGTGTTCACATATGCCCCGAAAATGCTGAGTCACCACTCTCAGTCTGTTCAGAGGGCTGAAAAAGACCAAGTGTGACAACACTCTAAGTGATACAGCACAGGTCACAGTTGTGGCTATAATGTACATTTTGACTCCTGTATCAAGTAAATCATAAGTCAGTACAGAGTTTTGTACTGGATTCAGGAGTCAAATTTTGGGTTACTTTTAAATTTCCCACCCAAAAAGCCAGGTATGGCAAACTAGAACATACTTTTTTGAAGTATTTTTTTTATAGTGTTGAGACTACAGCTTGTTGAGGACCAGATATTACTGTCTTAACCGTAGGTTTTTCCTCATCACCTGTGATAGATTCTTTTCTTGAGTTTCAATTAACATTGTCTTTAGGTCATTTTTATTTTCTGTATTGTGTTCATGAGTATCAGTACGCATCTACTCCTGTAGACTGTGGCCAGTTTGTGGGTCTACTTAAAGTACTGGAACGAGTTAGTTCAGATGATTTGTGTTGTGAAAAAAATGTTGCATAGCAGGATGGTATCGCTCAGCATAGCTTAATTATCTGTTATAGCAATGCCAGTTTAAAAATAGAGTGAGAATACTGTCAGGAAAATGTAACTGTACCATGACATAGTCAAACCCAAGCACCTGCCTCAGAAATATTCTGTACCCTCTTTTTTACTGATTTCATGACGTTTTCACTTACCTTTATAGGGGTAGCGGGTTGAGATTTAATCAGTGGTCAAACAGCATCTGGAGTAATTGAAGAACGTATCAGATTATTTTATTACAACACACACAATCAGAATCTTTAACACACTGATGTCATTTTAAAAAGAAATTACAGGATGTCTACGGGTATCAGACACTCAAATTTAATACTTTGTAAGACCTTCTCAAGATAATTTTAAACCAAATTTGATGACAGATTTTTGTACAAATCATCTTTTACTTATTTAAGCGCTGCATTTTAAAGGTAAGCAGTATATATGTGGTCCAGTACAGAGGTAGGTTTTGTGAAGGAATACGGTTTTTAAAATGAGCTAGGTTAGTCTACATTTTGCCAACAGGTAAGTGCAAGTATAAAGCAAAGTGTTGGTTGACAGTTGAAAGATTTGTAACATCAGAAATGTGGACTTTCACACAGTACAGCTTGACACATTTGGACAAAAGACATTAAAAGATGGATAACTGAATCAAGACACAACATTTGTGGCAATAAAGAGAAATTCAAATTTAAGACTGTTAAATTCCCTTTAAGGTTTAATATTTATTAAAATTGAGTTGAAGACTTTTTAAAAAACTTGCAGACACCCTGAATCAGGTGATGAGAGTTTAGAGGAAGTGTAACAATGCAGCTATAAAATGTCAAAAGAATAGAGAGTGGAAAGGTCATGGTGCCCAGGAGCCACCCACACAGTATCACTCTAACCACAGATGTATCAATGAAGGTATGAATTTAAAGACACAGAGGAAGAACTAGTTTTGCAAGCATTTCTAGACATGTGAGCCAAGTGCTGCGTAGGAAATCAATCTTCAGTCTTGTTTACAGCTCTGCTTTGTCAGTGAAGCTCTTGCTTGGATATCTGATTCCTTTTGTTATCATATATTTAAATCTTATCGAAGATCTGATCAGAACAGGTCTGATCTAACTTACCAGGTTCACTGTATACTTATAATCAATCAAGTTTGATCAGTTAATTGCCCAATTAATTAATTGCCTTTGCTATTTACACAACACTAATGTAAGACTGAAAATCATCACAAGGGTCATAATTAGTACAACACACAACAATATTAGCATTACCTAAAACGAACTACAGAATAAGTCTGCACAGTGCGTGCTGGTTCAACCCCCCAAATCCCTAAAATGTGTTTGATTTAGCCAGTTAGAGAGACTGAGCAGGTATAGCAATATAAATAACAACAACAGGGAAAACACTTCAAAGTTAGGTTTTTTAAAATCAGAGTGAAAGGGATACTTACAAAGATAATGGTGAAAGAAGCAGGTGCGGTGTCTCTCCTGTAGCTGATAAATGACTGACAGATGTCTGGCTTGGTTTTTTAATGTGGATATATAGCTGACAGGGTGTTGCCATTAAATAGGGTGGAGATTATTAAAGCAATGTTGCAGTCTCCAAAGCAATTGGACACTGATATGAACAAAGTCACTTCGTGCCAGGCCCTTTTGACTTTGAGTTTATCCACTGAAACAGCATGTTACCACCATGTTCACATTAATGTCTTTTGAAAGGGTTCCTTCATTCCTACAGGGGGACTAATAACCCTGTAGTCATCAGTATTAACATGCACCAGAGACTGATTCAGACCACTCAAAAACAAAATCGATTTTGATTGACTAAGCCAAGTACGTAGTTAATGAACAAAAAAAACACAGCAACACAAAACAAAGCGGTTAAATTTTGTTTTATATCATGATAAAATCTCACATTGTGAGCAGTTGCTTGCAATCATGTATTGTGTAAAAATCAACATATATGCTAAGTGACCTAAGAAGTAGAAAGACTCGCCCAATGTAGGACAAAAGCACTGCAATAATTCTGTGGCAGTTTTTCCAGAAATTAGCAGAGAGGGGAGAAATGACCTGCAACAACAAACTCCTTCCAGACTTGAACCACGCATCTTAAAGCCCTAAACACCCCACCACTGTGGTATATTTAGAGCCTTTACTTTCTGGTGTTGTTGTAATATATTGAATTATATTAGATTATTATTAGATTCTAATATTATGTCCACCTCATCACATATGTGGTAATAATAATAATAATAATAATAATAATAATAATAATAATAAACTTTATTTGTATAGCACTTGTCAAAACACAGTTACAAAGTGCTTTATGTATGCCTACAGGAGCAAAAAATGTAAAACACCTCCCAATACTATCTAGTACAACACCACCACAAACGAGAGCTTTAAGAAATCCTGCACCATGTAAGTGTGATTAACTCTTTTCTGTTAACATATCAATGAAAAACATAAGCTACCTTAAATGCATACTATGCAGGATTTGTTGCTCACTGTTTGTAGATACAACTGCAAACTAGACCTTTCCCTCTCGGCTCAACAAGACCGTGAAAACAGCAGTGGTCAAGCACGATGGTGATTGAATAGAGGAGGTAAAGTCAACGAGAGCAAAGCAGTGAATCAGAAATAATATGTTATTTAATTTATGGTTTAACAGTGGTTACATTCTAAAGCACATATCAGCACACCCACATACGTGTAGTGCATGCGTCATCTTCTCTGCTCTGTGTGTGTGTTTGTGGCTCAGCCTCACCCTCAATCAGACACAGACCTGCAGTTTGCATCCACAGAGCAGAGGAGAGCTATGAAGACAGCGGTGTTACCTGGTTGCTACATTTTTATAGAGTCCTGGCCTAGTGCTACTGTTGGCTGGGGGCTACACGCCACTACCCAAAAGTTGACACCCAAAACATCTGAAATAAACCAAAATAAGAAGAAAATAAGAAAATGCATGCAGCCACCACACACTGCTTGTGGTCATAAGTAAAGTTTGAGAAGGATTACTCTTGTGTGAGTCGATAAATATAAATATTTTTTAGAAAAACCCTGCACAGTATGCCTTTAAAGTATTTGAAAATTAAATTGCATTAGATTGTACCTAAGTGGTCAGTAGAGTGTACATTGAAACTGTTTTGTATTTGTATCATAATACCTTGTGAAACAACATGAGACCATTATATACAAAAGTTTTAGGTTTAGTCAAGTCTCAGGGAGCCACGTCTCAAGAATACCAAGTCTAACTGCACTCAGTTCCCCGTCTTGAGTCCTCCTTTTTGAAACTTTAGTAACAGTCTAAAGTCTACAGCAAATAATAAACACAGCCAATAGGTTAACAATAGGTTGACAGTTACGGCCATTAGTCCAGCCAAGTCTACATTCAGGTCAGCTGCACTTAACAATACAAAGGAAAACAAAAACACCACATCGCAACATACTGTCAATAACAACCAGATTGTCTGCTGGCATGGGCGGTCAAAAAGCTACTTCCCACCAATAGTTCACATCCAGTTGCTAACAAAAATTTATAAAACAATATAATAATAGTCTTTCATTTATTCATTTAGCCCTTTTTTGTTTACAGAGAAATAGATCATGGTAGAGATCTCATTACAGTTTAGCCAAGTGAAAACATATAAGACTATAATGTATGTCAAATTGTTCTAATTGTTAAGGACAGTAAGTAACCGTACCTGCTCAGAAATAAGCTACAATGAGTAGAAATGAGAACCAGCAGCATTGTGTTGTTATGCTGATCTAATTATGCAGTGATTGAAAATTCACAATCCCATGCAAATGTTTAGCTATTGTAAACTCAACATAAGACATGTCCTGAAACAACATTACAGCCGAACAAATTGCACACACACCCAATTAACACTGGTCTACCACCTTGTGGTTATCTGTCTTTTCACAAACAGTAGCCTACTGAACTGTGAATTGATACGCACTGGCTGGAATGAATTGCAGTTACTGTATTTCTGTATGGACGAGTACAGCATTCTGTTTCTGTACAGCCTGACTGAATGGGCAAAAATACTGCTAAACCAGCTAAAGATGTCCACTCTTATGATTCCTCTCATACATTAGCATGGGTTTAAAGGAGGAGAGTATGCCACATCTGATTTAAAAAGTGACATGTTCTTGTATGTACTGCATTTGTATTTTAACCCATGTTTGTGGCTTGACTCAATGGATGGCAATATCGGTACAATAGAGAGTCTCAACATCTATTGGATACATATTCCTCCTTGGTTTTAACTGTAATAATATAGGTGATCCCCTAACTATTCATCTAGCAACCACCATTAGGTACTCTGGTGTAATAATAGAGGTGTAACAATACATGCATTTGTATTGAACTGTTTGGTACAAGGCTTTTGGTCTGGCACAAAATACAAACCGAACGATTCCTTGATATTGTATTACATTTGGAAAAAGAAATACACAGCTGTAACTGTGTTTACTATAATATTTTCAGTGCCACTGCGCTCAACCCCCAAGCTAAGCTAGCTCATTGTAAGATGGTTAGTAACGCCATCACCAGACTATGTTACAAAGCGAAGCAAAACATGCATTTAAAAATGTAAAAACCAACAAGCTAAGAAAAACATCAGGAAATCAATGAGCAATGAAGGATGAACAACAAGAAAGAACTGAAAAGCTGAACATGTCAAGAAATTACGCTTCTCATTTTTTTCACAACCTGATGATACATGAAGCATAGAGCTCAGGGATCATAGATTGGCATTGAAATCTACAGTCAAATCAAACTATACAGTAACCTTGACAAAACACAGTAAATCTGTAACAAATACTACAGTACAGGGCTTGCTTACAAAATACATTTTTGATTAAGATTTAACAAAAGTCTTGGACACCAGAGGGAGATATTTGTGATTGAGGGACATCTGAGCGGCAGCAGGATAAATCCTCCCATGGAGTCCAGACACTGGAAGTGGTGTTGGCTGATGACTCTGAGGCTGCTGACTGCTGAGGCATATGCGGCTGATGAATCCATAATGAATCTTGCCCAAATATAGTCACTTCTGGCTCCAAAAATCCAAGATAGTAATGGCCGAAATGCTGAACTCTATGGCTGTGTCCAAAATTTACTCTTCGACTACTCCCTACTCACCATCTAGGAAGTTTTATGTTGAGGACTATATAGGGAACTCATCTGCAACATAAAACTCTTTAGGACACCACTTGGGTTATTTGCTTTGCGCTGTTAATTACATCTTTGCTGGTGGTCCATCCATAACAAATGCCACCATGCATATTTGTAATAAATATATGATATTATACCGAGCATATTTTCCCTAAATTAATATATAATGTTACAAAGCACTTTGTGACCATTTGTGTTGTGTTGTTACGTGCTGCTCCGCTCACACTAAACACTTAACATATTGTCAGTGTAAGTAGTTTTCTGTTTACCATTTGATATGTTGAAGTTTGTTTTACCAGTTAGTCATTAGCCTACACCATTACTGCACAAATCAGAGTTGCGACCCAGCAAGCTAAGGTGGCTAGCATTATTATCTCTCTTCTCTACAGCACTAGAGAAAACCAATTGTGGATTTATTTTTATCTCTTCTGGACCGACGAATACATATTAAATTGACAATTTATTGTATGGCTTCAGTGCAATGCATGATGGGATATAGTGCTTGGTTAGAGACCATGGGTTGTACACTACTTTTTACAATGCATTATGGGATGCTTTGATTTTACTATATAGGGTATATAATTCCCACTATACATTTGAACAGCACTACAAAATGGCAAAGTCACTATATAGTGGTCAGTAGGTGCATCTCAAGTCTCCAAAATTGCATCCACGTTTCCCTCACTTGAGTCTTTTCCTTGCATCTTAGTCCCTCCCACCTGAGATTCATGGAGAGATGCAAGGAAGCCAGGCAGGGACAGAGGAATTGAGGAAATACATTTTCAGAGAAATGAGACGTTGTTTCAGATGACAGCAACAGCTGATAACAGACGCTAACCTGACACTCACGAATGATCAGCCTCACATGTGACTGAATGGAAATGACGATCAGTGGTGTAAAAAGTCTTTCTTGCTGACAGACAGACACACCCTCTCTGACTTCAATTTTATCCATAATGTTAATGGGGTTAATAACAGATAGTAAAAAGAAAAATCTCATAAATGGAGAAAGTTGTCTCTGTTGTTTTGTTGTTCACACCTACTCTTTACACAGCTGATTTTTTTTAACCAGATGGTGAACAAGAAAATAAAATATAAAACTTAGGAGTGGTACACTTCAGTTTAATCTCTTATCTGTCTTGACTCCAGTATGAAACTCTGGTATGTTGTGATGCATCAGATCACTCCATTCTGCTGCAGTGTCCTATCAATAAAATACAGGGGCGAGCTGGCCCATAAAAGACTTCTGTGAAGGCTGCTGTTGTGTATCCTTGCTCAGCGCTCCTCAGAGCAGAAATAATAGCTTTGGGATGGTCTTCAAAATGGTGCACCAGAGCGACCTCCAGTTCAAGCGAGGTGCAAGGAAATGACAGTTAATAGATTTGAGATGCACCTTATGTAGTGAGTAGTGAGGGATTTTGGACACAGCGCTCTCAGAGCTTCACTCAACAGTCATCTTATCTAAACTGGACTACTGTCTCTGAACAGTGACGCTCTTAAAACTTAAACATTAACACAGTCTGTCACAATATCATGAAATGTAATACATGTTCAATTGGATAGAAATCTCTGTGGAGCACTGCATCCAAACTCATCTTCACATGAAATGATGACGAGGCCAAGTGCTCAATTAATACCACATTTCCTGTAGTAAATCCAGGGCGCCTAAATCTTGAAGATAAAGGAGAAGAGAAAAGTGAACATTCCTCAGGCACTTGTAGGACTTTACTTTGTTGGGCATATTGCTTAAAATGGTGTCAGGTTTTTACCTCACATGGTCTTCTTCGGAGCATAAAATAGTGAAAGCAAATGGTATTCAGGTGGTATTATGTATAGATAATACAATGTAAATGAACACTATTCCATCATATAATTAAAGAACACCTACAGAAAATCAGCAATGACAAAAAAAACCAAAAAATTAACATAAAAAATGGGCATCATCACTAATATGTGCATAGAAATGTTCTTACTTTGCACATAAAATAAGTGAGCATGCAAAATCACTGCCAGATTCACGACACATGCATTTTGTATTACCATGGTGCCTATGTTAGGGAATCAGAATCATTCTAGACTGACAGGTGTGTGTCTAGCATACTGCCAAACCCCTATTTCTAGGAATTATGTTTACCTAGAGGTGTATTATGGAGAAAGTTGTGCATGTTAAGGCCCTGACATATCAGTGTTAAACATCTTCCGTCGGTCTCTGAAGACACGCTCTTGCCTGAGGTCACAGGCTGCAGTCTCTTCCAGTAAGGCTAGTGCCATCTCAGCACCTGCTTACTGCCTAGATGCATGTTTATAATAATAATAATAATAATAATAATAATAATAATAATAATAATAATAATAATAATTTTATGTCACAGAAAATTTATGGGAGTAGTCATAATTACAGGCAGATTTAATAAAAACAATTAAAACCAAAACTGTTACATTTAAATACAGATATTTTCATATTCTCCATTAAGCTAGGGACCGGGAAACTTAGTTTTTATGGTCAAATATTTAACTCATTTTGTTCGGTGGCTGGGGTGTTTGGGATGGGAGAAAAAAAAGAAAAGAAAAGGTGTCCTTCCTGATAAGGTACTATTACAGGTATTATGAATACTAATTTTCCCATTAGTTCATTTGTTTAATTTATTATGTATATGTGCATATGTATTTGTATGTATTAATTGCTATTATGATTAAGAAGTAAGAAATAGTAAGTGTATAACTTTTTTGTTGTTGTTGTTTTTGTTTTTTTGTTTTTAGTGTGTGGATGTATGCATATATACACATGTATATTACTTTTATTTGTTTTTTCATTCATTGACATTATTTTATCTTATTTATTTAATTTGTTTTTTTACTTTTTAACTCTTATAACCTTTGTACCTGAAAACCTTTGTTGCCTTGTTTTATGGATAAGAAGGAAGCAAAGAGTATAATTATAAAAAAATATATATATTTTAATCATAACAATAATTGATGAGGATGAAAGGGTGTCAAATAAGTGTATGCATTAGTAACGGTTTTAAATATTGTCTATTAAAGCCTTTTTTAATGAATGTGGTTTCAATATGCTATGCATTTTATAAAAAGGTGTGTGTTTACATTTTCTATGTCAGCCAGGTCTTTATCATTTGTGTGTGCGCATGGTCTGTGGCATTCTAAATTTCCTCACAGAGTATGAACAAATTCAGGTAAGAAAATGTTGATGAATCCCAGATTTGTGCATAAACGTCTGTTTGCATGACTTAAACACAGATGTGTGAGTACACACTGTTTGTGAATGAGGCCCAGTGACCACACAAAGCATACCACCCAGGATGGTGCACTTCCATCAATAGGTACCATTAAGAAAGGGCTTTACAACCAGGGTTTATTGGTTTATCTGGGCAGCAGTACCTCAGCCCATTAGGACTTGGCCTGGAAACCTGAGTGTCGCTGATTCAGGACAGGTCCCCTCACGGACCAAGTACAGAGTGATGACTGATAGCTGGCGAGGTGCCCATAAGCGAGTCACTGAACCTCAGGGCACCTGACCATTTGTAGACTCCTGGCTCTAACATCTCCTCATGAATGCAAGTGTATAGGTCCTGTTTGTGCATTTGCATGTATTTCAGTTGGTGTGTGTAATGTGTAAAAAATTACACTGTATGGAAAAAAAAGAATTCCTCCTTGAGCGATTAATTAAGTATGTCTTCTGCTTATTCGAATCAGTTTCTTAATTAAAATCCAGATATACTGATTCAAAAATCTTGTAACTTTTGCTTTGTAGCAGTTCTTTGTCTGCTGGAATATTCAAGGCATTTTATTCCTTCTGTTGAAGACACAGACAGCCCATTTTACAGTACCTTATTAGTAGCTGTTGAGCTAGCATTGCTGAGGTTTGTTGGTCCAGAAAACTGAAATAGTGAGCTGAAGAAAGTTAATAACTGCAGTTTGCTGCTAGCTATAGCATTAATACTCTAAAACTGACAGTATTAGCTGCTTTTTACATCACATGGAGTCATTTTATTTACTGTTGAAATAAAAAAAGTATGTGAATGTGAGCGTGAATGCTCTGTGTCCATGTGTTAGCCCTGTGACAGTCTGGCGACCTGTCCATTGTCGTACCTCACGTCTCACCCACTATCAGCTAGGATAGGCTCCAGCCATCCCATGACCCCTAACAGGATAAGCAGTCATGGAAAATGAATTAATGAATGAGACATATACTATATAAATAGATGTGATATGCAACATCTATGTCATTACATAGGACAAAATATGCAATGGCTAAACATGGAGCAACAAGAACAAGCCCATATAGGTTAGATGTGCCAATAATTACATAGATACGCAGCAACCATGTAATTAGGTATGTTAGATTTAGTGATTGCATTAAAAAACCCATAAACACCCAACTGGTTTAGATACACCTTTAATTAGCAGAGAGACACAGGACGACCATTGAAAATACACAGTAGAAGTTGAGTATTGATAAATAAAATAATATAAATAATGTACATTGACAGACATGTATGGCAGGACATTGCCACTCTTAAAGATATACGATGCAGGACATGTTGGTTCCTGTTTGTGAGCATGCTTGCCAGCAGAGGTGAAACCAACCCCTGATTTATACCCACAGATTTTTGTTGTTGCTTGGCATTTGACCAAGTTAGCTACCTATTGGATGTCTGGCACTTGGTCTCTACCTTTGAATAAAGTCCTGACCTCAGCTGTGCACTGTGGGGGTACATGCCCAGAAATGTCCCACACATTGCAAAATAAAAAGTGAATTAGAAAATACAAGCAGAAAGCAATGTCTGCAGATAAACACACTGCCACACATTCTAGTGGGCGATAAGTTATAAGTGAGGGGGCAACTTTTGTATGAGTCAAGGAAAATCCTGCATAGTATATGTTTAACATTTATAAATGAATGAAAGTATATGTAACTCAGTGCTGAAAGGGTTGGTGTCATGACATCAATACATAGTTTTGTTTGCTAACTGAACTGAACCATTTCCCCATTGTTTTGGCATTTTAGTGGGGACAGGAAGCCTGAGGAAATCCATCTGAAATAGTGCTGACAATTCATGTGTACACTTTCAAATAGAACCACCAAAGTGTTGATAAGTTAGGCCTAAAAAAAAACAACAAACAAACAAAGGCATTATTGTGTTTTCAATAGACTAAATATTAATGAATCAAAAGAAATTATAAATATAACAGCATTTGACAATACGCCCCTATTTCTTCATACAAATAAATATTAACACTTGTGAAAAGTGAAATGAAATATTTCCAAGACTCTACGGAGGCACAGGCACACAAGTAGAGGAAGCTGTGCTAAAAGTAAACCCTGCAGCGCAGGATTGAAGGTGGGCAGTCCCATGAGCACAGTTGTAAAAAGAGTTTGGCATATTGGGAACAGGGAAGTGCCCACTCGCCACACCAATACAGGGGTTTTCAGCAGCAGTAGCAGCTGTTGTGGGAGCTGCTGTTGTTGGAGCGACTGTTGTTGGAGCCGCTGTTGTGGGAACCGCTGTTGTGGGAGCTGCTGTTGTTGGAGCTGCTGTTGTTGGAGCGACTGTTGTTGGAGCTGCTGTTGTTGGAGCAGCTGTTGTGGGAGCTGCTGTTGTTGGAGCAGCTGTTGTGGGAGCTGCTGTTGTTGGAGCAGCTGTTGTGGGAGCGGCTGTTGTTGGAGCGGCTGTTGTGGATGCTGCTGTTGTGGGAGCTGCTGTTGTGGGAGCGGCTGTTGTTGGAGCGGCTGTAGTGGGAGCGGCTGTTGTGGGAGCGGCTGTTGTGGGAGCAGCTGTTGTGGGAGCTGCTGTTGTGGGAGCGGCTGTTGTGGGAGCTGCTGTTGTGGGAGCGGCTGTTGTGGGAGCGGCTGTTGTTGGAGCGGCTGTAGTGGGAGCGGCTGTTGTGGGAGCGGCTGTTGTTGGAGCGGCTGTAGTGGGAGCTGCTGTTGTGGGAGCTGCTGTTGTGGGAGCAGCTGTTGTGGGAGCTGCTGTTGTGGGAGCGGCTGTTGTGGGAGCTGCTGTTGTGGGAGCGGCTGTTGTGGGAGCGGCTGTTGTTGGAGCGGCTGTAGTGGGAGCGGCTGTTGTGGGAGCGGCTGTTGTTGGAGCGGCTGTAGTGGGAGCAGCTGTAGTGGGAGCTGCTGTTGTGGGAGCCGCTGTTGTGGGAGCAGCTGTTGTGGGAGCTGCTGTAGTGGGAGCCGCTGTTGTGGGAGCCGCTGTAGTGGGAGCCGCTGTTGTGGGAGCTGCTGTAGTGGGAGCTGCTGTTGTGGGAGCGGCGGTTGTGGAAGCGGCTGTTGTGGGAGCAGCTGTTGTTGGAGCGGCGGTTGTGGGAGTCGCTGTTGTGGGAGCTGCTGTAGTGGGAGCTGCAGTTGAGGCAGCCGCTGTTGTTGGAGCAGCTGTTGTGGGAGCTGCTGTAGTGGGAGCTGCTGTTGTGGGAGCTGCTGTAGTGGGAGCCGCTGTTGTGGGAACTGCTGTTGTGGGAGCTGCTGTTGTGGGAGCCGTTGTTGTGGGAGCTGCTGTAGTGGGAGCTGCAGTTGAGGCAGCCGCTGTTGTTGGAGCAGCTGTTGTGGGAGCTGCTGTAGTGGGAGCCGCTGTTGTGGGAACTGCTGTAGTGGGAGCAGCTGTTGTGGGAGTGGCTGTTGTGGGAGCCGCTGTTGTGGGAGTGGCTGTTGTGGGAGCCGCTGTTGTTGGAACAGCTGTTGTGGGAACTGCTGTAGTGGGAGCAGCTATTGTGGGAGCTGCTGTTGTGGGAGCTGCTGCAGTGGGAGCTGCTGCTGTGGGAGCTGCTGTTGTGGGAGCGGCGGTTGTGGGAGCGGCGGTTGTGGTAGCGGCTGTTGTGGGAGCGGCTGTTGTGGGAGCAGCTGTTGTTGGAGCTGCGGTTGTTGGAGCGGCGGTTGTGGGAGTCGCTGTTGTGGGAGCTGCAGTTGTGGGAGCCGTTGTTGTGGGAGCTGCTGTAGTGGGAGCTGCTGTTGTGGGAACTGCTGTAGTGGGAGCCGCTGTTGTGGGAGCCGCTGTAGTGGGAGCTGCTGTTGTGGGAGCTGCTGTAGTGGGAGCAGCTATTGTGGGAGCTGCTGTAGTGGGAGCTGCTGTTGTGGGAGCGGCGGTTGTGGTAGCGGCTGTTGTGGGAGCAGCTGTTGTTGGAGCGGCGGTTGTGGGAGTCGCTGTTGTGGGAGCTGCTGTAGTGGGAGCTGCAGTTGAGGCAGCCGCTGTTGTTGGAGCAGCTGTTGTGGGAGCTGCTGTAGTGGGAGCTGCTGTTGTGGGAGCTGCTGTAGTGGGAGCCGCTGTTGTGGGAACTGCTGTTGTGGGAGCTGCTGTTGTGGGAGCCGTTGTTGTGGGAGCTGCTGTAGTGGGAGCTGCAGTTGAGGCAGCCGCTGTTGTTGGAGCAGCTGTTGTGGGAGCTGCTGTAGTGGGAGCTGCTGTTGTGGGAGCTGCTGTAGTGGGAGCCGCTGTTGTGGGAACTGCTGTAGTGGGAGCAGCTGTTGTGGGAGTGGCTGTTGTGGGAGCCGCTGTTGTGGGAGTGGCTGTTGTGGGAGCAGCTGTTGTGGGAGTGGCTGTTGTGGGAACTGCTGTTGTGGGAGCTGCTGTAGTGGGAGCTGCTGTTGTGGGAGCTGCTGTTGTGGGAGCTGCTGTAGTGGGAGCCGCTGTTGTGGGAACTGCTGTAGTGGGAGCAGCTGTTGTGGGAGTGGCTGTTGTGGGAACTGCTGTTGTGGGAGCTGCTGTTGTGGGAGCTGCTGTAGAGGGAGCTGCTGTGGTGGGAGCCGCTGTTGTGGGAACTGCTGTTGTGGGAGCTGCTGTAGTGGGAGCCGCTGTTGTGGGAACCGCTGTTGTGGGAGCCGCTGTTGTGGGAGAAGCTGTTGTGGGAGCAGCTGTTGTGGGAGCTGCTGTTGTGGGAGCGGCTGTTGTGGGAGCTGCTGTTGTGGGAGCTGCTGTTGTGGGAGCTGCTGTTGTGGGAGCGGCTGTTGTGGGAGCTGCTGTTGTGGGAGCGGCTGTTGTGGGAGCGGCTGTTGTGGGAGCTGCTGCAGTGGGAGCTGCTGTTGTGGGAGCGGCGGTTGTGGGAGCGGCGGTTGTGGTAGCGGCTGTTGTGGGAGCGGCTGTTGTGGGAGCAGCTGTTGTTGGAGCTGCGGTTGTTGGAGCGGCGGTTGTGGGAGCTGCTGTAGTGGGAGCCGCTGTTGTGGGAGCTGCTGTTGTGGGAGCTGCAGTTGTGGGAGCCGTTGTTGTGGGAGCTGCTGTAGTGGGAGCTGCTGTTGTGGGAACTGCTGTAGTGGGAGCTGCTGTCGTGGGAGCAGCTGTTGTGGGAGCTGCTGTAGTGGGAGCTGCTGTCGTGGGAGCGGCTGTTGTGGGAGCAGCTGTTGTGGGAGCAGATGTTGTGGGAGCTGCTGTTGTGGGAGCGGCTGTTGTGGGAGTGGCTGTTGTGGGAGCCGCTGTTGTTGGAACAGCTGTTGTGGGAGCTGCTGTAGTGGGAGCCGCTGTTGTGGGAGCCGCTGTTGTGGGAGCTGCTGTTGTGGGACCCGCTGTTGTTGGAGCTGCTGTAGTGGGAGCTGCTGTTGTGGGAACTGCTGTAGTGGGAGCTGCTGTCGTGGGAGCAGCTGTTGTGGGAGCTGCTGTAGTGGGAGCTGCTGTCGTGGGAGCGGCTGTTGTGGGAGCAGCTGTTGTGGGAGCAGATGTTGTGGGAGCTGCTGTTGTGGGAGCGGCTGTTGTGGGAGTGGCTGTTGTGGGAGCCGCTGTTGTTGGAACAGCTGTTGTGGGAGCTGCTGTAGTGGGAGCCGCTGTTGTGGGAGCCGCTGTTGTGGGAGCTGCTGTTGTGGGACCCGCTGTTGTTGGAGCTGCTGTAGAGGGAGCTGCTGTAGTGGGAGCCGCTGTTGTGGGAGCTGCTGTAGTGGGAGCTGCTGTAGTGGGAGCCGCTGTTGTGGGAACTGCTGTTGTGGGAGCTGCTGTTGTGGGAGCGGCGGTTGAGGGAGCGGCTGTTGTGGGAGCAGCTGTTGTGGGAGCAGCTGTTGTTTGAGCTGCTGTTGTTGGAGCGACGGTTGTGGGAGCTGCTGCAGTGGGAGCCGCTGATGTGGGAGCAGCTGTTGTTTGAGCTGCTGTTGTGGGAGCAGCTGTTGTTTGAGCAGCTGTTGTTGGAGTGACGGTTGTGGGAGCTGCTGTAGTGGGAGCTGCTGTAGTGGGAGCCACTGATGTGGGAGCCGCTGTTGTTGGAACGACTGTTGTGGGAGCCGCTGTTGTGGGAGCTGCAGTTGTGGGAACTGCAGTTGTGGGAGCGGCTGTAGTGGGAGCGGCTGTTGTGGGAGCGGCTGTTGTGGGAGCTGCTGTTGTGGGAGCGGCTGTTGTGGTAGCCGCCGTTGTGGGAGCTGCTGTTGTGGGAGCCGCTGTTGTGGGAGCTGCTGTTGTTTGAGCAGCTGTTGTGGAAGCGGCGGTTGTGGGAGCGGTTGTTGTGAGAGCTGCTGTTGTTGGAGCTGCAGCTGTTGGAGCGGCGGTTGTGGGAGTTGCTGTAGTGGGAGCTGCTGTTGTGGGAGCTGCAGTTGTGGGAGCCGCTGTCGTGGGAGCCGCTGCTGTGGGAGCAGCTGTTGTGGGAGCTGCCGTAGTGGGAGCCGCTGTTGTGGGAGCCGCTGTTGCTGGAGCGACTGTAGTGGTCGCTGCTGTAGTGGGAGCCGCTGTTGTGGGAGCTGCTGTTGTGGGAGCGGCTGTTGTGGGAGCTGCTGTTGTTTGAGCAGCTGTTGTGGGAGCTGCTGTAGTGGGAGCTGCTGTAGTGGGAGCCGCTGATGTGGGAGCCGCTGTTGTTGGAGCGACTGTTGTGGGAGCTGCTGTTGTGGGAGCTGCTGTTGTTTGAGCAGCTGTTGTGGGAGCTGCTGTAGTGGGAGCTGCTGTAGTGGGAGCCGCTGATGTGGGAGCCGCTGTTGTTGGAGCGGCTGTTGTGGGAGCGGCTGTTGTGGGAGCGGCTGTTGTGGGAGCTGCTGTTGTGGGAGCGGCTGTTGTGGAAGCGGCGGTTGTTGGAGCAGCTGTTGTGGGAGCTTCTGTTGTGGGATCTGCTGTTGTTGGAGCAGCTGTTTTGGGAGCTGCAGTTGTGGGAGCAGCTGTAGTCGGAGCCGCTGTTTTGGGAGCCGCTGTAGTGGGAGTTGCTGTGGTGGGAGCTGCAGTTGTTGGAGCGGTTGTCGTTGGAGCTGCTGTTGTGGGAGCTGCAGTTGTGGGAGCAGCTCTTATGGGAGTCATAGTTGTTGGGGGAATTGTTGTGGTTGTGACAGAGGATTTTGTAGATGTGGTTGTAGGAGTTGAGGTCGTTTTTTTGTTTTTTGGCGTAGTTGGACTTTTTGTGGTTGTGGTAGTGGGAGTCGTCTTAGTAGCAGTAGTAGTAGTATTAGGAAAACCTAAAGGAATAAGAGTCAGATTTTCTATAAATTTGTCATTTACCCTGTGAAATCATCACATCATTTTTTTTGGCTTTCAGGATAATACAATGTAAAAATTGTAAAAAGGGAGGATTGCATTAATGCTGATAGCGTTAATTGAATCAAGTGCCTTGAATTGCCCCCTGGGGAGAAATAAAGTGTTTTGAATTTGAAT
The DNA here is from genome assembly GCA_019142605.1 of Cephalopholis sonnerati. Lineage (NCBI taxonomy): Eukaryota > Metazoa > Chordata > Actinopteri > Perciformes > Serranidae > Cephalopholis > Cephalopholis sonnerati. Next base: position 137,087 of record JAGQAX010000092.1, read on the forward strand.
TTGAATTAAGTCATATATACATTACAAACCTCCACCCCATGATAGTATAGGATAGAATGTTTTAAATCTTAGTTACCTGGAACCAGCAGAGTATGCAGGTGGCTGATGAGGGGGCATTTGCTTGTGTTACAGAATTGTCCACTTTTGTCATCCAGGTCCAGAGACCAGATAAAGGCTCCTCCAAAGTTGTTAGCTTTTATGTAATTGACCTGAGACAACAATGAGCAAAACAGTACAACAGCCGAAGTGTTCTTGATAAAATATCTGTTTAACCCATCTCTGTACAACCAGTCATTTTCAAATAATGAAGCAACAGTTTAAATTTAACTGATGATTACCTTGGTATTAAGGCTTTCTTCATTGTCAAATCCAACCCACTGATTTTCTGCGATGGCATATGGAACTCTCTGATCGCTAATCAGCTGGGGTGTAACCCCCTCAAGATAAAGGCAAATCTGAAACGAAAGGTCAAAGTCAGTAGATCTAATGTATTCATTCAAACAGAAACGTTCACACTAAATACAGTAAAAGCAGTCAGCCTGCCACAAGGCTACTGATTTAATTAACTGTATTCATAGGTTGCAGTTTTACCTCATAAGAGGCCCAGAGTCCTTCTTCACCGGTGTAGCAGCCTTCCTCACCAGGACCATTGGCTGGTGCTCCAACATTACTGGATGCAGAGGAGAGGTTAAAAGCTCGCCCATATGCTGCTAACCCCATGTTTATCTTTTGTGAGGGTGCTCCCTGGTCCCGCCAGTACCGCATGGCATAGTCCTGTGAGGAGACAAATGAACAATTAGTTTGAGAGGTCATTTCCAAAGGGGTTTAGGCAGTTAAAATATGAATTGCTGTACTTACAGTGTTGGAGTAGGTTTTGTTTCCAGTGTCTTGGGATCTTTGAAATAAGGGGCTGTGATGTCCTGTGATACGTTCCCAGGGGCCGTGAAAGTCAAATGTCAGTACATTAATGAAATCCAGGTACCTGATTAAATATGGAGGAGATTACATTTACCAAAACATGGCTGTAGAGAATTATGGGTATAAATTCCATTATATTAGTATTACGTGGCAATCTGTGGGACTTCATAACTGGCATCGATGATTGCTTTCTCAGCAGAGACACTAGCAGTGACCAGTAGTCGGTTATCTGCTGTTCCCTCAGCCACAAAGGCCTCTTTGAGCTCCTAAACAACACAGAAGCACAGGTCAGTCTCACTTAAAATATTTCTTATGAATTCTGAGATGTCTTATCAAAACAACGAAAACTAGTTCAACTGATTTTCCCTGGCTTGAACACACAGACACAAACAGACACACAGACACACACATACACACACTCACACACACACAAGCATAATTTAAGAAAATATTAAAATTAGAGGAATTTGTTTTTGCAAATGAACGCTTCATCTTCACAACTATATATCTCTGACAGTTTCTGCCCCAGAAGTTAAATTCATGATCTGACCTTGCACAGCAGTGTAAATCTTTGCTTGTCCTGTGATTGGCTTCCAGCTCCTCCAGGATTTCTCCAGTCCAGATTTAGCCCATCAAACCCATTTTCTCTTAGTAGTGTGATGGCAGACTGGATGAACTCTGCTCTGTTTTTTTGTGTTTCCACCATTGTACTGAATCTGGTAAACATTTGAACAAAACAGTGGTCTCAAGAAATGCAGACAAATAGGCTAATTATCTATTAACCACGTTTTTCACTTTATAATGTGAAGTTACCAACCTCATTATTAGGTTGCATTCAGTTTTGCAAGTCTTGGTAGAAGTGTCGTGTCAAAATAATAATAATGATAAGTACATTTATTTGTATGGGCCTAGATTTTCACAAGACTACAGCTGTCTCTGAAAAAATCAGGCCTTCATAATATGGGGTATAACAATTATTGATATCATCAGTTACAGTGACCCTGAAAGACATGACAACAGATGGATTGTTTAAGCTGAACAAATATTTTATAATAAATAAAGCGTAAAATAATTTTAATAATTGGTATCGTAAAAAGTCCTCAAGGAGTCCTCAGGGAGGAGATATGCACGCATGGGTGACATTCTTCCTCCACTTGCGTTTTTTTTTTTTTTTCAATACCATGGATAAGCTAATGTACATTGTATGATAACTGTCAATGTTTATACAGTACCACAGTATCCTGTGACACTTGTGTACTGCTTCAACCCTATATGGGCCTTAAGTGATTACTTTGGTTCCATTCAGTTTGCAAACAAAGATTTAAGTGTGATTCTTTTCAAGCATGGTATTTTTGGTATCACATAATGCAAAGAAGGTTTCACGTCTGAATATTCCTGCTTGTTGAACTATGTTAAAGTGGGTGTTTGCATTATTATGTTGTTCCTAAAATTGTCGTCACATATTTGTTTCTGTGTGCTAATAAAATTAGGAAATGAACTTACTAATGTAATTAAATACCAGCATCTCACCTTGTGGCACCTCATTTGTATGTAACTATGCACCATGCATGCTTTGCAAAGCACAAAAATACTGCATGAACTGGCAAAGCAAGAGTTGTGGTCAGGAAAATAACAATATATTGAGATGTTGCTTATACTTGTCTTTGCACTGACACAAAAAAGGCCCAAATGTTCTTGTAAGTAACTTACTTTTGTGTGTTAAAGGTCAGGCCACCAACCGCCAACAGGGTTTTGAGCAGTGGATTTCTGTGGGAGCATAAACGTTTAGGAAAGATTATTTAACAAAATAAATTTGACAGCATTTCCACAGTATTAATAGGCTAAAGCACTGACCTGGTTTTGAGTCTATTGAAGGCCTGATACTGTTGTATGTCAGTTGCTCTGCTGGGGACCAGCTCATGTTGGTTATTAATGTCAGAAAAGGCGTAGATCAGATGGGTACACTTGTTTGGATCAATGTCTGAAACTGTGAACTTCCCGTACTCCGCTCTGTCTTCAGCCAAGCTGTTATAGTAACACACCAGCCTGGAGGAAGAGGCTGAGACATGGAAGAAAATTATGATTGTTTTAATTTGTTTTTGAAGACATCAATTATATATACAGTATATTACATTCCTGTTTACAAACAACCATTGACTTATTGACAATATTTATCTACGAGTAAGACTGCTGATGATTATTAATGCATGTTATAAACTTACCCAAGCTGGCGATGATCAAACAGAGACCTTCAAAGTAACAGACTGGTCAGTATTTGGTCAGAAATAAAGCTTATCAGGTCAGTTCACCCAAATTACAAAATAACAATGAAAAAAAAACAAAACAGGTCTTCTCACTTACAAATAGGTTTAGTTTTATTTGTTCAGGTTCTGATGGTATTACTCTCTTAGATTTATGCTGTGACCCCAATATATTGGAGGAGAATTTAATTTCATTTTACATTTTGAAAATTTCATGAGCAGTGTGTATTCTGGATAATATTCTGTGTGTTATGTGTTTTACCTAAAGGGGTTTCTGGAGAGGTTTGCCTGTGGAATTTCTAAATGCAATTTTTCATTGGTAAGCACCACAAACTAAATTACACTCACACTCACTCTCACTTAAGATAAGGAGAAAGGAATTTATATGTGACAGTGCAAAGAATCAGTTTGGGGGACAGTCAGTGCTGTGGTTGTTGTCAAATGCACATCTTCAGTTACAACCAAGTCTCTGAGGAGGCCAATAATGTCACTTAAACTGTGTGTGGCTATTAGCCCTGATCTTTATCCACTGGACTGCTTTTGCAGTGAGGTTGATTTGCATAGAAAGGGGCCAGTTCGCAACAAATGTATGTATGTTACTTAATTTAAATACATGCAAAAATCACAGGAGCACCAAGAGCATATTTGCTTGGCCGCGCAGTAAGAGGTGCATTTCACTCTGTGTGTGTGCTTTGAGATTTCCACGATTTTATTTAGTCTTATATGTGCACGTTTAGCAGTTGCAAAAACTGTGCAGTTGTTTTGTGAATTCGCTCCTTCTTGTAATCTGAGCGACAAAAACATGGGTAAACTAGAGACGTGAATCACGATCTCTAGTTTACCCAGTGATGGGATCACACCACCTGCTATACTTAAAATGAATGTGGGTCAAGGGCCAAAAGTGGGGGATCCACCTCCAAGTGGGGGATCTACTCTCTACTGCCGGTGGCCTTTAATGTGACGAAAACAGGTGCAGTCACGAAACCTGTTAAGTCTCGTGACTGCACCTGCACAGCTGTGACACTATCACAATGACAAAAGTTGTCCACAGAGAGACAGACAGACAGATAGACAGATATCTAAACACCTGGTAAGGTACACAAAACCGCTTCTGTGGTAGTTCCTGCTACAATTGATCACATTTTGCCATGATGAGACACACAGACACGTAGACTCACAAAGTGAAAACAATACCAGCCCCACTGTTGCAGCTGGTAAAAAAACGTGTCTGCATTTTAGATACCACTGGTGGTAAGTAAGAAAATGTTTTTTTGTGATTTGGATATAGTGACCCTGTAAGGAAACAATAACTTGAGCAGTGTGCCTTACCTGCAGTTAGAGTGAGCTTGGACATGTTGTCACTGCGTGGATAAGCAGAAGAAAAAGAAAAAATGTTAACATGAAGCAGAGAACAACGACATGATTTCCAAATAAGTTCTCACTCTGTTGTCATTAATTTAAGTGTTAAAATGCATTTCAAGCCAGAAAACTGGGATCTGTGTCACAAAGCAAGCTTTAAATTCATCTCTGAAATAAGTCACATTAATATAACTTGTATGTACAGATAATTTACAATATTAACAGGAGGGTAAATCAGGGACATACAGCATCATTTAAAAACAGGTGTTTGGTTATATTAACTAACTTTCAATGAATAGTGGCAAAAGCAAAAAGTACAAGTGGCTGCAGAATGGTCCCTTGAGTATTTTATCCGTTTACAGACACTGGTTACCATCATATAATCATTTCTCAGCACCCACACACTAACAGTATCACTCTGACCACAGATGTATCACTGAGGGTGTGATGAAGGTAAGATCTGATCAGATCAAGTCCAGTCTAACTTAATATCATGACATGAATGTCAGTGGCACAACTATAATAATAATGACATTAGGTACAACAAACGTAAAAGTGAAAATGTCTACATAGTGCCTGCTGGTTCACTCCACCCCTCCACCTTCCTCCCTAAAATGTATTTAGTTTAGCTAGTTATAGAGATAGAGCAGGTGTAGAAATACAAAAAGCAACAAGAAAGAAACTGGCTTGTTAAAATCAGAGTAGAAGGAATACTCACAAAGTTAATGATGAAAGAAGGATATACTGCGTCTTACTTGTAAGTGATGAATGACTGACAGATGTCTGGCTGTGCTGTTTTAAATGAGGTAGACAGCTGACAGGGTGTAGCAGTTAACTAGGGTGTGGATAATTACTGCAGTGTTGCAATGTCAAAAACAATTGGATGCTGTTGGAAGCTAGAACAATAGAACAAAGTCACCTCATACCAGGCCCTTTTGACTTTAAACTCAAATTTTGTTCACTAAATTAGCATGATACCAACATGTTCACATTTCTGTTTGTTAAGGAGGTTCTTTCTCTCTTTTAGGGGGACTGAGATCCCTGCAGTCATCAGTGTTAATGTGCACCAGAGACTGATTCAGACCACTCGGAGACTGTTGATTTTGATAGATTAAACTAATGTAGTTAAAGAACAGGCTTTTTTTCCCCCACATTTCACATTGTGAGCTTTTAGTGTCTTGTATTTGTTTGCTTAAAACTCTATCAAAGTCACCGGAAAAACAGAAATACTTGGCCTTTGTAAGACATTAGCACTGCAATAATCCTGTGTCACTTTCTAATCAGCAGAAAGAGCAGAAATAACATGCAACAAAGATCCAGACTTAAATTGGGGATGCTGTCAGCATTGTCTTAAAACACTAGACCACTTGAACATTTTGACATACTATAAATAATAACAAAATGTTTTCTCTGGCATGTATCAGTCAAAAGGTGAATTTTCACCTGCTGATCCTGGTCAATTGCTGAGAGATGTCTTGTTCCCCACCATTATGTTCAAACAACGTCATGATATGACGTGAGATATGTCTAGTTAAGGTAATTGTTAAAGACAATACGTGCATAGAACAAGACTACAATTAGTAGAAATAAGCAGCAGCAGCATTCTCAAGTAAGGTGTGTCTAATTACACAGTTGTTAAAAATAAACCAGCAAGAACAAATCCTCACAAAAGGTCGGCTTCAATGACAAAAAAGCAATTATTGACACAATGAACAGCACAATCATCAAATAAGGCATGTCCCCAAACAATGTTAGACACAACCAAGTAAATAGCACACACACCCAACAGGGTTAGAAACACTTGTGTCCCACCTTGTTATTATGTTTTATTCATGAACAGTATTAAATAGTACTTTGTGTTGACAGTTATTGGCTGGAATGAAAGCAGTCACTGCTACCCAGTATGGACCAGTACAACATTCTGTTACTGCACTGACTAAATGAGCAGACTGACCCAAAATATTGCTTAAACCATGGATGGATTACAGAATGAGCCCTTGGGCCCAAGGTGGCAGGGGGCCCTCTGGCCTTTACTTGCAACATGTCACTCAAATTATCAAGGATTGACCAGAAAGAGACTCAAAACTATCACAAAGAGACACAAAACAACCAAAAAAGACACAAAATTACTTCAAAGAGACACAAAATTACCTCGGTAACAACCACAAAGAGACGAAAAGCCACCACAAAGTCAGTGTCTCGCTTCTATACAGAAGAGGTGGTGGGGCCTTCCACATGTTTATGCCCAGGGGTCCATCTTCTCATAATCCGCCCACGGCTTAAGCCCCATTTGCATGGGACTAGTATCACCTGAAACCTTTTTGCCTCTGCACATGTGTTGTGGCTGTATGATTCTTTCCATGTTCTTTTTACATTGTTGCTCAGACTTTTTATATTTTATCTCTTTATTTTGTACTGTAGAAACAAACAAGTTATTAGATCAAGAAATGTGAGTTTACATGTATTTACATGACTAACACAGCTCTTAAAGATGATGTGGCATTGCTGTAGCAAAAGTTGAGCTGAACTTTTAAGTGAAATGAATGAGGAAGCTGTATTTTTAAATCAACTTTATTGATGGGTTGAACAAGTCCTAAGTGATCAAAACTGCGTCTTGTACCTTATCTGTTCTCAGTCCTACCCTATTAAGTGAGTCTTGCTTTGTAGTCTGTCAGGGACTGTTCTTTATTCATAAGAGGGGGGACGTGTTTATCTTATCTTATCTTATCTTATCTTATCTTATCTTATCTTATCTTATCTTATCTTATCTTATCTTATCTCATCTTAGTCATCACCAAAGTTACATTTTTTCCCTTAGCCTCCCAGAGTGACTTGGGGGAAATGCATGACCCTCCCTCCACCATAACTTTTTTTTTTCTAGTCAAACCAAATACAGGCATTGCAGTCAATGCAACGAGCAGACAGCAAGGAGGGAGTGAGAGTAAGCACCAAAACACAATCTAATAGAAAGCCTTTATTGTCATTGCACATTAACAAAAGGATGCTACATTTACAACGAAATTGCGGGGGCTACTTCCAAGGTGCAGACAAGAAATACAGATAATTTGCGTTTGCACAGCAAACAACATTTATGCAACAGGATTGTTGCGTAACACAAGAAAATAAATAACACACAATACAAAATAAGTAGCGTAGTGTATGTGTGTGTTCAGTGTAGTGATGGCTTGTGGAAAGAAGCTGTCTCTAAGCCTGTTTGTCCTGGTTCTGATTGACCTGTAACGCCTGCCAGAAGGCAGCAGGATAGATAGGTGTGAAGCAGGATGGGTGCTGTCTCTGATAATACCCTCAGCTCTGCTGAGGCAGCGGAATATATAAATGTCCTTCAGAGAGTGGAGGGGGCAGCCAAAGATATTCTGTGCCTCTTCTGGTCTGCCTTGGTGCAGTGGGTGAACCATACTGAGATGCAGTATGTTACAGTGCTCTCAATGGTTGAGCGGTAGAAGGTCACCAGCAACTTCTTAGTAACATTGTTCTTCCTGAGCATTCTCAGGAAGTGCAGACACTGCTGTGCCTTCTTGATGACAGCAATTGTGATTGCAGTCCAGGAGAGGTTGGCAGAAATCGTGCTGCCCAGAAAAGTGTGGACCCTCTCCACACAGTCGCCATCGATGTAGAGGGGGACGGATCTGCTCTGTGCTTCCTGAAGTCCAAGATGATCTCCTTTGACTTTGTGGTGGTCAGAGCCAGGTTGTTTGCTGAGCATCACGCACACAATTTCAGGACCCGCCTGAGATCAGCCCCACCACCATTGTGTCGTCAGCAAACTTCATTATGGTGTTGCTGGTGTGGGCAGGTCTACAGTTAGAGGTGTAGAGGGTGTAGAGTGGGCTCAGCACACACCCCTGTGGGGAGCCCGTACTCAGTGTCCGGGTGGACGAGAGGTGGGGTCCAAGTTTCACTGTCTGGGGCCAGTTTGTGAGAAAGTCCTTAATCCAGTAGCAGGTGGGCGGGGGAGTCCCAGGTCAGACAGTCTGCTGACCAAGATACTGGGGAGGATGGTGTTGAAGGCAGAGCTGTAGTCAATGAAGAGCATCCTAAAGTAGCTCTCCTGCCGTTCCAGGTGGCTTGGCGCGGTGTGAAGGGTGATGGCTATGAGGTTGATGTGTTTGCTCTGTAAGCAAACTGGTGGGGGTTAAAGGAGGGAGTTAGGCAGGCTTTGATGTGGTTCAGGATCAGCCGTTCCAAGCACTTGGTGAAACAGCTAATTTAAGCAAAATGCAAATACATGACATGACAGCCACCTGTCCAACCACATAAAACCAACAAAATTTATTAATCTTACATATCACACACATGCACGCACACAGGCACACACACACATCACAGTGTGCACATAGCCAGAATTAACAACATGTCCATACAATGACCGTTTTTCCAGATAAACTGTGGGCTACACAACAGTGACAGCAGCAGCCAACCAGAATGATATCAGTAACTTGGCACCGTGGACATAATTAGAATTTACTAAACTTAGCCTTTGACGTTTGAAGGTTAGAAGTTGAAACAAACTAGGCTGTTTAAGGTTTTTTTTACAGGGTCTGGTTTGGGATGACTTTATGAGGCATGTAGAATAAAGTTATTTTGATGAAATATTACCACTTTAATCTTAGACTTGGTTGTTTCTCCTGACAGAGGAGTTTGTTGCACAAGATGTGTTCAAGGACTGCTGAAAATTTGAAAATCCGATAATAATGTTAGTTTTTACAGTTTCTTGCCATGATAAATGGTTTGGCAACTTTTAAAGTAAAAATGTTCTTCCAACCCACTGGTGGATTTTGGAGTCAGAGCTATTTAAAATAAAAACAAAATTCAACCATTTAAAGTTTTATGTCCCTCCTGTAAGCCAAAATAATTCAAAAATACATCCCTCCCAAGTGCTTAAAAAAGTTACTCAGCATGTCTCTACCATTTTGCACAACCCCATCCCCACTCATGAGCCCCTTTTCCACCGCAGGAACTTTTTTCATTTACCCGGGTAATTGAAAAGCCTCAGAGTGTTTCCACCGAAATTACCAGAGTAAAAAAATGTCCCCCTACCCCCAAATTCCCCTGAAAAAAGTACCTAGTAGCGGGGTAGGACTTTTCAGATTACCCAGAATTTTGAGGGGCGGGGCTGTGTGCTGAAGAACGCTGACTGGTGGAACACACACAGCGCTCCGCACTTCTGTGCCGGTGTGGCTGCAAACTTTCTACAATTAAACATTTCTACCGTAGTATCGATAAGCACTAACGGTATCGGTTCTTTTAACGGCACTTTTACACATTTTGGTTTAAGCCTCTCCTCTGCGCTCTGTGCTGGCGCTGAACACACACACACGCCTACACGCTACGGTAAGCAGTAAACAGCCGAGCAGTGGTCGCAGTGGAAACAAACTCAAAAATGACTCGAGCTGACGGCAGCTACACTCGTTACTGTAGGTGGTATTAAACCTTAGCGAGTAAGAAGCCAATAATTTATCAATACATGTGTTCAGCAAGCGTGAACATGTAAACATGTAGATTTCAATATGCTCCGCCCACAGTCTCTCATCCACCGTCACTACACGCTGATTCAGACAGCACGCTAGTTCGGCTAACAGCGAATCATTACTAATATGCTCAAATGACAGCTGTCTGTGTGTATACTAACTTAGTTTGACTCTTATCTTAAAATACTTTAAAACGTAGCTGCTGGCTGAGACAAACAGCCCGTCCTCTCTCTACCAGCACTAATGTTATGTTACCAGCCAACAAGCTGGTGGAGGGCACACGCTGAATCATCTACGTCATCAGCCTGATTTGAATATATTCTCCGGAATTTTGAGGTGTGGTGGAAACGCAAACCACACAGATTACCAGGAACTCTTTTACCCAGGTAAATAAGTTCCTGGTAATAAAAGTTCCTGGGAATGTTGGTGGAAAAGGGGCTATGAATCACAAAAAGCATTGCACAACTATCAGAACATCATTATAGAGGCACCTTATTATACAACAGACATATCAGTGTGTTCCATAATCTATCCATCATATGTCCACCTCTCCCTCTATCTATCTATAAAACATTTTACAAGCAAACTCATTGTGCTTTATACAAAATGCATGTGCTATCAAAACATGTAAACAGAATATGACAAAACAAGTACATTCAATGCTCACAAAAGATGAGACAAAAAATATACAAGGAAAAACCAGACTAATTAATAACCCCCTCATCTATCTAAGAGAAACAAAACCACAAACACAGACAGAGATATCCGAGGTCATCAAGCATTTTTATTTAGAAAGTAGAACCAAAGTCACTACAAGTATCTCATCAGAACTGAATCCTGTTTTAGGTAAAGTTAGAAAAACATGATTTAATGACCTGAGAGATCTGACTTGGTTCTTCTCTGAGCAGATCAAAAAACCACTAAGAGCCTGATTGATTCTTTAATAGAATTTCAAAATAGCGTCTGAACTGCACTCAGAGACAGAGAAGTGATTTAAACACTGGTAGCATTGTGTTTATGAATCAGCACTCTGGATGCTGTGTTTTGAATGAACTGGAGCCTTTCCATCATTTGTTCTGGTAATCGAGCAAAAAGTTCATTACAGTAGTTTAACCTGTTTCAGATGAATGACTGAGGCAGTTTCTCAGAAACAGTTAAATGAATCCTTAACTTTTGATGTTTTCTCAAGTGATATTCAACTAAATATGAACAAGAACACACCCATACAATAAAGTTAGATACACCAGCAGTTAAATATTTGCCACAACCATATATTAAGTAATGCATGTTGGATCAAATGATGCAAAATCAAAACAAACAATTGTACATATAACAGCTTTTTACTGTGGCCTCTGTTGTTAATAAGAATAAACATTATCACTGAAGTAATTTTATAGTGAACTGTTGCAAGATTCTTTAAAAACCAGTGCTGTGTCTGCGATTTTCGTGGCTTCCTCTGGGATGCATACAGCTGACAGTCTGGCTGCTTGTCACCACCTCATTATAAAGTCCTGACTTCACTTGCACACTGTGGGGATACATGCCTACCTGCAGATAAATACTCCGCCACAAATTCTAGTGGGTCAGAAGTTATGACTGAGAGAGACGACTTTTATATGAGTCCATACATTGTTTTAAAGGAAAACCCTGCATAGTGTGTGTTTAACATGTTCACACATTTATAAATGAATGAAATTACATGTAATTCAGTGGTGAAAAATTTGGTGTCATGACATGAATGCATAGTTTTGTGTGCTAACTGAAAAGAATTGCAAGTAAAATTAATTTAATAATTTTCCCATTGTTTTGGAATTTTAGTGGGGACAGTGAGCTTAGGGAAATCAATCTGAAAATGGTAACGATGACATTTTATGCATAAAATTGTGTTTTCAAATAGATCCATCTAAGTGTTGATAAGTTAGGCCTAAAAAGCCAGCATAACCATAACTATGTGTTTTTAATAGACAAAATATTAATGAATGAAAAGAAATTGTAAATATATCAGCTTTTGACAATACGCCCCTATTTCTTCATACAAACAAATATGAACACTTGTGAAAAGTGAAATGATTTATTTCCAAGTCACGGGTTACGCACACAAGTAGAGGAAGCTGCGCTAAAAGTAAACCCTGCAGCGCAGGATTGAAGGTGGGCAATCCCATGAGCACAGTTGTAAAAAGAGTTTGGCATATTGGGAACAGGGAAGTGCCCACTCGCCACACCAATACAGAGGCTTTCAGCAGCAGTAGCAGCTGTTGTGGGAGCAGCTGTTGTGGGAGCGGCTGTTGTTGGGGCGGCTGTTGTGGGAGCAGCTGTTGTGGGAGCGGCTGTTGTTGGAGCAGCTGTTGTGGGAGCAGCTGTTGTGGGAGCTGCTGTTGTCGGAGCAACTGTTGTGGGAGCAGCTGTTGTTGGAGCGGCTGTTGTGGGAACAGCTGTTGTGGGAGCGGCTGTTGTCGGAGCAACTGTTGTGGGAGCGGCTGTTGTTGGAGCAACTGTTGTGGGAGCAGCTGTTGTTGGAGCGGCTGTTGTGGGAGCGGCTGTTGTTGGAGTGACTGTTGTTGGAGCGGCTGTTGTGGGAGCAGCTGTTGTTGTTGGAGCGGCTGTTGTGATAGTGTTTGTTGTAGCTGTAAGGTCAGGAAAACCTAAAAGAATGAGAATCAAATATTTTGTTAACTTTATGACTGCTGAGATTTCTTCATAGAAAGAGCACATATTTGTACTCTGCATTATAAAATGTAATAAAGTCAATAAAAGGTGATTACATTAAAGCTGACTACAATGAATTAAACACACGCACAAAACCACTGCCCATGTCAGGATCGGATAGAAAGATTTTGACTTTTGCTTACCTGGACACAGGAGAGTGTGTAGGTGGCTGATGAAAGGGTTGTTGCCCTGTTTACAGAACTCTCCGCTAGTGTCATCAAGGTCCAAAGACCAGACAAAAGCTCCCCCAAAGTCATTAGCCTTTAGGTAACTGGTCTGAGAGGATGATGAACAAAACACTTTAACAGCTGATCTCACGTTGACGAAAAATCAATTTAACCAGATACCTGTACAACCAGTCATTTGCATCAGAATAACTGAGCGATACTTAAGTTTGAATGAAACAGATGACTACCTTAACTTCAAGGCTGTAGTGGTTGTCAAATCCAACCCACTGATTTCCTGTGGTGGCGTATGGAACGCTCTGATCAGAGATAAGCCGGACCTCTACTCTTTCAAGATAAAGGCAAGTCTGAAGAGAAGGGGCAAATGTCACATTTAGATTTAATGTTTTAACATGAACAGAAAATACAGTAATAGCAGTTAGCGTAATAATAATAATAATAATAATAATAAGCAGAAGCAGCAAAAGAAGAAGAACTCCAACTACAAATTCTATTCATATAGCATCTTTCATACATAAAATACAGCTCAAAGTTTTTCACTGAGAATGGGACAAAAAGAAAAACATAAAAGCATAAAGAGGTACACAAAGCAGTTAAATATACAAAGTTGTTATGTGAATCTGGAGGTAAGATAAAAGATGGAAAGCACTGAAATAATAAGAGGCCAAAAACCAGATACAATGGAAAGATATCCATATACAACTGATGACTAAACATCAGGTCAGAATGAAATAGAGCAGTAGTATAAGGTAAGTAAAGCAGTGACAATGAGGCTCTTGATCTCACAGACAGTGAGTAAAAAGGTGTTTTTGAGCTGTTTCTTAAAGACAAACACAGAGTGTGTGAAGTGTAATCCATAATTTGTGAACATAGGCACTAAAGGCTGCTTCAGCAACTTTTTAAACAAAGAAAGTTATTGATATAAATGAATTATATTCAAAACTTGCAGTTTTACCTCATAATAGGCCCAGAGTCCTTCTTCACCAGTGAAGAGACCTCCTATACTGGCACCATTGGCTGGTGCTCCAACATTACTGGATGCAGAGGAGAGGTTAAAAGCTCGCCCGTATGCTGCTAACCCCATGTTTATCTTTTGTGGCGGTACTCCTTTGTCCCGCCAGTACCGCATGGCATAGTCCTACAATGTGGAGAAGAAAAAAAACAATTGTGATGAGGTCACATCTCTAAATGGAAAGGCATTTAGGAAGTTAAAATATGAATTACTGTACTTACAGTGTTGGAGTAGGTTTTGTTTCCAGTGTCTTGGGATCCTTGATATAAGGGGCTGTGATGTCCTGTGATACGTTCCCAGGGGCCGTGAAAGTCAAATGTCAGCAAGTTAATGAAATCCAGGCACCTGATTAAATATGGAGGAGATCACATTCACCAAAACATGACAACAGCTAATTATGGGTATAATGTCAGGAATTGCATTCAATTAGTTTTACGTGGCAATCTGTGGGACTTCATAACTGGCATCGATGATTGCTTTCTCAGCAGAGACACTAGCAGTGACCAGTAGTCGGTTATCTGCTGTTCCCTCAGCCACAAAGGCCTCTTTGAGCTCCTAAACAACACAGGAGCACAGTTGAGTCTCAGTTAAATAGAAAATGTAATATTTTCATACAGCACAGCATATTTCTGACAGTGTCTGTCCCAGATGAGAAATTTTGACCTTGCACAGCAGTGTGAATCTGTGCTTGTCCTGTGGTCGGCTTCCAGCTCCTCCAGGGTACCTCCAGTCAAGGTTTATCCCATCGAAACCATTTGCTCTCAGTAGTGCGATAACAGACTTGATGAACTTTGCTCTGTTTTGTTGTGTTTCCACCATTGCACTGAATCTAGTAAACATTTAAACAAAACAGTATTCTTAAGATGACACTCCACAAACTGCATTTAAGGACTCTGTTTTAAAAGCAGAAACATAAAGTGCAGCACATAGCACAAGGTCATATAGCAAAGACCAACATACAGTCATAAGTAAATGGTCAGTTTACTGTGTTTAACACTCAGGTAGTTTCAGCAGAGTAATATTTGTTAAAAGTAGGTGTTATTAAAGATGCTTTTTCTATGGGCCTGAAGTAGTTCATTCAGCTGCACTAACTTTGCATCAGACTGAATGCGCTAGCCTGCCACAAACAGATACCATTTTAGCACATCTTTTTTAAGGGAATGTTGCCACACACAACAATAGGAATAATTGAAGTAAAATCTTTCAATAAAACACAAATTCATTTGGAGTTTGCAGATACCAACAATATTGACCACTTTATCTGCACATATTTGTGTGATTCTTCTCCAGCAGCTGCTGTTGGTTCCTTATGATGTTATGAAGATATCAGATATAAACATTTCTGCTTGTTGAACGATGATTCAGTGTTTGCATTAATATGTTGTTGCTAAACAGTGACAGTTTGTGTGTTGATGTAATTAGGAAATTAACTAATTTATTTACTTAAATACCATCTCGCTCTGTGCTGACTCCTTTATATGAAACCATGTACAATGTATGCTGTGCAAAGCACAAAAATATATGGACAAAGCAAGTTTCATGGTCAGAAAATACCAACGTGTTGAAGTGATGCTTACACTTGTCTTTGCAGTCACACCAGAAAAGCCTCCATGTTCATGTGAGTAACTTACTTTTTTGTGTTGAAGTTCAGGCCACCAACAGCCAAGAGGGTTTTAAGCAGTGGGTTTCTGTGGGAGCAAAAAAAGTTCAGAAATGGTTATTTAGCAAAACAGAAAATTCAGCATCATTTCCACCATAATTATAGGCTGAAGCACTGACCTGGTTTTGAGTCCATTAAAGACCTGATAGTGTAGTATGTCAGTTGCTCTGCTGGGGACCAGCCTGTGTTGTTTGTTAATGTCAGAAAAGGCGTAGATCAGATGGGTACACTTGTTTGGATCAATATTTGAAACCGTGAACTTCCCTTTTTTTTCAGACAAGCTGTTGTAGTAACACACCAGCTTGTGGGAAGGGGCTGAGGGAGAAGCTGAGGGAGAAGCTGAGGGAGAGGCTGAGACAGGAAGACAATTATGATTGTTTGATTTGTTTTTAGAGACATCATTACATCAAGATCCTTGTTAACCAACAATAATGCATCAGTGAGATTATTTATCTGCTAGTCAGACTGTTGATTATTAATAAAGCATGTTATAAACTTACCCAAGCTGGCCATCATCAAACAGAGACCTTCAAAGTAACAGACTGGTCAGTATTTAGGTTAAAAACAAAGCTCAAGAGGTCAGTTCACCCAAATTATAAAAAAACAAACAAACCATCAAACAGGTATCTTTTTTTTTTGCACTACAGATATGTTTGGTTTTATTTGTTCATGTTAATGAGATATTACTCTCTGATATTTCTGCAGTTTAATTGTAGATTAATTGGATTTCATTTCACTTCTTAAAATTCCAACAGCACTGTGTGTTCTGAATAATCAACACTGTGTATTGTCTGGATTCTTCACAGTGATGGGTACATTGTTTCTGGAAAGAGTTACTAATGATTTTTTTAAGTGCAATTTTTAATTGGTAAACACCACAAACCAATTTCCATTCCCTCTCACAAAACATGTGTAAGCAATGCATAAAAACATCTTCATGGTTAGATACCACTGGAGAAAAGTGAGAAAATATGTGTTTTTGTGATTTGGGTGAACTGACTCTTTAAGGAAACAAAAACTTGAGCAATGTGTCTTACCTGCAGTTAGAGTGAGCCTGCACATGTTGTCACTGTGTGGAGAAGCAGAGGAAATAATAAAAAAAGTTATAAGATATGCATCTGAAAAACACAACAACATGATTTTCAAACAAATCCTCACTCTGTTATTAAAGTGCTGCCACAAAAATATAGTTCAGTAGTTCAAGTCAGAAAACAGCACATCTTGAATTAATTCCTGTTTTGTATTAAAAATGAAGAAGCAAAATATGGTCTAATAAAATCAGAGTAAAAGGGATACTCACAAAGTCATGGTGAAAGAAGCATGAACTGTCTCTCTGCTGTGACTGATGACTGGTGGATCTCTGGATGTGCTACTTTAAATCAGGTGGACGGCTGACAGGGCGTAGCAGTTCACGAGGGTGTGGATAATTACGGCAGTGTTGGAATGTCCAAATCAATTGGATGCTGAAACTGGGTCAGTGGTTAAAAGTCACCTCATGCCCCTTTTGACTTTAAATTCAAATTTTGGTCACTGAACGAGCTTGATACCACCGTGTCCTGTAAAAGAAGTTCTTTCACTCTTATAGAGGAACTGAGAAGCCTGCAGTCATCAGTATTGATGTGCGGTACAGATTCACACAGAGGAAAAATAATGTGCAACGAAGGTCTCCTACCAAACTCAAACCAGGAGAGTTTCAACTTATTGTCAGCATCTGAAATCCCTAGACCACCAGGACACCCTGCGTCTGGGGTATATTTGTAGCCAATAATCCAGCAAGTCTATATTTATGTTAGCTGCATCCAACTATACAGGGTAAAACAAAAAAAACATTTTAACATACTATCAGTAACAACAGGGTTATTTCTATGGCATGGTCAGTCAAAAGGTGAATTTTCCCCTGTAGTTCCCGGACATCCATTAAAACAACATAATTACAGTAATTATTAGAGACAAAGTAACAATACATGCACAAAACAAAGCTAGAATTCATGGAAATGACCAACAGGAGCATTGTGGTGTAAGGTGTGTCTAATTACACAGTGGTTATAGATAAATCTATAATGAGCAGCACAATCATCAAATAAGTCACGTACTGAAACAGTGTTCTAAAAAACAGATAAACAGGACACACACCCAACTGGGTTGGAAACACCTATCTGACATCTTGTTGTTCTTACTTTCTCATGACAAACAGAACTGACCAGTACTGGGTATTCTAAACACTTAGCGGGGATGAAATGCAGCCTCTGCTTTGCTATATTGACCATTGCGTCATTCTGTCTCTGTACCGCTTTAATGGAACAGGCACACACTGACTCAAAATACTATTTAATCATGTTTTCCTCTCTTGTGATTTTTGTGAGGAGAAAATTGTCTGCACACGGTTCTCAACGTGGTGATTAAGCTGTCAGCTAGCTGCTAACACTGCTTATTCCATAAACACCGCTAACAATTGCAAAAGTGCTGACACAGCTAATGCTGTTAACCTAGGGACCGGATGGTGGGCGATATGCTTCAGTGACAACGCCACAGGTCGAGATGACGTTTTTAGCGGTATGAGGGACTCACATGCACTAGCATCCACATGCTGGTGGCACACATTTCATCGTCTGCTTAGGACACCATTACTCCACTATATCTGTATATAGCTAACAGTTGTTGCTACGTGGATGCTCTGAACGTCAGTATACTCCATCAAACCAAGCTGTTTTATTTTCTGTCTCATATTTAAGCGTTCTTTTGAGCAACAAAAGGTCCCTGTGAAAATAGTTCATAATTGTGCCAGTCGCTGAGAACAAGTCCTCTACGAGCATCTGTGATTGTAGACCTGTGGTCCTGACTTCAGTGATAGTGATTCAAAAAGCTGATCAAGAGGGAGTTTACTGTGGCTGTGGAGAACTCACTGGATCCTCTGCAGTTTGCATATTGGAACAAAATAGGTGTTTGTATGTTGCTGTTCTAACTCTTGTTTCCTTGATTTACTTGTAGTTGTCGACCATAGAATGCTTGTCCTTATTATAACCAACAACCAAAATCTTTTCAGATGTAGGTCTGTGCATCAATAAGATATTTTTTTGGACCCTTTGCCTTTATTTGATGGGGCAGCTGCAGCTGGGAAGAGAGAGAGAGAGAGGGGGAATGACACGCTGCAACGTCCATGGTTCCAACCCATGGACGTTGCATCAGGGAAACAGCCTTCTCACATGGGGCGTCTGCCCTACCAGGTGAGTTAGTGGGTGCCCCCCTGAAGGGAAATCTTATCAAATGGGGATCCATGACCTAATGTGTATCAATTTAGGGGTCTTTAACACAAAATAAGTTCAGGACTTCTGCTTTAATTAATAATAAGCTGACTTTCAATGACTACACATTGGTGATTCCTATAGTCCAATTCATGCATTCACACACACACAAGCTCACACTTGTCACTAGTTCAGTGATTTCTCCCTTTAACTACTTCATGAACCATGTATGCTAAAGAACTCAATCGGTAAAGAATCGTCTAACTGATTATAGCAAATTAGTTTTGATTTCATGCCCTCTTGACTTTAGTCATTTGTTTGGAGCCTATCCCAGCTGACATGGGGCAAGAGGCAGGGTACACCCTGGACTGGTCGCCAGACCATCACAGGGCAAAGCAGAATTTGAAAATACAAATAAATTAAATGCTGACAAAATTAAAGAGGAAAGTAGTACAAGAAAAACACCCAATTAATAAACCCCACATCTAGACAACAGAAACAAAACCACAAACACAGACAGAGACATCTGAGGTCATCAGGGAGTTTTATTCAGATAGCACAACCAAAGTAACTGAAAGGTCCTCATCAGAACTGGAGTGTGCTTGTTAAGTGCTTGATAGATTTGTCAATAGAATTTAAAAGTAGATTCTGGATTGCACTCAGAAACTGAGAAGATTTAAGTAATAGTATCTTTCTATGTATGAATCAAGACTCCAGGTGCTGCTTTTAATGAGCTGGAGCCTCTCTATTGTTAGTTTGTGCAGTTGAACAAAGAGGTCATTACTGTAGTTTAACCTGTTTGAGATGAATGCATGAGACAGTTTCTCAGTAACACCTATATTAATTCTTAACTCTTTATGTTTCCTCAGGATATTCAACTACGTATAAACAACAACACACCCATACAATAGAGTTAGATACACCAAAAATTACATATGCCACAACCATATATTACGTAAGGAATGTCAGATCAAATGATGCAAAAAAATGCAATAACAAACTCAGACATTATCAAGCATTGTTTTTTACATATAAAAACTAAAAACTATATAAGAATATGTACATAGAATAGCTTTTGACAGTGCCCCCGTTTTGTTAATTATGATAAACATAACACATGGACAGTGGAGTGATTTATGTAGGTAACAACAGCTGTTGCAGGATTGTTTAAAGACCAACCCTGCTGGGCAAGGTTGCTTGTGGGCTATCCCATGAGCACAGTTGAAAAAAGTATCTGGTGTAGCAGGGTTGGCAAAGTGCCCATTGAACTTGCCATTACAGGGGTCTCTGGAGGGTTGTTCAGATATGGTAGTAGGCACTGTGGGAGGGAGATTTGTAATTGCAGGGAAAGCTCTGGCACAGCAGGCACAGGATTGTTTAAAGACCAACCCTGCTGGGCAAGGTTGCTCGTGGGCTATCCCATTGGCACAGTTGAAATAAGTGGTGGGGTCAGCAGGGTTGGCAAAGTGCCCATTGAGGTGGCCATTACAGGGGTCTGTCTGTCCCAGAGGAGAAATTTTGACCTTGCACAGCAGTGTGAATCTGTGCTTGTCCTGTGGTCGGCTTCCAGCTCCTCCAGGGTACCTCCAGTCAAGGTTTATCCCATCGAAACCATTTGCTCTCAGTAGTGTGATGGCAGACCTGATAAACTTTGCTCTGTTTTGTTGTGTTGCCATCATTGCACTGAATCTGGTGAACATTTAAACAAAACAGTGTTCTTAAGATGACACTCCACAAACTGCATTTAAGGACTCAAGAGCATAAACACAAAGTGCAGTGCAAAGGTTCATGTGGCAAAGACCAACATAACGCTGTAGGCAGTGGGAGTCTTTTAAGATGCATTTTAAATTGTTTTTCTACGAGCCTTAAGTGAGTAATTTGTTTGCATTCAATTTCCATTAGATTTATTACAAACACACAGTTGTTTGCAACATATAGTACACAAATTAAATTAATTTCATTACTTATTTTTTATGGTGACTATGTAACATAGGCAAAATGAAATGAAATGAAACAAATCAAAATTAAGCCTTTAATTATTATGTGGCATCTAAAAGCGAGGTTGCAGAAATGAAACTACTCCTGTGTGCCAAGCATGTAAGGAGAGCTATGGTGGCTGATGTGAAAATGTGAATGGCCCTATCTAGAGCGTGGGTGTGAGCAAGTGTTTGGTTTGTCTGTTCTGGGCTACTGTAGAAACAACATGGCAAAATCTTTGGAAAAGGACCTGCTCTGTATGTAGATCTACACAACTCATTCCAAGGTAACAAAAACACAACAATATCTATTTCTGAGGTGATTTTAAACTGAAGACAGCATAGTTATAAATATTATATATCATTTTTGCCAGTATATGCCCCTAAATCCTACACACTGGACTTTAAATATAAATACAAATTTCATCAGGTATTTTCATTAGGTATTTACAGGTGAAGTGTTAATTGGCAGATGTTGTTTGCATGTTCTGTTGGAATCGTGAAACAAACTTTCATGTAATCAAATACCAGCATCTCACCCTGTGACAGAAAATAACAGTATGAATGCGCAAAACAAGTTTCATGGTCAGGAAAATGGCAACATGTTGAAGTACTTGACTTTGCACTGACGCAAAATTAAGCCTTGTGTTTTTGCAAGTAACTTACCTTTGTGTGTTTACGTTTGAGCAACCAACCGCCAACATAGTTTTAAGCAGTGGATTTCTGTGGAAATATATAAGTTCAGTAATGATTGTCTACAAAACATGATGATGATGATGATGATTTCATCAGTTGGCCTGGTTAGTGTGGTTTAGGTGAAAATGACTCAGTAAATTCACACCCATTATTGGGAAAAGGAAAGCCAGACTTTCCTGAATCCTGCCACCTGCCACAGCATGACATCATCCAGCTGCTCACAGTGCGCTCCACAGCTAAACATGAGTGTCAGCAGTCTGGCCCTTTCCTCTCCTCTGCGTTCCCAGGGTTGGAATGTGATGGTAAGACAGCGCTAATGAAATATTGAGCTGTATTTGATTTGACATTTCAGTTGACTTATATCTTTTCTAATCAAAATGTGCTTATGGAAAAGTGACGACTCACTAGTAGCAGAAATAACACTGCTACATTTGAATGTTAAGAAAGAGGATCTGTGATATGAGGTGAATATAAATGTTTGAGAGACATCATCACACTTAAAATGATCCATCTCACATTTTATTTCTACAATTAGGCTTCATCTCACCACCTCACCATCTGTGTCCCCAGTTTCCAATCTCTAAAATGTGCACACGCATGGGTCAGGGTTTCCCTAAATGTACACACATTTCCTCATCAAGTTTTAAAATAGCACATACACATTTCAAGCCCTTTTTTGTGTGTACGCAGAGGCCATAAATTAGGTGTGTAAAGCTGTACAGACTTGAGTCTGTAATGACTGTCAAAGGTATCTCAACTAAGTACTGATTAGCAGGTCTGAATGCTTATGTTGATGTGATATATCAGGGTTTTTTTCTTCTTTTTTGTAAACGTGCGAAAGTTTCTAAAATTCGATTTTCCCTTCTTCATTATGTGTGATTGAGTGTAGATTGGTTTGAAAAATGTATATACTGTACAAGATTTAAGCATAAAATGAGGACAAAAGGAAAGGGGTCTGAATGCCCTATTTTGGCTTAATCACTGACCTGGTTTTGAGTCCATTAAAGGCCTGATAGCGTTGTATGTCAGATGCTGTGCTCGGAACCAGCATGTGTTGGTTATTAATGTCAGAAAAGGCGTAGATCAGATGGGTACACTTGTTCGGATCAATATCTGAAACAGTGAACCTCCCGTCCTCCAGTCTACTTTCAGCCAAGCTGTTACAGTAACCCACCAGCCTGAGGGAAGGGGCTGAGGAAGAGGCTGAGACATGGAAGAAAATCATGATGGTATTAATTAGTTTTTTAAGACATCAATCATAACAAGATTCTTTTTACCTGCATTCTTTTTCAAAATCATGGTTTTACTTAAAATAAGTATGCTTGCTACTAACATAATGCCAAGTCACGTGACATAGGTCATGTGACATACGTCACTAGTGTTGCATGCTACACGTAGTAGCACACGACGTTGTTATTGAAATTATGACTTTTTGTTTCATATGGGAAACAAATAGCAGGCTCCTGGGTGAAGGTCCAAAGTGTGTTTGACTCCTCTGTTTTTATACCATGATAGTTGCCTGGTGCGTCAGAAGGGTGCCTCTATGGGTTGTTGTCTGATGCTGACACTGACAAAGTGGTGGTATTTGATGAGTTGGGAGTGAGAACAGGCTGACCGAACCAATCGATGTCTCCTGTTATCAGGCAGGCACTTTTGGGAAATACAGATATTAGATGCTTTAATCCATTTTGTTCATAACTGGACAGTAACCCAATAAACAGAACTAAAACAGACAACAAAAGAAACCA
This sequence comes from Cephalopholis sonnerati, assembly GCA_019142605.1. Taxonomy (NCBI): domain Eukaryota; kingdom Metazoa; phylum Chordata; class Actinopteri; order Perciformes; family Serranidae; genus Cephalopholis; species Cephalopholis sonnerati. Next base: position 160,339 of record JAGQAX010000092.1, read on the forward strand.
TTTAACTCTATAGTGTACTCACTCACTTATGGTAACAGCACAAATATCACGGAAAGATGATCAAATTATCAACATCTGTAATTCTATATAGTCAGACAGGCAAAACACTCCAATCCGGGTTGCAGTCATGCCAGCTGGACAGCAGAGAGCTGCACCTGGTGGATTTGTCCATTACAGTAAAGATTGCGGTTCACCTAACATACATTTGTGGATCATTATATTATGATATCAATCTGCTGATGCTCCAGATCAAAATGTGACTAAAAGTTTCTATGAATGTCAGCTCTGGGGCCAAGATGAAGGCCACAATGTGTCCTGCAACAGACGGCAAGGCTTGTTGTTTTGAGCAGAGAATAGGCTTGTTTTATTTTTCTGGAAAACTTGATGGTATAATAAAATAGCTTTTGATGAGTCAGCACAACCACAAGAGGTCTTTCAGCATACAGACATAAACATGTACACAATATATGAGGCTGATTGGTCCAGTAGTTTGCAAGATTAGTTGTAGACAAACGGATACACACTCTGACTCGCTCACACACACATCACAAAATGCAATGGATTCCCTCCAGGCTTATGCCTGGTGGAGATAAGGAAACACAACCTGCCTCCGTGGCTTGATGCCACTGGAGATAAGTGAGAAAATGTGTTTTTGTGATTTGAGTGACCTGACCCTTTTTCAAGGAAACATCTACTTTTCCAGCGTACCTTACCTGCAGTTAGAGTCAGCTTGCATATGTTGTCACTATGGATCAGCAGAATTAGAAGCATTTGATTAATATAAAGCTGAAAAATTATAAACATGATTCTCAAACAAATCCTGAGTCTGAGCTATAACAAACATAATTTATTATTATTATTACTATCGAGCTTTTGCCAAATTAATATTCCTTTCAAGTCAGAAAACTGCACATCTCTGCACAATTTTGCTGCTGTTGTGTCATCTAGCATTGTCTTTAAAAAGTAAGTCAGTTTCTTTTTGCTTGGGCATGTCCATCAAACCCACTACACCCTGCTGCGGCCAGTTTGTTGGTTATTGAAGTATTGGAATGAATATTGTGAGGCATTTGCACACAGCTGGTGTGATTTTGATTTTAGGAAACAGTCATTAAACAGTCAAGTTGTGACTGTCGCAAATGATTTGTGTTGTGCAAAAATGTTGCATAGCAGGATGGTTATTACTCAGCATAGTTTTAATATCTGCTTCAGCCATGCCAGTTTGAAAGCACAGTGATAATATTGGCAGGAAAACTCAAATGTCAAATGTCTCAAATGAACTGCATCAGGGATATTTTGTGCCCTCTTTTTATTCGTCCGTGATATTTTCACTTACCTTTATCAGGGTAGCGGTAAAGATTCAATCAATGATCAAACAGCATCTGGGATTATTGAAGAACAGATCAGATTGTTTTATTACAACACACAAAATCAAAACAAATTGATGTAACTAAGAAACAGAAATTAGGGGATTAGAGTGTAGAGAAAAATGTAACAAAACAAATGTCACAAGCTCAGGAGGGAAAAGGACAGAGTGCTCAGCAGCCAGCCGTGCAGCCACCACCAACGGCTGCGTTGTAAATCAGTCTTCAGTTTTGTTTACAGCCCTGTAATGTCAGTAAAGCCCTGACTTGGATATCATATTGCTTGTTTTCATCCCGTAGTATCATTTGATGAGTTAATTGCCTGTCATGTGACAATACAGCTTCAAGACTGAGGTTGCTCACAATCTGTAGATAATTGGTTCAACATGTAATTATAGATCTATTAGATAGAACAAAATTAAAAGTCTGCACAGTGCCTACTGGTTCACATTCTGTCCCTAAAATCCATACATTGCAACAACAAATTAAATCTTTTTTAAAAGAAAATAAAGTAAAAGGGACACTTACAGAGATAACGCTGGAAGAAGCTTACATTATCTCTCTGCTGTGACTGATGAATGACTGAACGTCTGACTGAGATGTTCTTCAATGTTTATTAAACAGCTGACAGGGTGTGGCACTTAACTCTTCTGCATCTACTAAGGAGGTCATGTTTTTGGTTCTGTTTGTTATTTGTTTGTTTATTTGTCTGTCTGTCTGTCTGTTGGCAGGATTACGGAACATTAAACTATTTTCATTAAACTAGGTGGAAGGGTGGGCAAGGGCAGAACTTAAATAGCATTATACAACTCTGATCAAATCCCTGTCTGTTAAGGAGATTATTTCACTCTTATAGGGAGAGACAGAGAGCCCGGCATTAATTAATTAATTAATTAATTCATTCATTCATTCATTCATTTATTTAATTTATTTGAAAATTTTATTTGAAGACGTTTCTTAAAAGTGATTTGAAAGAAAGTGGAAACTACATGTTTGCAGTACATGAGGCTTACTAGTTTGGGATATGTATTAGCCCAAACAATATCACCTTAAGTCAAGCAGGGATAAATCATGAAATAAAACAGGTGATAAAAAAGTCACAGATCAAACTTAATTAGCTGATATTCCAGGATGACGTCAATTTTTGTTGTAAACTAAATCAATCTGTTTTTTGTTACATAGCAAAAAAATAAGCTGGAAAAGAAGCTTTATAAACTAAAAAAAAAAAAAAAATCATCCATAGGAGTAAGAGATAATTAGGGTCCCAGTATGGACCCCTGTTGAACCCCATATGTTATATGCAAGTGGCAACTCCTGGGACTGAAAAATAAAGCCAACAAGCAAATGCCAAAAATTGCAGTTCTTTGAACAGCATCTTGAGGCTGACTGCAGAAGCGACTCAATCCCCGTAGACCCCCACGTTAAAATGCCCAACTTTACAGCAGCAGTAAACATGTTTACAGCCTGGTACAAAAAATAGTTTAAGTTTCTATAGCTAATTTACCCCTTCATCCCTTTAATGACAACTGTATGGGGAGTGGATTTTTTTGTGACTCACCTGTTCACATTTTATTAAGGCTTAAAGTTACACATAATTAAGGGCAGCTCGCTTTGGCAGGCTGGCTGCCAATAGTGTCCTCGGCCTCTCAGTCAGATCCACCCCTCACTCCTCTACAGCACAGCTTCTCACCCAAATAAAGTCACTTCTGGCTCCAGGCGGCTCAAGTGCCAAGCTTGAGACTCCAGAACAGGAGTCACAAACCAATGGGTGACATCACAGTAGCTATGTCAGTTATTTTACAGTCTGTCATAATAAGAACTGTTGTTAAAGCCTAACCATTTATTTGCAAGACTGTACTGCTTTAAGTTTGCAAGAAATATCATGATTAACAGTGTCAGAAAGTTCTAAAAAATACCAAGCCCAAGTTGAATCTAATTTATAGCTATGTGTGTTTTGTCACCAAGTTGTAAAAGCACTATGTATAAATAAAGATATATTTTAGCTTATTAATATCTTTATGAAAAATGCTAGTCCACAAAAATGTCAAAAATATCTGTTAGAGGTTCCAGGATATAATTAGACTCTTCTTTAACCAATGAATTACTACATCATGGCCAGCAGAGGAGCAAAGGTGTGTTTTTGTAATGTTTAATAACATCCCTTATTCCATCTGCAGTAGTTGGGGTGGATCAAATTGCACGTTACAGTGATACTGGTGTTCCAAGAAATCTAAAAGGCTAGAACAAGTGTTTTCATTTTATTAAAGAAGGAAGCAACAAACATTAGATAGATAGACAGCTGTTACCAATAACAGGTATTCTTTTGTGGCAGACATTTTGACATGTCAGAGCAGGAAGTGTACAGATGTCAGTAATAACATTGCTAACAGCCTCAGGCCATGTAGCTGGCACTGTTTCAGTTTATGGTTTTGTGAATACTGGCTAGTAACATATCTACTGTCATCCTCATTATCAGTTACGCCTGAGTTCCCTGCTATGACAGAAATGCCTGCTGTGTGTTCTTTGTACATTCAGTACAGAACAATGCAACCAGAAGAACAATATCAGCCTGGCTGCCAGAACCTAATACAGAAAGCAATCCAGTTGTAGAAAATAATGAAGAGACAGTTTACTGTCTGTTCTGCTAGCAGTAGCTCAGTGACCTAAGGTTGTAATAAAACCAGCCATCAGCGTGATGAGGCAAAGCCAGCCGAATTATTTACTAAATAAGTTGTCTTTAAATGGATTCTCTACGAAATAAAATGCTCACTGTGCCACTGGTATAACTATGCTGGTTTAGCTTTTGCCCTAAACCTGCCCTGTGTTCCTCCTAAACATCATGACATGACATGTGACATCACTGAGCCAAATATAAATTAGTGATATTATTTTTTGTAAAAGAAAATTGTGTCATTTTTTAATTATAATATGTGCTTTTGGTGTTTTTTTCCTCTTTTCCATAGTTAGGGGTGTTATTTGACAGCACTGGCTCTGGAAACTGACACTAACAACAGCTTGGTGGTGGCCAGTGTACATTTCAAGGTAGTGTGTTTTTTCAGTAGAGACACTGCTGGTGTGTTATGAGTGTGGCTGTGTAGTTGAGATATGGCTTGTTAATAGGTTGTGGGTATCTATAGGTCACAACGTGTTTACACACAAACTACTAATTACTAAAAATAAGTTCAGATGGCCAACTGATACTAGGAGGTATCTGTCATAATAAATATCTTATGTATGACGAGTGTCCACTCTCTCCCTGTCCCTGTCAGATTTAGAGACCACATTAATAACCCAGAGCCGAGGTCAAAGACCAAACATGCACTCTAAATCTCTGAAGTTAGTTGGCTCAACATCACCTCCTCTCGTCCTCTTTAAGCATGCACGGCACAATGCATGCCTGCATCACTTGTGCTCCCATGCATACCTACCTGTTAGTTTCTCAGTTATCCGTGTTGGTACCTGTGGGACATATGGCTGCATATCTACCAGGATACAAACATGTACTAACATGACCAGCTAGACCAGCTTACACACCAAACCACTGAGAAACTAAAATTACAACACACATACAGGGAGCGTGACTTCATTCCTGCCATTACTCCACTATATCTTTACAAAGCCAATTTGGATTGCTGCTATAGTAATGCTTTGAATGTTGCATACAGAACTTTTCAATAAGAGAGAGCAAACAAGCCCAGTGATGTCTGGATACCTAAGAAAATGGGTATTGAAGTATTACCAATCAAAATGTATTGATAAATCTTTTTTTTTACATATATATTTTGGACAACACTAATAAATATGTGTGTGTGTGTGTGTGTGTGTGTGTGTGTGTGTGTGTGTGTGCGTGTGTGTGTGTGTGTGTGTGTGTGTGTGTGTTTATCCCTCTCTGTTTTTATTCACTCTCACTTCCTTGTCACCCTCTTTTATTGTCATGCCTAAGAGGGCAGTGAATGTTCTGCACATGTGTGGCGTACAGGTTAAACAGATCCAGGGTGCAGCAGGGGTGAAACGTTGACAAACCTGTCCTCCTAAGTCACATTTTGGACTTTCTGATCACTGGGTGTGATTTAGGATGTATTCAATTGGGTGTAATTTACAGCATTCCCTTTTCAAGTTAGGCAAGCCATTATTGTATGTTGCCACATCCCCACCTCGTCATTAAATTAAATGGGCATAATGGACGTCAGAACTATTGCATAACACACCCACATTGTTGTTCCTGTCTTGAAAACACCCGAAGATGACTTAAATAAAAAACATTTATGAGCCTGAGTACTTTCAAGCAACATTCTTAAGAGGGCAGAGCATTAATAGTCAGATAATAGCTGAGTCACTGATTGAGCTGTGGCATTTACATCATTGGTGTGTCTGCTATTCAAAAGATGTTTTCCAAATTAAGGCCTCTATTCTGCAGCCATATTTAAAGGGACAGTTCAGATTTTCTGAAGTGGGGTTGTAGGAGGTACTTATCCATAGTCAATGTATTACATACAGTAGATGTCAGTTGGCATGCCCCCAGTTTGGAGAAGCAGGCTGGAGTCCAACACCATCACCATCACTTCATATCTCACTTCATATCATCACATGTCAGTGTTAAGTTATTGTAGAGGCAGGAATTACTGAATTCTACAGATCGTTAACAGCAGGCTAGCAACTGTGTTCTGAGTCTGTGTTAGTAAAGCTCACGCTCTCAGTACTCTGTTATACAGATTGGATTCTAACTTAGATGTTGTGTCATCATTCCTTGTTTTTTACTTGCTGGCCAGCTCAGTCTGCTGGGTCACTGTGTATTGTAAAACGAAACAACCAGTCAAAGTTGTCTGGTCACAGCCATCTAACTAGAATATGTGAATATGTTTTGGGTTTTTGACACTGACTATAACTTTGTGTTGGGTACAATAATTGATGCCACAAACTTGTGCCTCAATCATCCACTGAAGGCACAAAGTGAGATGTCCAGTGTTTTCCCATATTAAGTAGTTGTAGATTCCAGTGTAAACTAACAAGTACAGTACAAGGAACCATTTTTCAGCTATTTGTCAGGCATGACAAATCTTAATGTTAGGCAGGTTTATAGAAGTTTAGAGAGTAAAATAAATGATGTGTTGTTTACAAAGTCTGTAGATGGTGACATTTGGTGTTTTACATCTACAACCTTATTTGTTCTTCTGTTTGATTTTTTTTATACCCACTGGAGGATAGTTTGACTATTTTTTGTATCAAAAAAGAAACGTATTATCTCTGCCAGGGGTAAACCTGGAGGGGATCATGCATTTGTCATGTGTGTGCATGCATGAGTGGATGAGTGTATGTGTTTGTATTTGTCTATCTGCAGCTAACCTCACAAACTACTGGACCAGTCAGCCTCATACTTTGTGTACTCGTGTATGATTGTACACTCATGGACCTCTCATGAATGCAGTAATTCACTGTTGTTGAACAAATCTGTTATATTGACTGTTTAATACCATTATTGACTGCTTTCTCTTCAGTCCTCTTAACTGGCAGATACGAGCTGCCCAAGTTTGGCTGTCGGTGTGGCTCAGAACTGGACATCCATAGAAATGTTTGGTCTCATTTGCAGATCACCTGCAGATTAATTCTGTACTTGATTTGTTATGATTTACTAAAGTTAAACACTATATGAAATGAATGAATAACAATTTTTGTTATCTTCGGCACCGTCTTGACTGTAAGGGAGCTGGGAAGGACAATTCCACTGGTCGCAGCTCTCCGTGGCCCAGCTACAACAAGTTTAATTTTGTCCTCTACACAGGAGTGCAAGAGCGTTTCAGAAGTAGGTCATTCTGCCTGCCAGATTTTGTTGATTTTTGTGCTTCAACCATAAATAAGTAAAAAGGTTGTGTAGTCAATTATTTTTTCTTTCGTTATCTTTTTGTCATTGTGTTTATAACAGCAGAACATAGAGTTTGGCGTCCAGACTCTGGCCTCATCACTCCCAGCAGATATGTTTATGTGAGATATTTGGGAGTGATAATTAAATATTCCCCACCATAGGCAGAGCCTGCAGGGGGCAGGTGGAGCAGTAGTACTGATACAGGGCAGCAGCGGCATTGACAAGGCAGAGCGAGAGCTGGGAAGATTGAATGTGCATGAATCAGTGCAGCACTCCATTTATGATATGGATTTGTGGCAGTGTTTAACATGTTAAAAATACATCAGCCCTGATAATTATATTGTATTTTCTTAAACACTCTGTGGCTTCTCTGCTGGAAGTAAAAATTAATCTAGAGCGGCTGCGATCAGCTTGGGCAGCTGGAACATGGCCACCTGGTGTTTTTTTTTTCAACACAGGGGCACAGTGTTGTTTCAGCAAGCGTGAGATTCTCAGGTCTCAGAGGATATAAGACATGACAGTTCAGGTTTTTGATGAAGTGCGTATTGTCAGTTTTGTACAGCAGTATATATGTTGCAGTGTGATGGAAAGAATCCTGTGTTTAATGCATCAGACAAGGTTTAATTAGTTGTTTTTAGAAGAGAAAAACATCACAGAAAATTTTAAGATAATGAATTCACAAGCACAGCATTCATGTTGTTAAATTAACACAAAATGGACCTATGAAATTGTAAATGAAAAAGAATGATTGTTTCCTCACTGTTGATAACTACAGATATCAGAGCTTGTAGAACATAAAGTGATGTGCAAGCTCTTAGGGCCAGTTACAGCATTTGCAGCTGTCTTGAAACACCAAATTAGCCGGACAGTTTTGGACCCAGGTGATGCCGTTGGCACAATTGTAAAAGGAACCTGGGGCATCAGGTTTGGCATAAACCCCACCAGTCTTTGTAGCACAGAAGTTATCTGGGGTTTGGGATGAGGTAGTGATTGTTGGTCTGGGATGAGGTGTAGCGTGAGGCTGATCTGTATGTGTAGGTGGAGTTATTATATTGAGGATGGTTCCTGTAGTGGGAAGCGGAGGAAGACCTGGAGAAATAATAGTAAATTATCAGTATTCTGTACAGTCAAAATTCCCAAATGTTAGTAGATAAATGCTGTGTGGACTATGACAGAAAGTACTTTAACTAGCAGTATATAGTTTCTACTTACTCGGGTCTAAAAGAGATCGGAGGTGAGTGATGAGTGGGTAGTTTCCCTGTCCACAGAACTGTCCATTAAAGTCATCCAGATCCAGAGCCCAGACAAAAGCTCCCCCAAATCTGTTGTCCTTTAGGTAACGGACCTAAATAAATAACAATGGAAACACTTCAATAACAATGTATACAATTAGACATTGTATTTAACTTCTTGTATCTGGCAAAAGAAATGATGAACATTTTTACTGAAACACTTGGTTACCTTTGTCTCAAAACTTGCTTTGTTGTCATATCCAACCCACACATTTTGTTTGACCGCATATGGAACTTTCTGGTCCTCAATCAACTGGACACTGGCCCCTTGAAGAAAAGTGCAAATCTGAAAAGAGGGTTAAAGAGGGTTTAAACTAATGTATAAAAGCTCTGTTTGATGACTTTGTAATAAATTATTTCTATCAGTGACACAGAGTTCCTAATAAAGCAAAGGCTGAGAGCTAAATGCAACAAGTTATTGCCAGTTTCACCTCATAATAAGACCAGAATCCGCCCTCCCTTGTAAAAGCACCAGCAGCAGCAGGACCACTGGTTGGTGCTCCAACATCACTGGACTGAGTAGACAGTCGAAATGTTCTCCCGTATGTAGCAAAGCCCATGTTTAGCTTTTCAACAGGTGTTCCCTTGTCCCGCCAATATCTCATGGCAAAGTCCTGAAAGCATCAGACAGAAGTAAATGTTCCATCTAAATGTGAAGCAAATTAAAACCGAATTTCCAGATATTGGCAAGAGAAAATACAAATTCATGCATATTTCCATCCTCTCATTTTTACATGATGTACAAGACTAATTTTCAATATCTTGTGCAATATTTTCTCAACATCATTTGCAATAATACTTTCCATTATCATGATCATTTGTCAATTTCATGTGCAATATCAATTTTTTTAATATTATGTGCAATACTACTTCTCATTGTTATGTCATTTACATATATACAATGCAACGTTGATTATGAGATGCAATCGTCTTATTTCCCCGTTTACTTTTGTACCTAAATTATCTTTTTATGCCTTAAACACTTATATCTTGTATTGTTTAAATTTGACTGATCTTTAATACTCTTGTTGTTACTATTGTTTAAAAAAAAAAAAAAAAAAAAAAACTAGGCCCAGTGTGTGACCCCACAGGTTTTTACTAGTTTGTGAATGTTAATTGTTGTTACTGTAATTTGAAGCATTCTCTGGCAAAAGAATTTCCTTTAGGATAAATAATATTCTGTTGAATTGAATTGAATTATGAATATTATGAATTGGGCTCATTAAGAAAAAACAGTTGGTGGTGCTTAACCTCCGGTCACTATTAAACCATTGCAAAAGAGGGCAGCGCAATGAGATCACATACTTAAAAGGGAAGGAAATGGAAAAACAGATGGACATGTTCCATTTCAACCTGTACTCACTCCCGGGGCATCAAAATGGCAGTGTCACTGTTGTAATTATAGTTACATTTAGAACACCCTTTAGCATCTGTGAAGGATACACCAGGGTTTCCACCATTTCCAATGCAAACCCATCCATGTCATTATTAGACACTCTAAGCAACAGTCACAGTTTAAAGAGTGTGAAAGTCCGCTCAGGATGGGTACAAGAGGAGGTAGATGCATCAAACAAGCACCTGCAGCATTTGTGCCACTCAAAGCCAGGTGTTTTTTTTAGCAACATCTGCAATATTTTTCTAACCATACCATACATTTCTAACCATAACCAAGTAGTTTTATTGCCTAAGTCTAATTGCTGACCCCTTCTTTCCGCCAGCCCCTTCTGCGTCAAGATATAAAGCAAAAGGCTGCTGGTGTCATTTTAGTAACACCAGGGCTCCTGCTTAAGTGGCAAAATATGACGAGTTGGGATGAGATCATGTTGATCACGGTATTCTGAGGAACATGACAGTCTTCTCATTGCTCCTCACAGATTTGATGTGTTTTCATCTGCTGCAAATTTTTGTCTCTTCCGTGGGGCAGGAGTTTCACTGGACGTTAGAGTCACATGCTTAAAGTAAATCATGATAAATTTAATTTTTTTTTTGTTGCCCCAACATTTCCACCTCAGCCAAACACATATACGTTTTGCAATATTTAAATTCTAAGCTTTTTCAGTGGGTCTTTTTAAGTGCAAAGTGAAAATCTGCATAAAACAGTTAGGTGGAAATGCACTTAGCAAGAAAGAAAGAGAAAGAGAGAGTTGGCATTAGAGGTGAGTAAAGCCAAGTACTCACAGTACTTAAGTAAATGTGTTCCCCGGTGTCATGGGATCCGTTGTATAAGGGGCTGTGATGTCCTGTCACACTCTCCCAGGTGCCATGAAAGTCATACGTCATCACATTAATAAAGTCCAGATACCTGATAAAATGCATTTGAGATCAAATTCACCCAAAACATGATCATAGCTAATCATGGGAATAATGGGAGTAGCATTTTGGTGTACTTTGCCATCTCTGTGATTTCATAACCAGCATCAATGGTTCCTTTCCCAGCAGCCACAGCAGCAGAGACCATCAATCTGGGCTGGCCACTTGCTGTTCCCTCAGCCTGGTAGGCCTCTAGGAGTTCCTGTACACCACAGAATCATGGTAAAGTCTCTTTGTGTTCCATGTTAAACATCATTTGAACATCAGAACAGTAACTTTGGATCTGACCTTGCATAACAAGGTGAATCTCTGCTTGTCCTCCAGAGGACTTCCTCTTGCAGCGGGGTATTCCCAGTCCAGATCAAGTCCATCAAAACCATATTTTCTCAGCAGTTTAATAGAAGACTGGATAAATGTATTTCGGTTGGCTTGTGTTGACACCATCGTAGTGAATCTGGGTAGTATTTTGGGGAAAGACAATTGCTCTCAAGAAGACACAGTGCACTGATCGTTATTGATTGTTTTATGTCAGATATCTCACTTTTGTGATCCAAAGTTCCAGCCTCCGACTGCCAACAGAGTTTTAAGATTTGGATTCCTGTGGGAATACACACATTTATTTGGCTGCGCTCTCTATTTTGCACAATATTTTACAGAGATAATGCTAGAATATCCTGGACTGACCTCTGTTTAAGTCCATTAAAGGATTTATAGAGTTCATCATCGTTCCATTCTATGGTGACCAACTCATTTGCCTCGTTTATGCCACCAAAGGCATAGATCAGGTGGGTACACAGGTTTGGATCAACATTTAGAGGCATAAACTTCCCACTGCCAGGTCGGTACTGGGACCAGTTAGTGAAATAACACACCAGTCTGAGGGATGAGACTTAACATAGTAGAGCAGAAAATGTTTTCATTAATCTTTGAGGAATAATCAGTGACGACACATTTAATAATTTGCACTTTGTATAGTATAAATTATGGATTCAAAAACTCACCCAAACTGCCAAAGGAAAGACAGAGACCTTTGAAATTACAGATGTCATGTTAAATATTTGGTACAACAGATTTTGTTTGAACAGTTTCATGCGTTTTTTGTGTCTTACCTGCAATAAGAATTAGCTTGCTCATGTTGGTTGTACGTGTATTAGCTCTTGTTGTGTGAAAAATAGAGCACCAAATAGCTGATGAACAATATATAAACCATGATAATCATTAACCAGGAACAAATTGAACATCCCAAAGTTTGGACACTGAGCCATTGCATCATCCAAGTCAAATAACAGAAGCTGGTAAAGGAGTGAGTGACCCTTTGTAATCAATACAGTCTAACTCTGTTACTGATAATTTCTCACTATTTAGCCCATCTGACATTCATATTAACCATGCATCTGGCACTTTGACCGACACTAGTTCTGCAATTACTTCAAAAGCTTTCGACATTCTTTAAACATCTGTTGGATTATTGTAAAAAGGTTATATATTGATCACTGTACCCATTCTCTAAGCAGGTGAAAAGCAGAAGATATGAAGCTATTACAGACTGGAAATTTACTGTGTGTTATAAGAGCTTAGTGGAAAATTACTAGGTGGAGGAGTGACAGAGCCTTGAAAGCAGCAGGCCGCAGACGCTGTCACCCAGAGACAAGAAAGAACACCAAGACAATAACTGATACCTTATAAGCACAGAATGCTTTCTTGTACATCACTGACAACAAGTTCGTATACACAGCTGATGCGCTAAGCCACGCTTTGGTAGTGTGCATGTTCTCGTTTGACCTTGTTTTGCAGGAACAGTTGACGTGAAAGCAGTAAGGCGTGGTGGAGTCAGAAGGAGGGAGCGGAACTGCAGCGGAGAAACAGCCAATCATCTTGCGTGCACATTTCATAACTGTAACGCCTTATTAAAGTGTCCAGGGAAAGTTAGGAGTCAGACTTCATGAACTGACGACACTGGTTGCGGACAGGGATGTGAAGTTGGACACAGAGCTCTGTATCTCATAATCTTTTGGATTTTGGAATAAATAGAAGTTAACTGAGACCACCTACTCTCCTGTTATTCTTCATCAAACGAACATGCAGAGTTTGTCTTAATCCTGATTTGTGACTGTTTTAAGGAAGAAGAAAAAGAGACATCTCCAACAATTTGGTGACCCCGACGTGATGAAGAAGGAGGGTAGTGGTCGATCGTCGGACTAGACGAGAACACAAGGCAACTGAAAACGCGGCGACAAACGAGGCGCCTCATTGAAAAAGGTAAAGCAGATGCCTGGTTTCATAAAAAGTACTGCTATTTAGCCTATAATCCAAAACTGTTTGTCACTGAATTGGCAAGGCGCCATTTTTAGTAGATTACAAGATAATTGGGGATTGGTTAAAAAAGGGGTTAGAGTCCCCGACCAGGGGACCAGGGACCAGGGGTTAGAGTCCCCTGGGAACAAAACAGGGGGTTAGAGGTGGGTGAAAGGCCCAGGAATTAAATTTCTTTCTGTTTTAGAAATAGAAGGAAGACAAAATTTAATTTCCTAAAGAAGAAGAGTAAAAGTGGGTGAGAGGCCCTTGTGTCAATTGTAAAAATGCATAAATATTATAGAGTTCACCGCCAGAGGAGCGACGTATTGTTGTGATCCTCAACACAAGCACAATCTTTTAAGTTAAAAGATGCTTCGTGGGTCGGGGGACCACAGGTCTCGTGCCTGATGTTTTATTGTGGATGGCTTGCCGACTGCCAGCTACGTTAACGGGGTGGGAGAGTTGTGTAGAGTCTAGTAGAGGTGACTCGAATTCCTGCTCTCTCAGCGCCCGAGCGGCAGCCGCGCTCTGTGGGGAATAAAGGGAGGAAGCTGTGTAATTACACCTTAAGATAAACGGCAGTTGCCGCCGGGCCATAGGCACCCCGCACCCCTCTAGGAAGTTGGTGTAGAAGCTTGGGTGTGCCGGCTTGCAACAGGTGAGACTTAAGAAGCGAAATCACAGCGAAACGGGAAAAATTGTAAGCCCGTGGGAATTAGTATAATACTCTCACGGCACTTTTGTTGTTTGATTGTTGAAGAATTTGTGTTTTATTGCATTGCTTTTTGTAATTGTTGAAAGAGCTTATGTTTCAGTTGTATTGCGTTTTTGTAATTGTTGAAAGAGCTTGTGTTTCAGTTGTATTGCGTTCTTGTAATTGTTGAAAGAGCTTGCGTTTTGGTTGTATTGTGTTTTTGTTAAAAGAGTTGGTGGTTTGTTGTATGATTGTGTATTGGACAAGAAGGGCGTGTGGAGCCCGGTTGGATAGTGTGTGTTGAGATAAAAAGGCGTTAAAGTTACAAACATGGAAGGTGAATTTAACAGGGAATGTAGTGAGCAGGGTTATTGTCCACCAGTGACAGTAAAGGATCAGTACGGGAAGATAAGGCTCACATGAGGTAGAAGTATATCAACCCTTCTCCTTCACTGACATGAACTGCATCCTGGATAAAATGCCCCCTCCCACGGAGGGTGGCGAACCATGGATGGAATGTTTTTGTAAACAAACACTGGGATTTAAATTGACATTGGGAGACTGGAGAGCATTATTGGGAAAACAGCTCTCTAGCTGGGAGGTGCTGGAAGTGGAAAAGCTGGCTAAAACAAATGATGAACCAGATTCAGAACCTTTCTGTTTTGCAGGAGCAGTTGACGTGAAAGCAGTAAGGCGTGGCGGAGTCAGAGGGAGGGAGCGGAACTGCAGCGGAGAAACAGCCAATCATCTTGCGTGCACATTTCATAACTGTAACGCCTTATTAAAGTGTCCAGGGAAAGTTAGGAGTCAGACTTCATGAACTGACGATACTTGTTGCGGACAGGGACGTGAAGTTGGACACAGAGCTCTGTATCTCGTGATCTTTTTGATTTTGGAATAAATTGAAGTTAACTGAGATCACCTACTCTCCTGTTATTCTTCATCAAACGAACATGCGGAGTTTGTCTTAATCCTGATTTGTGATTGTTTTAAGGAAGAAGAAAAAGAGACATCTCCAACACATCCCAGATATCATCTTGTGTTTTATTTTTTTATTTCATTTTTTAAGATGTTTGGTGGCATTGAGTTCAGATGAGTGGACTTTGGTGTATGTTCAGGGTCAGTGTCCAGCCTAAACCTGAATCCAAGCTAGACAGGCATATAAAAGCCAATCGTTTATCTCAGTGTGCAGTGAAAAAGTAAACTGATACGCTTACGAAATATTGTCAAACATTGTTTTCCACATGCCATGAAAGTTGCAAGCTGTTGTGCAGTCTTGTCTTATTTTTGTGAGGTAACCCTTTTTTGCTTCATGTCAGAATCATGTGAACATGTTTTATTCATTGGGATAGTTGATAAAATGTTTTTTAATTAAAAGAGACATTTTACAGATAAAAGACACTATTTTATTTTAAGAATAACACATTTATTTAAGCCCAGTTGCAGCAGTTGCATCTGTCATTGAAAACAAGATTAGTTGGACATAACTGGAGGTATGTGATTCCACTGAAACACTGATAAAAGGAGTTGCGGTTCTTGTCATTGACGTAGAGGCCGTCAGCCTTCCCAGCACAAAAACCACTTCCAGAAATGACACCTGTGGTGGTAGTTTTGGCATCAGTAGTTGTAGGAGCGGTGGCAGTCGTGCTGGCTAAGCCCGGCCGGGTTGTAGTGATCACTGGTGGATGTGTGGTCACGGGAGGTGGAGGCGGTAAATCTAGTGAGATAAAAATAAAATTCAAGACATTATGGAAGGTTTTACTGTAAAGTGAAGTTGATGAAACTTTTACATGCCGTTTTTTGTTGAGGTCTGATTTCTGTTTACCTGAATCCAGGAGAGAGTGCAGATAACTAATGAGAGGGTAGTTTCCCTGTCCGCAGAACTGTCCGCTGAAATCATCCAGATCTAGAGACCAGATGAAGGCTCCTGCAAATTTGTTATCTTTCAGATACTGCGCCTGTGGAAAATCAGATGTAGAGAGTACTGCAGTTTAAAATGCAGGTTTTGTTTTTTAATCACATATAACTATTGTAACAAATTGTTTACTAAAGATGCCAAGACCTTCTCTTTTTTTGCCACTATTCATAGAATGCAAAAGAGTTTGTTCGCACTAATTTTGGTAGAATGAAAAATAATTAAATTACAGTCCAGTTGAAGGCGAAATCATGCCTGCGCTATTACTATTCTTGAGATTTTGCCTCTGTACTTGTGGCCCCTGAATTGTCTAGCTTAGCCTCATGCAAAATATAAATTAATTTAGCAAAGCAACTTTTCAAACTAAACTAGATCATTGTCAGACATTGTTCAATGAATATCGTAACCCAACAACATAATGAATCTGATACATGTTTCCTCTTTTATTTTCCATAAAATTGTGTTTTGTTTCCTACATGTAAGTATCTGAAAGTGTTATTCAGCTTTGCTCTCATGTCTGAGAGTAGATTAATTCTTACTCATGCAGACTGCACACAGCCACCTGACTGGTGAATGTGTTTGTGCCTATTATAAAGTATATGTTGTTTGCTCTGCCTTGTGGTGTTTATAAGGTGTAAAAAGGTGAAAAAAAGAAAAAAAGACTATATTTCCTCTAAGCTGTTCACATGGCTAATGAAAATGAATATGTCACTTATATTCCCCATGAAGCCAGCCATGCATACTCCAATTAACATCACGTCAAAATGTGGAGAAGTGGAATAGCTGTTGCGTGTGCCAAGAGTTATCAACCAGTGGCGGACTTGTTTAGACATGCAACATAGTCTCCTTCTTTAATTCCTTCATCTACCTTCTTGAAAAAGGTGTTACGATATTTGCACATATCATATAAAACTTGTTTGTATCACAGTCTTTAAAAGTAGGTGTGTTGTCAGCTTTTCTTTTGGTTGTGCAGCTGTACCCCGCGGCCTTGTAAACTGTTGGTGAGTTGGTTTGTGTACAACACACAGGGCTGACCTTAAACAGGCAAGAGGCCACAGTTTTTACCGCAGTTTGCGTGTGTCACAAATTGAGGTATAAAGCTCAGCTGAGATGCATATTTTGAATGTGTTGTTTACATGTCCAAAGAAAGCTCCTAAACCTGAATAATATCGATACATCCCACATGTCTTATCTGAAAATATTACATTTGAAATAAGGCCTAATTCGGAATATCCATTCAGAATATGCTGTTTACATGACCCATATCAAATTCAGAGTATTGTAATATTTGAGATAATAGTGGAACATCAGTGTGCATGTAAAAGTACCCACTGTAATCAGTTATGCCTAGCGCAGGCACTAATTTAGGAAGCAAACTGATATCTGGCGAGAGGTGGTGGTGATAAGCTACATTTATCTTGCTTATATAATCTCCATAAACATAGATGTGGAGGTGATATGTTGTTGATTACCTTGATTTCAAAGCTCTGCCTGTTATCAAACCCAACCCACTCATTTCCTTTAATGGCATATGGCACCATTTGCTCATCAATCCAGTGGATACTGCCTCCTTGGAGGAACGTGCAAATCTGTAGAAATTGAAGAACATGGCACTTAATCATCCTCAACATGCTTTGTGATGTAATGAACTCTGTATTTATGTTGGGCTTGTATTAATCAAATCTGAGTTTAGTGTAGTTTTGTATTAAATTGTGCCTCAGTGTTGCTCTCGTGTTGAACCTGACCTCGTAATAGGACCAAAACCCAGCTTCACGGGTGTAGGGCCCAGCAGAGGCTGCTCCGCTAGCTGGTGCTCCAACTCCGTTTGCTGCTGATGTTGTGCGAAATGTGCGTCCATATGTAGCAAAACCAAGTAGAAGCTTTTCCAGAGGAGCTCCCTGGTCTCTCCAGTATTTTATAGCAAAGTCCTGTGAGAAGAAAATAAAAATAATTTGTACTAAAAATCAAGACATGTCAGATATTCAGCCTGTTGGGTACTGACGATGATAACTGAGGATTTTACTCACCATATTGAAGTAGATGAGCTCGCCCTGATCGAAAGAGCTGCGGTACAGAGGGCTGTTGTGACCAGTGAATGGATCCCAGGCTCCGTGGAAGTCATAGGTCATGACATTTATAAAGTCGAGGAACCTGTTAGACAAGCACGATGTCACAAAATGCAAAAGAAAGCATTCAGGGTTTTTTTTTTTTTTTTTTTTACTTAAACGCAGTAGTTGGTAACTTTTATGAAAAACAGTGTTTTGTCATATTTGCGCAAATTGTTTTTACATTCAGCACTAAATGAGACAGATAGTCTGTGGAAAATATATTCCTCTGTCTACTCTATACTATTGTAGCACTTTTAAGGGCCTGACTGCACCTGAACACAACCAACCAATCAGAGCCTGTCAAACAGTGCTGATAAAATACAAATTGAGATTCTGTTACCGCACTGCCTGCTTCTCATCTCAAAATGTTTTTAGAAACATATGTGAGTCAAGCGTAGCCTGACCTATCTCCAGCGTTATGTCAGTGCCAGAGAAAAGTCTGAAATAAGCGATTATCTTTCTACTGTAGAAATGCTCTGACTTGTATTTGTTTCTTTAAACCAATCACAGCCGTCTTCGGCCGCGTTAAGCCCGGGATGCAGTGATGATGGCCTTGCAAAATAGTGTCGGGGATGAACTTGTTTTGGTGGAATGTTTCCACGTGCACTGTCATTAAACTGGCCCCACAAAGCAAAACATCACAAAAAACATTAACAGCCGTATGTCACTGTGTGATTTAAGTGTTAATGATAAGAAAGACAAACAGGCTTTGATAACTGATGCCTGAAGCATGACTAAACTTTATCTCTGGAGGAGCTCAGTGGGCCACCTTTCTAATTTTACAGCTAAACAGAACTCTCTGTACACAAATATGTTTCAGAAAACATCTGAGGTGAGAAACAGGCCATGCAGTTACATAATCTTGATTCATATTTGATCGACGCTGTTTGACACAGTTCACGAGCAGTGATTGACATAACTGACAGCTGTGTTACAGACTCCTCCACTCTGATTAGTTATTTTTGGTGCACCACGGTAGATTCTAGCAAATACCAATAGAAGCAGTAGGAATAGCAGGAGGGACAGTTTCTGTCTGGACAGTTTCAGCAAATATTACAAAAAGTTATTTTCATAAAAGTTACCATCTGTAGCTTAAAAGCTTAATGACTCCCTGTAACAGGAACTCACTTTGAGACGTCAGCAATCTCATATCCATTATCAATGTTTCCCTTCCCAGCAGCCACTGCAGCTGTGAGCAGCAGTCGTGGTTTTTTGGTCTCAACAGCTTCTTTTTCGAAGGCAGCGAGTAATTCCTAAACAATATGAGAATATTAAAAGTGACAAAGCTGTAGTGTCTCAAATCAGTGCTGGTGTGGCATCCTGTAGGGCTCCGTCAGTACTGGGGAGGTGTAGATTTTACAAACTGACCTGGCAGAGCACTGTGAACCTCTGTTTGTCTTCTGGTGGGCTTCCTCGTGCTCCGGGATACTCCCAGTCCAGGTCCAGCCCGTCAAAGCCATGCAGTCTTAAGAATTTGATAGAGGACTGGATGAATCTCTGGCGGTTGGCAGGGGATGTGACCATGATGGTAAATCTGTAAACATGTAAAACAAGTTATAGACATTGTTGATGATGTTCTCATTATGAGATACAGCCTCATAATCCCTTGCTGCTGAAGCGCTGTGGACTCACTGAGTTATTCCAAAGTTCCACCCTCCAACGGCCAGCAGAGTCTTCAGCCGTGGGTTTCTGTACAGAAATGTGCAAAAACATGTAAACTAAATTCACATAATATATATAAGAATAATATAGGGATATTGAATAACAATTAAAAGACCTGTATTTAAAATACAAATCAAAATCTCCATTTCCTCCACTTCATGTACTTTACCCCCTACATTTAGCTTTCCCCTTTTTTTCCTTTTGTGCGCAGGTTTGAGTATTTTCTTGTGACCTGTTTTTCTTTCTGCTTGGTTAAAATTCCACCACTGCAGTTTTTATAACCTCCATATATGGAAAACTGACTGACACCATTTAACCAACTTCCTCTCGACTGCTGATATGATTAGTTGTTGTGAAATAAGGGTGCATATGACCACAGATAGATGACACAGCATGCAGGAAAAACTCACCTATTCTTGAGATCATTGAAGGATTTATAGAGAACATCATCGTTCCACTCATAGGGCGACAGCTCGTTAGAAGGGCTGATTACTGAAAAGGCGTAGATCAGGTGTGTGCAGAGGTTTGGGTCTACATTGGCCGGCAGATATTTCCCGGCACCCGGTCTATACTGGGACCAGTTGGTGAAGTAGCAAACCAGTTTGGTGGAGGACACTTTTGGAGAGGAGAGAAAGGATTAGAATCAAATTTCTACTTAAGGTCAGGGTGATTAAAGGGACAGTTCACCCCAAAATCAAAAATACATATTTTTTCTCTTACCTGTAGTGCTGTTTATCAGTGTAGATTGTTTTGGTGTGAGAATCAGAGTGTTGGAGATATTGGTCATAGATGTCTGCTTTCTTTCGAATATAATGGAACTAGATGGCACTAAGCTTGTGGTGCTCAAAGTGACAAAAAATTAAATTAAAAAAAAACTCAACAGCAATGTCTCTTTCCAGAAATCATAATGTGGTTACTGAAGATAATCCACAGACCTTGTTGTGAGCAGTTTCACGTAGGGACTATTTTCTCTCTACTGAATCACTACGCAGAAGGAAGCTTGTGTGTACTCATGAGGGAGGCTTGTGCTTGTGACAGAGCAAAATGTAAACATCAGTGGCATCATTTTCGGCTGGGCTGTAACATTAGCTAGCTTGGTGGTGCAAAGTGAGCTTGCTGTAGATGCACACTTCCTTTTGGCGGGTGTAATTTGGTAGAAAGAAAATACTTACCACATGGAATTGCTCACAACTAGGTCGGTGCGTTATTTTGCATAACTAGGTCAGGATTGTTGTTGAGTTTTTCAAATGTTTTTTTGGGGTCACTTTCAGCACCACAAGCAAAGTGCCATCTAGTTCGATTGTTTTCGAGAGAAAGCAGACATCTCTACAGCTGATATCTCCGTGACTCGGCAGCTCAAACCAAAACAATCTCGATTGCTTAACAACACTCCAGGTAAGAGGAAAAATATGTACTTTTGATTTTAAGATGTAAATGAAGAAGAAAAAATAAAGAATGAATGCATACCCATCTGGAGGCACATCAAAAGGGACAGTCCTAAAAAATATATAGATTTCATCTCATTTTCTTGTTACTACTTTTATTTTATTTATTTATTTTCACAAGATTACTGTCTTTGATGAACAATTGAGAGACTGCAACTTACCAGCCAAGACTGCTAGTCGAGCCATGTTGTGTCAGCTGAGTCTTTTCCCCAGAGCTGCAACAATAAAAAGAGTTGTGTATCATAAATCTTTAAAAGATTGCCTTATAGTTTTTATGAACTGCAGCTGACTCTACAGGCTGTAGTAATGCTGCAAACAATAGAGCCTGTATTCATGTAAAATGTCGGCTACAAAAACCTGTGAGTGCCCATGACTTACCTGTTCTTGAGTGACTGGCTGGATGTGCCTGTGAGCCACCTGCGAGTCCTTTTTATGGACGTGATAAGTCAGGGGCAAAGGCTGAATGACGGTGAGGTGTGATGGATGCTTCAGGAGTTGATAATTGCTGCTGTGAAATGGGTCATAATATGAAGATGACATGACAGGAAGATGATAGTGGTTTTTATAGCCTGATAAATCTGGATCAGAGCGCATGAGGTGATGTAAACTTGCCTCCGTGATGTCTCTTAGATCAGGAGAGCTGGAAAATTAATGCAGATAAGATGGCTTTGATACAGATCAACTGATCAATGTTATAGGCATGGCCATAGAAAACTCTTCCTTGGACTTGTGTTGAACTGGAGTTGAATTCGTCCTTGGGTCAGCCACTGTTGGCCTTTTCATCCATTTAAAACTTCAAATACTAACAATTAGTGGGTTATTTTCTTAATTAATTAATTGATTGGTTTGTCTGTGAAATGTCAAACAGCTGTTAAAAATGGTCATCATAATTTCTCTTGGCTCAAAGTGACATCTTAAAATTGGTTGTTTTGACACATCAACAGTCCAAAACCCAAAGATATTGAATTTACTATCATATATAACAAGAAAAGCAGTTTTACACTTTCTCAACCCGACTTTCAGTTTCAGTTTCAGGACTATACTGTGATATCTAGGTGGATCCTCGTCAAAAAAAAATCTAAGAGCATGATATTTGGAAAGGCTGTTCTCCTGCCTAGTCTCAGTCTTGAATATTATTGTTTGGCTTGGGCCTTTCTGGATGTCCTTGACTTTGTATTGACTATAAATGTAACAAGGAAAAAGCCTTGTGTGTTAATCATGTTGATCAGAGGGGTGCAATAATAAAAACTCGATATAGAGGCAAGAGTATCATATCAGAGGCCTGATAAACCTCATAGCTTGTTAGATAAGATGTCCTTTTCCATTAAGTCATATTATCCCTTGATGGTGTAACAATTAGTTATCTTGCAAGGCAGCCAGCAGGTCAGAGTTCAGTAAGATAGCTGCTAATAATTTTTCAAGTTTGTTTTAAGCTGACAGATCAATTGATGCAGGCAGCATCTGTTGAAGGAATAATTCTACATTTTGTGTTGTTTTTGGCTTTCTTGTGAGAATGTTTCAGTGAGTTGAGAAGATTGATATCACCCTCATCTGTATGGTAGATGTGAGGCTCCAGCCAGCTAACTAAGAGAGTTGTATTGATCTTCTCTTCTAACTCTCTGGAAGAAAACAAACAAGTAAATTAGGTACACAACTCTGTGATTCAAAAACAGACACCTGCAAACAGATAGAAACCAGTGTGTCTGCAGGGTTTTAAAAAGTTTTAAAAGTTTATTAATCAATTGGTGAAAATTAAGGCCCTTAAAAAGTAATAAAAAGTCTGAAACACCATTTCAGAGGTGTTAAAGCTTGTTTTCAAAATGTATATTTGCCCAAGGTTGTCATGTGCTAAAGTTTTGCCTTATGACATTTTATTGCATACTATACTATGAATTATTATATGACTTTTTATGATGTGCTATGTTTTGACTTTTGATGTGAGTTTTTTAAGGCATACTGTGTTTTTTTGTATTATTAGTATTTTTAGGATTAAATATACTGCTACCTTTCATTTAGATATGTAATGGCATATTATATAATGAAATTTATTTTTTTCCTATACTATACTGTGACATTTTATGACAGTTTTATTGTATACAATAGCATGAATTTTTAAATGACTTTTTAATCACATAAAATATACTTTTTTTTTCTTTTTAAAGAAAAACTATACAATGCCTTTTTTTATTCCATACTATTCAATGATCTTTCATATTTTTTCATGACATACTTTACTATGACTTTTGTCTGATCTTTTGATGATTTCCTATATTATTACCTTTTATACAGGTTTTTTAATGATATACCATACTATGATTTCATATATGATTTTTATGGCAAATTATACTACAACTTTTGATGTGATTTTTTTATGGTTTTGCTACTATTTTTTATGTGATTTTTGTATGGCTGTACTCTGACAAATATTTGAGGACTTTTTTTTTATGACTAATTATACAATGACATTTTATGTTTTTTTTATGGAACACTTTGCATGATATTTTTATGCCATACTATACCATGGCATCATATGATTTTTTAAATTGATTTTTTATGTGATATACTATAGTATGACTTTTTATATGATTTTTTGTGGCATGTTATACTATAACATTTTTCATGAATTATCATGCAATGACATTTTTGTATATATATTTTTTATTACATTTTACACTTTGGCTTTTTATATGAAGACATAATTTGACATTTTCTGACATACTATACTATGATATTTTAAGACATTTCTATATCATACTATACAAGGGCATTTTCTTTTAGCTTTTTATGACAGATTATATATGACATTTTTATGATGTACTGTATTTATGACATACTATACTATGACATTTTTATGCCTTACTATACTATGACATGTTAAATGACGTTTTTATGTCATACTATGGTGTTTTCATGACACTTTTACGCCATACTATACTATGGCATTTTATGTGACATTTTTATGACATGCTATACTGTGACATTTTCAATGACCTTTTTTGACATACGATTCTGTGATATTTTTATTGCATTCTAGTGACATTAATATGACATACTATAATATAGCATTTTTATGACAATTTGATGTCATATACTGTACTATGACATTTTTATGTCCTGTTAATGACATACTATACTATGATGTTTTTATGCAATTTTCATGACATTTTGAAGAAATGCTATACTATGACACTTTTTATGACATTTTTATGTCATACTATACTATGACATTTTTGATAACATTTTTATGACATACCATACTATGATTTTTTCATGTCATGTCATACTATATTATGACATTTTTATTGCTTTTTAATGACATACTGTATTATGTCATTTTTATGTCATACTATACTATGATATTTTCATGACATTTCAGTGACATACTATACTATGACATTTTTATGCCTTACTATACTATGACATTTTAAATGATGTTTTTATGTCATACTATGATGTTTTCAGGCCATTTTTATGCCATACTATATTCGGATGTTTTCATGACATTTTGACGCCATACTATACTATGACATGTTTTATGACATTTTAATGTCATGCTTTACAGTGAAATTTGTATGATATTTTTAGGACATTTTGAAGACATACTATACCGTGACATTTTTATGACATTTTTATGCCATACTATACTATGACATGTTTTATGACATTTTGATGACATACTATTCAGTGACACTTTTTAGACATTTTTTGTCATACTTTACAATGACATTTTTTATGTCATTTTCATGTTATACTATACTATGACGTTTTCATGACATTTTTCCGCCATACTATACCTTGACATTTTTGTTATGATGTTTTGATGACATATTATATTTTGAGATTTTATTTACGGCATTTTTATGTCATACTATACTATAACATTTTTTATTTCGTTTTCATGAAATACTATACTTTGACATTTTTTATGACATTTTTATGACAAACTCTTCTATGACATATTTAAATATTTTTCTGACTTTTTAATGACATACTATACTATGACATTTTAATGGTATTTTTTATAATATTTTGATGACATAGTATATTATGACATTTGATGACATATGATGTTTTTATGTCATACCATACCATGACATTTTTATGACATTTTTCATGATTTTTTTTTGTCATACTATACTATATGTCCTTTTTATGACTGTATAGTATGACATTTTTAATGACATTTTTCTGCCATACTTTACTGTGAAATATTTTTTTGATATTTGTATGACATACTATACTATGGGGCGGCTCGGTGGTGTGGTGGTTAGCACTGTCGCCTCACAGCAAGATGGTGTCCTGGTTTGATCCCGGGTGCGGGAGCCCATCTGTGCGGAGCTTGCGTGTTCTCCCTGTGTCAGCGTGGGTTCTCTCCGGGTACTCCAGCTTCCTCCCACAGTCCAAAGACATGCAGGTTAATTGGTGACTCTAAATTGTCCGTAGGTGTGTGAATGGTTGTTTGTCTCTATGTGTCAGCCCTGTGATAGTCTGGCGACCTGTCCAGGGTGTACTCCGCCTCTCGCCAAATGTCAGCTGGGATAGACTCCAGCCCCCCCCGTGACCCTCAAGAGGATAAGCAGTTAGAAAATGGATGGATGGATGGATACTATACTATGACATATTTAAATTACATTTTTATGACCTTTTTATGATATGCTATACTGTGACCTTGTTTATGATATGTTTATGTTATAGTATGCTATGATGTTTTCATGACATTTTGATGATGTAATATACTATGACCTTTTTTATGACCTATTAATGACATACTATGCTCTGACCTTCTTTATCTCTTTTTTTTTGGCATACTACACTATGACATTTTTTTTATGATTTTTATTTTTATTTTTAAAGGCATACTGTGCTCTGCATTTTATATGATCTTTTTTGGGTTGATACTATCCCATGACCCTTTAATTGTCCTTTTATGTATACTCTTCTGTGCCTTTGTATATCACTCTTAATGCCATACTATATTGTGACTTTCTATATGATTTTTTATGGCATACTATTCTTCGACATTGTATACGATTTCTTTCTGACATACTATACTATGACTTTGGCATATGGCACATTGTGCTCTGACATTTTATTACATTTTTTATTACTTGATACTTTACCATGGCTTTTTATATGATTTTTTTTAATGGCACACTATATTATGCCTTTTTATAATATTTCTATGTGACACGTACCTGAAGGGAAATTCCATGGGCACAGCTCTTAGCCTTAAAAAAGGGCTTAACATGTATTAAATTAAACTTCAGGATTTCTGCATGTACCCTGAAAAGTAATTTTAAGAATTGAAATAGCTAAATAATAATTAAATAACCCTTTTAAAATAAGGAGACAGAGCAGCTAAATTCAACATTCAGAGTCATATTAAACATGCTACAAATAATATTTCCACTTTATTTACATTTAGGACATGACTTTGGTAATACACAGATGATGTTAAGGGTCAAATAAACAGAAGCCGTTACATCATGATTAATGATTTCCATCCATCTCCATCGTGAGTAAAATGGGGAGACAGTTAAGGCGAGTGTACAGACAAACATGAGCAACGTATGATTTTACAGCTGATTTATGGCTGCTTGCTGATTCCCAAAATGGTTTGATCTCTTGACTTCCAGCAGAGCAAAATTCATAATCTGACTGTGCAGATGAATCATTAGTTCTTGGAGATATTTTATGATCCGTAATCTATTACCAACAACACTTTTATACACTCACATTGCACTTTAAACACTAGTGTATAAAACAAAGAGTACGCAATCAGAGTTCAGAGGGTACATTGTGGCTCTCTTGATCATGAAAAGATGGCATGAGGCCCTTATTTCAAACAGCCAACACACAAAAAAACACAAATCTCATTAAATCCCACTGAAATTAGCTTAGACAAAGAAATGGAATAACAGGCATTTAGTTGGTCCTTGCAACTGCTTTTATCAACATGATAAACTGATCCACTTCTGTCTCCTTTGATGTGCAGCCAGTGTTTTTCCATTGGCAGGATAACTGGACACGTACTCACGTGTATGCACGTGCACAAACACGCAGCACTTTTATTGACAGGAAATGCAATACGAAACACAAAAAGTAAAGCTTGCTTAAGATAAGCATCTCAGCTCTAGTATTGTCCCAACTATTCCACTGTTTTCTTCTTTAAATGCATGAGAGCTGCTCTGTCTGCGTGGACACAGAGGGTAACAGCACCTCAGGCTCCAGCTGTTCCCTCCTGCAGACAAACCACAAGTGGTTCAAGTCAGAGGGTACACGCTCAGAAAGTCACATGAAAAATAGAAAGGCAGTTTGACTTTTGAGTTTTATGCCAGGGAGTAGATGGTGTTCATTGGAGAGTGGAGCTCCAGACTTCCACCGAAATCCAACTCTCTGACATCTCTCCTAGTTCCTGTGTACTGGCCGATGAACGAGCCGTCCTCGTTGAATGGCATTTCGCCTCCTTCACCGTAGTCCACCAGACTGTCATCGCTGTCTGATCGCTTCATCATTGCCTCCATAGACGGCTGGCCTCGTTGAAGCCCTCTTTCCTCGTCTCTGCGGTATAGTGCAAAAAATAAAAACACTGACATTAGCAGACCAGACACTAGAAGACAACAGCTGGACAATAAAAGTCAACTGAAAGTATTAATACATTTAAAATGTACATGTACATACCGACGAGGGTAAGGCAGAGTGGAGACACGTGCTATCCTAAAATATGAGGAGAGGTTGTTCATTTGAAAGACAGGATAGATACCTTTATCACATTTCATTGATCATTCAGTGATGAAATGCTTGTAACAGCTCCAATGTTCTGTTATGAATATACTATTCAGTTAATTACATATTGCAGAAATAAATAAATAACAACCCATGTAAGGTCATACAGTTTAAATGTCAATAGTGTCAATGAGTCGATATTTAGTCTTTTCATACCTTTCAAGAGACCTTGAGTGGTTCAGTGGGAAACGAACAAGGTTGAGATTTGGGTGGGGAAAAAAGGTTTAGATAGAAAAGGTAAATAGAAAAAAAACAGAAAATAATGTAAGTATGATCAAAGAGATGATTTGTACCTGTGCAGTGTCATGTTAAAAGTGAATCAAAATTAAAGTCACCCTGTGGAGTATCTGGCCACTGGCAGCACTATGGAGCAGTGCTCTTATGAATGGTTCCACATTTTGTTTGTACTGTGCACATGTCGACAAGTGAGGTGGTGTCCTGCTATTCCACTGATCTGTCAGCCAGCGAACATGGATCTAAACATTAGGAGTGGGTATTGGTACTGTACACCTTTAAGGTATTGACCGAAATAATCCAGTACCAAGAAGTATCGAAACTTCTCTAGTCAAACTGTACCTTCATTCAGTCTTTTTTGCTTCTGTTCAGACTTCCAGCCAGATCAGCAAAATTTGTGTTGCCCACATTCCCGGACTTGGAGCCACTTTCCTCCCAGCGAACTGTCAGTTTAACGTCTACCCGGTTAGCATGATCTAACACAGAGGCAGCAGCAGCAGCTAAAAATTAACTCGCTCTGACAACCAAATGGCTCCACTCTGTTGTCAAAACCAAGTGTCAACGCCAAGTGTGTTAGCCCTGTCACGGTTTGTTTGGCTGGGGGACTCTAAAGCCCAGTTCAGACTAAAGATACGCGACAAGACAAGTTGAAACAGGCAATTACGTGCAATGCGCAGTTCTGCAACGTTCTAAAAACCTGCCAGTTCACATCAATGCAAGTAGATGAGACGGTGTATCATCTCTATGCAACAGCTCTCTGTACTTCTGTTCTGATTTCAGGCTTATTTTGTGGCTGAATATAAATTGTGGCTTCTTAGAATATGAATGAGGATAGTGATGGTGAGATGCTGGCTACAGATGCATTTGTGGTAGTGATGAAACAGCAAAAAACATAAACGAAACGAGCATCAGATGGACTGTATTTGTAATAGATACACCACAATGATATACATACTCAGTCAATGAGAATGTGTGTGTGTGTGTGGGGTGTTCATAAGCACAGAGAATCAGCGAGCCACCATCTGACACCGGCACACTGTGAGGATGGAGACCTCGGAGGGCTTGGTGGGGCAGGAGTGCCTGTGTTCTAAAACCAGCTGCTGATGATTTGACCAGTTAAGTTGCAGGTGACACCATCATCTGGCTTGAACTATGCTCAGATAGCCAGTTCACAGCACTGCAGCTTTTCTCCGCACTGTTCTAAAATGGTTTCATCTTGTCGCGAATCATTGGTCTGAACTGAGCTTTAACTGTCCGTGGCATGGAGTTCAAACTCCCACAGCAGCAGCTACACCCCATACAGTCTGTGGTGGATAGTTATGGTTCGAAAGTATGGCTATACTACACCCCACTCCATTCCCATTCTGGGAATCGAATGACGTACCCTATTGGTATCAGTATCACTTCAAGCGTAGTGGTATTGGTACTGGAAATGTAATTTTTTAAACAATACCCAGCCCTACTAAACAATATGGGATATATAATATTTTAAAAAATGACTTAAAAGTAAAAAAGGAAGGAATTGGGCTCGACATGTTAGTCAGGCCTCAAGAAAACGCCAGTGAGTAACACTGAATGTTAACATGAGGTTTGTTTTTTTTTTACAAGAAAACTCCACAGGGCAGCTTTGATTCACGAAATCAAAAGCTAATGCACAGCTACAGAGCAAATGGATGCAAATATAAGGCTACTGTTGTTATAGTTTTCATAAATGATAGTGCTGTACAGTGTTATGGGAAAAATAATGACCTATTCAATGTTGAGTATTATTACCATGCTACAATATAAGTGATAGTACATGATGCAACACACTAATAGATTTTGTAAAACTGTTTGGTAGATAAAGACACTCACTGTAAACTTTATTCATTGACTCATTAGTCTGTATCTCCACCAGCTGCCTGCTGTAATGCTTACCTGTAGTCAAATGATCCCTCCTGATCTTTGTCATCCACCGGCTCCAATGAAATGTCTTTTTTTTCCCGTACTGAAATTTAAAAGAAGCTAAACTGTAAGAAGTGACACAGTGTGATGTTATCAGACATCACAGAAAATAAGGAATCACCACTGTACCTGGGTATTTCCCTCCTCGGCTCCTCTTGATGAAGCAGACTATGAGTAGGATGAGCACGATAAGAGCCACAGCACACATGATCCCGATGAACCAGCCCTGAGTGGAGATGTCCACCTGGTCCTGAGCATATGCTGAGACACACACAGGCATGTGCACACTCATATAAGTATAGAAATTTGTCACAGTCACCTCATTCTAAGCACTTCAAAGTGTTAATTTGGGAGACCAACTAATGTGTTGACACATGAAGCCTGCAGTAAATTACTTTCTGTGGTGTAGTGGGGCGACTCCTCTGTATGCCATTCCCCTATCCCGATCCGAGTTCTTGCTGCCACAGAAAATCTGTATCGAGTGTAGCGGTCGTATCGCCGGATTGAGAAACTGGTAACATTTGGAGTGAACTCCTCAACTCGGAGCTCTTCTCCCCTGGTAGCATTCACTGTGGAGAGAGTGGAAATTTCAGCCCATCAGGAGGACTCTTGATGCTGGTAGAATGCACACAACTGAGCCATTAAGTGGCTTACCTGCCCAGAGAGTGCCCACACAAGAGTTCATTACCCCCTTGAGAGCATACTTCAGTGGTATTTTGGTCTCTGAGTGCCTATTTAAGTGCACTATTATGTGCAACTGGGATGTAGATTAAGCGTTGTGTGGAAATCTTCAGATTTAGTGAAATAAACGGTTTCTCTCTCTGTTATTGCTTTTTCTCCGAGGAGGACTGCATAACAGTACATTATGAGGTGTCTGAGAGTGTTTCAGATGGATGTCAGCGTACCTGTCTGGTACTTGAGGGTGTATCCAGTAATGATACCGTTGGGTTCTGCTGGCAGGTCCCAGTCGACATAAATACTGTCCAGATGTCGCTGTTGGATCCTGAAGGATCTGGGAGCAGATGGTACTACATACAAAAACACAGCAGGAGACATCACAAATAAGCTTTGGAAATAAACATTAATTTGTGAATAACTTAAATTTTAATACTTAAAATCATTCTCATCACTCATAACTATTTATGATCAATAATATAATGCATCACTAATAAATAATTTCAAATTATAGTTATGAATAATTAATTGATAATTTATATTATTAATATAATATTAGTAATTAATATTTTACAGAAGGCTTTCTGAACTCCAAAAATAATCAATCATTAAAAGTCTGGCAGTCTGCGTGAGGTGTGCACACTCTCACCACACATTCTTCCTTTATAAATACCATTTTTGTGTGGGGAAAGATGCGTGCCTGTTTTTTGTGCATAGGCATTTATACATCTGGTCACTGTCTCTAGTGTGCATTTATGTGCACATGCTACAATGGGTATTTGTTAGGAGGGAGCTCCTCGTGTGCTTTGTTCCCACCCCATCTATCTGAATTATGTTGCATTAATACAGTGTTCCAAGCAATTACAGTCAGTGTACAGTAAATATAAATTAAAGTGTATCATTGACTTAACTGGTTAGAACTGGGGGAGGTGATGAGGTCTTAAAAATGTATGGAAAGGATCTTTAAAAAGGTATTAAAGTTAACCTCTGAAATTCCAGCATATATCTGTTCTTACCTCCTTCAGGTGTTGAGAAGTGTATATTATTACTGGGCGGCCCTTCATATCGATTGTTTGCCACCACTACATACATCTTGTAGTTGCTATAGGGGATGAGGTCAGTGACGACCCCAGACGGCTCTGCAACATTGTCTGGAAATGATTGAGACTTTAACCCTCTGTTGACCCTATGCCACCTCAGCTGACTGCTGTCCCTCCAGTAGTAGACCTGAGAGATGAGAAGCAACACACCAAGCATTTTAATTACTAAGTTCTCAAGTATTCATACATATATAGCCTATGCTTCTGATATTGCTGTTCTTTTTAGTTGATCAAATAACTTCCTGTATGAGAGTGAACGTCATCAGGTATTGGGAAGAAAAGAGAGGAAACAGACTGTGTTGTTGTAGTTGTGCATAAAGCGTGTTATGAATATGACCGTAGCCATTAAAGTAGACTTTAACTTTAGGAGGTTGTTTCCCTGTCAAGTAACACTGTCAACACTGAGGCATTAAATTAACAACATCTTTTCACTGAAGCCACATGTTGTAACAACGAGTCAAAAGAGGAGCTAAATCTCAAACGACTGAGCTAATTATGACGACAATAATTGATAAAAAACATCCTAAAAATAAGAAACTTTATACTTATGTAAAAATGAGTAGAAACAAATAACGATAGAAAAAAATTTTTTCCTAATAAAGAAGACACATAACAGTAAGAACCTGTTCTTTCACATAATTTCTTTTCCCTATGCATCTGTCTACCAGGTGTGCATTAGATCAGTGGTTCCTGACAGGCTCAGACACAGGGTCCAGATTTCTCCTTAGTATTTGTTCAAGGTCCACACAGTCAAATATGTTCAACGTCATATTTGTGTTTGGCCACGTCATCGAGCTAGTTTGCTGTCTCTGTTAAGTAGGTCACATTCCCAGTTGAGAACCATTGTATAAAGTGCTTCTTAGTTTGGTAAAACCTATTTAAATGATGTAATTTTTCTGTTCTCTTCATCTCTGTTAAATATATAACCCTCACCTTGCAGTCACCAAAAACCAGATATGACTCCTATTTTCCACACTATTAAATCAACTGAAACTCACCAGTATCCACCACTATCACCAGTGGACTCACCCAGTGATTTACAGTAACTCCTAAATTTCTGTTGGTGTCCATCAACATAAATAAAAGCTATATTCAAAGTCTATGATCCACTGTTAAATTCACAATGAACACACCTTGTATTCTTTCAGTTCTCCCATCATAGAGCCGCGTGGCACTGGGTCCCAGTGCACAGTCACCTGAGTGCTCTCGATGTCGGACACCCTCAGGTTCAGGGGAGCAGTCACAGGACCTGAGGAAAAAACACAAATGACTTTCTCTTTGCCCAGTTTTAGTCATGATCTGACCTCAAACCAACAAAAACAATGTGGCAAATGCAAAATAGACTTCACAAAGACACATTAAGTTTGTTTTTCCTTCCTTTATTACTCATCTATATATTACAATGCAGCAGATTTAGGTACTTACGGTCTTCCCCAGAGTAACCAATGACAACAGGAGACTCTGGACCCAGCCCAAAGTCGTTGACAGCCTGGACTTTGATCTCATAAGGAGTGAAGGTATCTGCATCGTAGATGTAGTATTTCAGCCATTTAGTGGTTGCGTTCTTCCACTCCTCTCTGGAATCTCTCCTTCTCCACCACACCAGATACTTCAGGTGGGGCCCGTTCCACTCTCTGTAGGTCAGAGGCTAAAAGCAGGGTTAACAGCAACCAGCATAGTTTGATTTCATTGTGGTAGAAACAAAAAATGTAACAGTCCAGATAAATATGAAAGTGTTACAGTTTTTGATGGGTTCATTACCTCCCAGCTGATCTCCATGTTATTCCTCCATGTACCCACACCCTTTAAGTTCTTTGGGATGATGTCTGGGGCTGTGCAGGAAAACCAATGGAGTGATAAGATCATAAGCTTTAAAGGAAGAGTGCAGCATTTCAGGAAATAAGCTTATTTGCTTCCTCACAAGAGTCAGATAAGAAGACTGACAACTTTCTCAAGCATATGAGTTACATATGAACTTTACACTTAGCGCAAACACACGAGAGTGGTATCAGTCTTCTCATCTAACACTTGGTAACGAAGCAAATAAGCATATTTCCATGAAAGGCTGAACTTTTTTTTCAAAATGTGCTACACAAATGTTTGTTTTATTAGCTCACAATCTGTTTCTGACAACTGAGATGTATTTCAGGAACATGACACCCACGTGCACCACTGCTCTGGAAGCGCGTAGATGGACGACTTGGGCGACTCATTCCGATTTCATTGATAGCGATCACCCTGAACTCATAGTAGGTGAAAGGTGTAAGATGCAGAATGACAGAGTTGAGGTTCCCAGGGTACGTTGATAGGTTTCTCCACTTTCCAGGCAACCAGTCATCGTCATCATACTGCACCAGGTACTCTGTAACAGGACAATAAATTGAGAAATACAGCACTTACAATGTAAATCCATGTCTGTGAAAACATGGACGCTTCACACACATCTCCCCCCCGGCAGCACAGAAGATCTTAACAATCAGCACAGGTTCAAGGTGGGCACGCAAAATGAGTGTCACCAATTCAGTATCTGAACAAATGTCTCCCCTTCTGTTCCTGAGTTATGAAGTTGAGTAATCGCCAGAAAGTGCTTTTGCAGAACATTATGGCGTCGCTGTGATGTTGACCTTTGAGATATAAAATGTCATCACTTCATCATTATATCCTACTAGACATTTGTTTGAAATTTTGTCATAATTAGAGCATGAATTACTGAGTTACGGCCAAAAACATGCATCCTGAGGTCACAGTGACGTTGACCTTTGACCAATGATCACCAAAAGCTAATCAGTTCTGTCTTGAGTCTGTGTGGATGTTTGTGCCAAACTGGAAAAAAGTCCCTCAAGGTCTTCTTATGATATTGCATTCATTAGAATGAAACACATGGGGCCACAGTGACCTTGACCTCTGACGTATGACCACCCGATATCTAATCAGTTTATTCTTGACTTGAAGTGGACATTTGTACCAAATAAGAAGAAATTCCCTCATGGCATTCTTGATATACCGTGTTCATGAATGTATGGACGTATGTTCAGATGAAAGGACAGACAAACAACCTGAAAACATAATGCTTTCGGTCACAGCGTGAAGGC
Organism: Cephalopholis sonnerati; assembly: GCA_019142605.1. Lineage (NCBI taxonomy): Eukaryota > Metazoa > Chordata > Actinopteri > Perciformes > Serranidae > Cephalopholis > Cephalopholis sonnerati. The sequence goes on from JAGQAX010000092.1 coordinate 195,112, forward strand.
ATAAAAAAACCCTCACAAAATCTGAGTTTATTTAGTTTAATGGCTCTTACCTGTTACAGGATTGTGGTTGCTGTCTCCAGGGACCCAACTGAGTCTTACGGTGCGTTCATATGGATCTGACAACTCCAAATTAGTTGGAGGATCTGGACGGTCTGCACACCAAAACAATGAACAATTAAAAATCCAAACATGCTGTGTGGTTGATGATGAAATGTCATTTATTTTAAACATGTCATACCCATCACCATGAGGCGTGCTGAGGCAGACTTTTGTTCCAGTTCACTCTTGATGACACAAGTGTAATTGCCTTCATCGCCTCTGTTTACATTAGTGATGACCAGATTTGATTCATCCAAAGAGAGTCTGAGGATACAGACGAGTAAACTGGTAAGATCAAGATGTTTTTTGGTTCACACTAAAACAAGACACTGTAAAGGTCCAGTATGTAGGATTATAGAGGATATATAGGCAGAAATGGAATATAATATCATAAGTATGTTTCCTTTAATGTATAACCACCTTTAAATAAGAATGTTACCTCAGAATGAGCTGTTTATATCTACATAAGAAGCAGGTCCTCGTCTATAGATATGACCATGTTGCACTGTCATATTTCTACAGTAGCCCAGAACTGACAAACCAAATACTGGCTCTAGATAGAGCCATTCGTGTTTTTGCATGGGCTGCAGTAGTTCACAGCCCCTTCAGGATGAGAGCAAAACACTGATTTTTTTAATGTGAAATTGCTTTATTCAGCATTTTTATCCCTTTAAACCACCAGGTCTGTTTGTTTTGGAGAGGAAGAGACCTCTGTGGATAATTTGGCTCCTGGTAAAAACTTCCTGACCATCTGAATCTTCATTTATCAGAGAAAAAATATGAACACTCATTAGCAGTTGCTGGATTAGCTGCTTGTCTCCGTTGCTTGGAAAGGAGTAGACCTCTGCATTCTGTTCAGCTCATGGTAAAAACCTCCTGAACATCTGGATCAGAAATTAGGTGAGCTTTGATTGAGTTATCAGAGAAAACAGGTGACCTCTGCGAATAATTCGGCTCCTATACTACACCCGCCTAAAACTTACACGCTTCCTCAATAATCAAAAATAGTGTATGCTTATGTTGTGAATCTCTATAAAGTTCATTCAAAAAAAGACGTACCTCCAGCCAAGAGTGACGTGTCTTTTCTCTTTCATCCAGGTGGTTGTGACAGGAGTCGTGACATCTGTTGTCACACCACACTCAAGACGCACATCACTTCCACGCATGACTTTCATACTCTGTGGTCTCGTAACAATTAAAGTAGGCTCTGAGAAGGTTGGATAAAAAAAACACAATGGGTCACGCAATTAAACAAGTATAGATAAACATGATTTTTTGTATGAGACAGTGTGACCTCGCCTGATATCAAACTGAACTGTAAACTTGTAACAGTCTGTTTCCATATCCAGTCTGCCTCCACCCTAAACGATCTCTGTTGGGGAGGGGGATTCAATCTTCTCCAAACAATCACAAGAGGCCAAAATATTCACCTGAATTTAACACAAGTTCAAACTGATGTGTAGCCATGGCCACAAATATGTTTTGCTGGGGTTTTAAGACTGGAGTGGAGTGAAGTAAAACATGCTACCATGTTTGGTGATGTTGAGAAGACATCAACATTTAGAACAGCCTTAATAGCAGCGTCTATCTTGTCTATAGCGCTTGCCATTGTTGTTATTACACCTTATTGGTTCCACTACCACTTGACAACAGCTTGAGAATGTGTAAGTCTGGCCCATGGTGCTGATTGACTCATACAGTCCCCCTTGTGGTGCTACTTGGTCATTTTTCATTTTAACTGAGAAACTGTTGTTTCATGTCACCATGCCAGAGAAATCAGTCAACTCAAACTCCATGGGCCGGGCGTATTCAAAGGTCTGTACCCAGGCAAAGTGTGACCCTCACCTTTGACCTCTATTCGGACTTGAGTCTCGTCTCTTCCTGCGATGTTGCTGACTATACACAGGTAAGTTCCCTGGTCTTCTATCCGTATGCGTTTCATCTCCAGAGTCCCGTTACCGTGGATCTTGAAACGATTTCCTTCCAGATTACCCTGTCCATATTTGGACCTGTGTGAGCAGACCCATATACACACACACACTGTAAGCAGATGTCTGAAAACACTCTTTGCATAAAGGTGTCAATCAGCACGTTCTCACCATCGCAGCTCAGGCACTGGAGAACCGAAGTAGCGACAGTCTACGAAGGTACGACTGCCCTCCACCACCCTCATGAGTTCATTCCTGGGCCCAAGAATACGTGGCGTTGCATCTGGAGAAATATTAATGATAAATAATAGCCTTATCATGATTATAAACGAATGTCCTCTTTCCTTTAACCTGTGTGGTCTGTTGCACATGTAACGTATTTACTCATGTCTTCAGTTGTCAAATCCCTGTCACTGTGATATTTGTGTAGGTGGACCGAAAAAGAGGACATATGATGGTGGAGCAAAAGTAATGGCTCCTCTTATTCAAAATACAGGGTATCTTTCGGGATCATTACACTAATACTAAGGCTACAGCCAGGGGAGAGACTGTTTGTCCAGTGTTAGTATATAATGTCCAGTTTTTGGTTATTTTACATGAGAGATTTGATTTGATTTTTTTTTATTATTATTTTGTCTATGCTCTTTATATTTCTTTGAAGGTGCACCAGTCAGAATTTAGCATCATTTTTATCAGAATCTGATGACAGTTGATTGATTGTTCCCAATCTGATCAAACCTGTCAAATAATACCTAACATTTTATTTTTTCAAACTTCGTTTCCTATTTAGTCATGAATATTTAACATTGGAGAGAAAGTATGGCATTATGTATTTGATTTAGTTTAATGGTATGGAATTTGATGGGGGTTTTTTTTTAAGCTTCACACTGTAAATATCATTGAGGACAGAGTGGTTACTTACGTAGCACATTGACAAAAGCATTGGCCAGTAAGTACCCAAACTGATTGGAGGCATTGCACTGGTAGACAGCGGTGTTTTCAGCGGTCACACTGCGTAAAGTCAGTGTGTCTCCTGACACCTGTCTGTTAGGCTGCGGTGTAGCGCCTGGAGAACAAAACACAAAGGTAGTTAGATTTAATTGAACTAGTAGACTAGCTAGGAGTAATGATCTCCCAAAAACGTACTTTCAATTGGTTCCCCGTTGATGAACCAGCTGACTGTGGGACGAGGAGCTCCATCAGAACGACACACCAGGTGTCCGTTTTCCTCTGGGGCCAAAACCAGATCAGTGGGTTTCTCCAGCCAGAATGGAGTAGCTGTCAAATACAAGTATTTTAGTTGTTTCATTGTTGTGCAGTAAGAAAATACTCATTTCTGAAAGCGCCTCTCACCTCTGACCCTGACTGTTATTGTGTGCACGATGTATCCGATCTTATTGGTGGCAGTGCAGGTGTATTCACCCACATCCTCAAAGGATGCCTTTGGGATTTGAATCATCTTGTTGAAGTTCTTTACTTTCATACGTGGCGTCACCACCAGGTCGTCACCATCCTTGGTCCACGTAATTCGAGGAGTTGGCCTTAATGATGACAAACAAAGCTTTACACAGGATGGCTTTCATGAAATCAAAGTCAAAAATAAAAACCCCTACAGTTACAGCGTATCTCATGATCTAGTGCTGACACTCACATTCCTCCAGCGATGCACTCCAGGAGCAGTTCTTCCCCCAGCAGAACCAGTATGGAGCTGGACGAGCCTGTAGGAGACAGCCAGGTGGGGGCAGCCTCAACCACTGTACGGGCTGCAGGGGAACCAAATCAGAAAAGACAAGCATTCAGAAACCCTGTCTGACTGTTACACAACACAAGACTACACTGCAAGTTAACTTGGAAAATAAGAGACGACAGCTGAAGCAGAGCACACACTCACCACAATTAGTACGTTAAGTTGGAGTAAATGAGGAATCTTTTTAGGGTATAGTCTGAAATAAAACAAAATGGTCCAGTTTGTTAGTAAAGTAAGAGTTAATGGAAAACATTAGGAATGAGTGTCATTAGTGTACCTGTTTGGTCGGGAAAGGTCAAGTTACTATAGACGAACAGAACAGACAGTGTTAGTGTGCAGCATTATAATATTTTGACAATATACTGTGTATACTGTCCATGTTGTGATGCTCGTCCAGCGTTCACCTGTGTGATCGATACAGTCAGTGTCATAGTCAGAGGTCATAGTGAGGGTGTAGTGAGTCGTCGAGGGTTTTTTAAAAACTTATATACTAAGATAAATGATTACATTTACTTTAGATATGATCAAATAAACTTACCATAATATCAGTATCCTTCAGCTATTAACACTATGTTGTACTAGACTAACATGTTTTAGTGATTTACATGCACATTTTGACACAGTATAGCAACACTAATATAACTCAACGCTATTAACCTTTCTTTGACGGTGTGCTATAATGTTATCAAACAGGGATTTGCAGCCTCAAGAGTGACAGGTCCTTGAAGTGTTTTTTAACCAGTGGTCAAACAATTAACACTGTATGGATAAGTGTTACATCCCTTTTTTTTTTTTTTTCTTTTTCAAGATTATTTTTTTGGGCTCTTTTGCCTTCAATGGATAGGACAGCTGGGTGAGTGAAGGGGGAGAGAGAAAGGGAGTGACACGCAGCACAGGGCCGCAAGCCTTAACCAAATCCGGGCTGCTGCAGCACGGACGGAGCCTCTGTTTTTGGGGTGCCCGCCCCAACGACTAAGCCACCTACATCCCTTTTGTTAAACCAGAAGAAGCCCCAAAATCATCGTCACCAAACCAACCAGACTACATTTAAATAAATCGCAGTTTTAGCATCTATATATTCATTCATTTATTTCTGTAACCGCTTATCCTGTTGGGGGTCCCAAGGGGGCCTGAGCCTATCTCAGCACACTCACATTCACACCTATGGGCAATGGATTCGAACCAGGAACCCTTTTGCTGTTAGCTGTTAGGCCGTAACCATATTTTCACAACTAACTGGGTAAATTAAGGCTTTCTTTAAACCAAACCAAAGTTGGTGATTGTTGGAGCAGTGGAAAGATGAACCAAGATGGTTCAGGTGATGAGTTTCAGTTTTTTTCTTTCCACTGTGAATGAAGTGTGTTTTACGATTATGAAATTAATTTACATTTAAGCAGAGTTTGATACTAATTTCTCCATTTAATTTTGGGACTGTATCTAGATCTAACTCTTTAACAAAAACATCTGTCTCAGTAGGGATCCTTATAATAATCTTTTTAGACACTTATAATAACAATCTATGCCCATCAGAGGCAAAAACAAGCACTTTTAGTGGAAGTAAATGAATGGTACTAATAGTCCTTGAGTGTTAACATTGCAGCCTGGCTCTCAATACTGGATCAGTTTAAAAAAAAAAAAATTGTTCCCATTAGTCACTTACACACAAAAACTTGGGAAATGGGGTCCATGTTGAAAAAAAACCCTTTAACTCTGTATTTTAAGTTTAACAGACGTGCAGAGGAGAGACGCACAGCAACTCTCCAATATGGTAGCAAATTATTTGTTTTTTCCTCTCAGTGTAAAAGGATGTGACGTTTTGTGGGCGCTCTCATAAACACATACTGTCTCTTTGCCATAGTATGTATCCAAGGCTGTGTTTACATATTTCTAATTCAGTTTTCAGTTCAGACTTTGTTGGCAGAAAATGCATTATGAACATGTTAACCAGAGACAAGATGCGGAAATTAATATTTTACAGCTGTTAATAGAAAAGTTAAAATATGAAAAAATGGATTCAAACAACTAAAACATTTTCCTATCTGTTTTGCTTGGTGAGCAGGCTTTTCTTACTTTTACTGGTCTTTCGCAACTACCGCAGATTAAGAATAGAAATTGTTTAACCTGACCCCTGCCGTAACTCAGGCCAATCTTTCAACTGCAGATCTCTAAATCCAACCCCAGCTGCAACTAAAGCTTTGGCTGTTTGTTTCCTTTAACATCCAGTGTGTAGTGTCTAAGGTTTACCCATGCAGCATGCAGGTTATGAGTATAAACAGCTAAATATGTGTCTAAAAAAGTCAGATGTGCCCAAAAACACAAGATGATGGCTACAAGCTGGACACTGTAGACACACAATCATACTCACTTGTAAGCACTTTAACAACCACAGGCATCTTCTGCTGGATGACGTTCTTGTAGGGGAAGCGGGCATTACAGCAGTAATCAGCAGCAGAGTCGTTGACCAGGACATTAGAGAAGTACAGATCTCCATTTACTCCCATGGACACCCTGCGGTCCTGCCGCACAGGCTGCATGGTGGGGAAAGCTGTCTGAATGGGCCAGTTGAAAGGTCTCGCATACGAGCCTGAAATAAAGTCACAGTTCACGGCTAGAATTCTTGACAACTTGTTTGGTTAGCAGACCATTAAAATGCCTCTCTGTTTAGGCTTATTGATCCAAACTTTTTGAGATGTAACTCAAGACACCTACAGCTGGTCATCCAGTATGTTTCAGGTTTTGGCGGTCCTTGTGGCGGGTCACAGGACAGGACCAGAGGCAAGCCGGCGCTGACCACCACAGGCTCCACCATCTCCTTCGGCCACACAGGAGGTCCTACACAAACACAGAGGGATACAGGTGAGCAGCAAAGCCAGGGGTCTCATCTATAAACACTGCATACGTGCCTGAAATAGGCGTACGTCACTTTCCACGTTTCCAAGTTGTGATCTATTAAAATAGACTTGATGGGAGAAACTTTGACCCATGCTTAGAAACATTTTGGAGACGAGTAATTGGCAAAGCAGATGGTGAGGTGGAAGCCTGGTTGTAGCCATTTTTGGCTTTTGTCCGTTCGTACATTTTTAGTATGGATCCTATGCGCTGTCTTATTAATGAGACCCCAGGTGTTGTTTGAGTGCAACAAACTGTTTTTATGTTGGACTCCATACTAACTACTGATTTGGTCATGAAAAAAAAACTAATAAACTACCAGATATAAGCATGTTATCTTAATAAGTTATAAGTCTGCTGATCATATGTTTTTCTTCCATCCATCTATTTTTATCCACTTATCCAGGGCCAGGTCATGGGGGCAGCGGGCCAAGAAAAGCACCCCAGACATCCCTCTCCCAAGCAACGCTTTCCAGCTCCTTCTGGGGGACCCCAAGGCATTCCCAGGCCAGATGAAATAGGCAGTCTCTCCAGCGTGTTCTGGGTCTGCCCTGCCACTTGTTTCAGGAAACTATTTGGCCTTTAAAAAAACACATGAAATTCTATATTTGTGACCTGTTGTGTTCAGTAGTAATAAGTAGGCTGCAGACTATATCTGCCCTTTACATATTTTTGTTTGGGAATTCTTTGAGATTATGATTCTGCTGCCTTTTTTTTCTTTTTAGATTGTTTTTGGGCTTTTTGCCTTTATTAGATAGGACAGATTTAGCGTAAAAGCAAACGGGAGTGGGGATATCATGCAGCAAAGGGCTGTGGGTTGGAATTGAACCCACTGCTGCTGCAACAAGGACACAGCCTTTACATATGGGGTGCCTGCTGTACCAGGTGAGCTCGTGGGCGCCCCCTACTGCCTCATTTTAAGATAATATTCAGTAATGAAGCTGAATTCTAAATGTCACGTTTGGAGTGTGTAGACAGATATCGAAACCTAATCACATAAGGTGACATTTATGTGTTGCAGTTATTTGAAAATAAATTCAAGTGACAATATATACAATATATTGTATATAAAATAGAAAACAAGCTGCTGCTTGAGTGTTCAAAAGGGGAACTGCAACTACTTTCAAAATTCATACGTTATTCCTACGGTCTAAGACAAATCAAAATTATAAGTAAACATCAAAAACTCTCTCCGAAGTCCAAAAACTAGAGTGCTAAAACTGAAATATGTGATGTTACTGAGTATAAAGTCTGGAGCTGCACTATAGATAATGAAATGGGAAAGATGTTACAGATGACACTGAGAGCATCCAGCAGAATGATTTGTACATTTTTTGTTTTACAACTGAGAGCAGTGCAATAGAATAAAGCTCAAACAAACATTCTGTTGGTCCTTAAAATCAGGCTCCTGTTCATCGTATCCAGACTTTAGTTGATGACATCACAGGTTTGAGACTTATACTTCTCTGATTTCTGGCTTTGAGAGAGAGCAACTTATGTTTACCAATATTGACTGAACTTTTCTAGGCCATGGGATCAACATATTGGAATTCTTAATTCAGGCGGTGTTCCCCCTTTAATGGAAAAAAAAAAGTTTGTTATTGGCATTTCATTGCAATGTAATGTGCAGTGAGTCACTCAGACACTGAGGACACAGCACTGTTCTTCTTTCAGTAACAGATATAAACAAATAATGTGTTCTCTAATAACCTCAGTACTGATCTTACTGTAGAGTCGTAGTCTGATCTTGTTTGAGTATGCAGATCCATACTGATTGGAGGCGATGCACTGATACTCTGCTTCATACTGTTCTGGATTGTTCCAGGCATAGATGTCCAGCGTCCCTGAACGCCTTCGCATCGTTGCTTGGGAGTCACGCGCCACGTTGAAATACTTCCCGTTACGCCTCCATGAGAAACTTCATGAACATGTAAAGAAAGACAGAATAAAAACACAGTGAGGTGGTTTGCAGACAGTAGTGTCTTTAACAAAAGGCTGCGTCAGCTCTTACATGGGATGAGGGTTTCCTTTGGCTTCACATTCTATAACCATGGTGTCTTTGGGGTCAACAATGTGATCCTTCATCGACTGCTTTATGATGGTCGGAGGCTGCCTGACTGTGGGTGAGAATTAGACCAAATTAGTATATTAGAAACTTTATGGTATATCACAAATTACAATGTGCAAGTTACGTAACAGACTTACTTTCCAGAGGGACGTCGAAAGCCCAAACACTCTGCCACAAAAGCAGCAGCAGCGCTGGTTCGACCAGTGTCCTCATTTTTACAGAGCATGGAATTATGCAACTCTTTTCTTCACCAAGTCTCCTGTTCACAGATTAAATGAGGTAAAATAACACATTCATGTCATGTAGTTAAAATCCAGAACAAATTAATGTACATGAAAGTTCTTACCACAGATTTAATAAATGGTTCACAAATCATCAATAAACATCTCAGTGGGGGAAAAAAGTGACACCACAAAAGTCCCATTCAAAATCCTACTCAATTAAACAGAGATAAATATCACCAGCAGAATGAATTTAAGTACAAAGAGAAAATGTTCTCATTCTGCACATATTAGAATTATATTATTATAACTCTTGCACTAATGATTATGCAGGTTTTTACTGTTGTAGGTGCTCAAGGTGGAAGTTGTTTTAATGACTTTATATACAGCTCTGTAGTTTAACACAGTGGCTCTCAATCTAGGGGGTCAGGGTCCCTACAAGGGTCACAAGATAAATCTGAGTGGTCTTGAGATGATTACAGGGAGAGGAAAAGTTCTGTTAAATGCTTTGTGTGTGTGTGTGTGTGTGTGTGTGTGTGTGTGTGTGTGTGTGTGTGTGTGTGTGTGTGTTTGTAAAGTATTGTATAATGTGGCGTCCTCTGTGTCAAACCGATATTTAAGTGACACCATCTCAGGGGTTAAAAGGGGAAATCAACTTATAGGGCCCTGTCTTACACCTGGCGCAAAGCAGCGCACAGCACAACTCAACCACCATTGCTAGTTTCAGACTGATGTTGTCATTTTCACAGCCAGCGTCCATGCTGTGTAAGTAGCAAATGTACTTGCACCCATCTGCACCCAAAATGAGGTGTGGTCAGGCACGTTGTTGGCATATTGCTGTTTCAAGGTAGCAGAAAATGATTGCACCATTGACCACCACCAAAAACAAAACAAAAAAAGCCCTAGTCTAAAGTTGCAACATTTTTCTGCTATTATTCAGATAGTAAGATGTGCCTTCATAGGCAGGTACACTCATACACTGTGCTTGTTATACACACAGGGACATGTGTATGGGTTGCAGGTAGATGAAATAATACATCATTAATGAGGAAGATATTGATTACATTTTCTAAAATGAGAACACAGCAGAGATCACAGCAGAGTTGCTGACTGACTCTATGTTAAGAGAGACACTGTGCGCATTTACACAAGAGGAGCAGGGTAACTTCATTGAGTATTTCAGAAGCTACAAGTTTAATTCTGTTTACTCTGTCAAGTTTATAACTACAGTCTTTAATTTTGCTTCTTAAGTGTCCCACAATATTTGCTGCAGTCCCATTATTACTCTAACTGCATTACTCTTAGCGGAAAACCACTCGCTTCTCCAATTAGGTACCTGGTTCCACCATGTGAATAGAAGTGTGCAGATGCTCCTGGCTTGTAAAGGCAATGGGATATGACACTGATTGGTTGAATTCATGTTACATTCAAAACACACCTATGACTAATTTAGGGAGTAAATACAATTTCTTTGCCCTTTACGCCTTACTTTGTGCCCAGATTATGCACCGTTTAACCAGAACAAATTGAGTTGAACATGCTCTAAATGCACCTTAGTCGTGTGCTTTGGAAGAGAAGAAGAAGAAGAAGAAGACAAAGAAGAAGAAGACGAAGAAGAGGAAGATATACTTGATTAATCTTAAGGGGGAAATTCAGATTATTTAAATATGGCCCACAGACGTCTGAAACATTTTGACACAAGGTCAGGAATCATAAGCTTAAAAGGCTGAGAACAACTGGTTTAATATGTCACTGTGAACTGTATTTCCCAATGTTTCATACAAAATCTTAATCTGAAAAGTAATATCAGCTGTCAGGTAAATGCTGTGGAGAAAACAGTCAAAAAATCTTCCTGAAATGTAGTTAAGTAGAAATATAAGGTGGCATCAAATTAAAATACTCAAGTATGAGTAAATCAAAACTGTACTTAAGTAGAATGCTCAAGTAAACGATCTTTCCACCACTGACATCTCCACTGCATAGACTACATTGCTATATCAGATTCTCTAACACATTACTTCATCATCATCTTCACACAGTACAATAAAAAAACAGGCGATGAATAAAATGTGTCTCAAGATCTCAATTGTGGTGAAAGAGTTTCATTAAAAGGCCCGACTCAGAATCTTTTCAGCATGTTATTGCAGTAACTACGCAGCGACCCGCAGGTCATGTTGGTATGAGCTGGACAAAAAGTTGTCAGTGCCTACCTCTCTCATGTAAAGTCAAATTAGGGCTCTCTCCTCCCCATCTCTGTGACCTTCCCAGCACATCGATAATCCCAATGACTTTTCTCCACGTAATTATTCTTGTTTGTGCAGCACACCAATTAAAGCTTCAGTCCTTCAAATATCAGGTCAAGAGCCCTCGAGGAGTTGATACACTTCAGTAATAGAGTTTCTGTCTGTCACTGCCACTTACACTCTGCCCACCCAGCTCATGAATAATGAATGAGCGCCATACACCACCTACTCCTCACCCACATCACTTCACTGTTCTGACCAGGCTCTCATGATCCTGAACAATCCATCGCAATCCAACACAAAGTTTGCTCACACAATAAACAAACTGAGGCTCTCAAGAGATGAAATAAACGTTTGGATTTATTACAGTAACAGCTGGGGCATTTTATATGATTTGGGCTGAGATCTTGAGCCTGATTTTTATTTTTCAAAGCACCAATTTGCATTCTTGTTGGTTTCGATGACATCAAAATGTGGGCTTTATTGTTGACTGGAGGGAACTGGGGAAACAGAGCATGAAAGCAATGTTTGTTTCTCTCATATGAATTTTACATGTGACAAATCTCAAGTCACATGACTCACAGTGCAATCACCCCGACAAAGAATGGAAAAATTCAACAATTAGATTTTCTCAATAAGAATTTGACTCCTACTTTCTTTACTGTTAACCTTCTGTGATATGAAATAGTAAACACTCTTCTTGCACCTCCAGTATTTTTAATTTCTTCTACTTGTCCATAATACTAATTAGAACTTTTCCTTTGTTTTGCAAGACATTTTTTTTCAACACTAGGCCATTCACATGCATATTTCCTCAGAGGAGGAAAAGGTCATTACCATTCAGCTGAGAAAATCCTACAGGGGCAAGCAGCAGTTTTCTTTTCTGGAAACAGTGCCAGAGTCGCAGGAGAAGCTGTATTTGTGTTAAACAAAAGCCATCTCACGGCTGCCGACAGAGTCCTGACCTGTGTAGGCTTTCAGGCATCCACACGGGGCTGCATATACAAACCAGCCCTGACTGGGCTCAACAATAGCTCGGTGGTGGGGAGGGAAGGGGGTAAAATGAGGTGGCTCTACCTACAGATGCAATTAAACTCGTGATTAACACTAAGAAAAGTGGGACGTTTGCACACTGATCATAATGAATTTGACATATTTTCATTCATATTTAGACGGAGTATCAGACCACTTGTGACGTAAACTAAGACTCTCATAGCTGTGTAGCTGATGCTCTGCATCCTCCAGCCCTGATCCCCTCCTCTGTGTTCGCAGCTGAAACACAACCTGCCTCACACAGAAGACAAAAGCAGAAGTGGTATGTTGAGCTTCTTGCCCCCCCCCATACATTGGACTGAAGCAGGCCTGGCAGTGAGCAGTGATCAGTGCCATGCACCAGATTGCACAGTGAAGAGGCAGAGAGGCGGACAGAGCCAGCTCAGTGACGACAAGAAGGTCTCTATGCTTGCGGGTCTCCTTTGGCACGTGTGCCCAGGGCTCGGCTAAAAGCAGATGGCAAGTGGGAGGGAGCGTTCGACCACACAAGCTGCCTGTTCAGACTCAGAGCACCTTTCATTTGCACTTTGACGTCACTGCGTCAGGGAGAGCACAAGACGAAGAGGCCCTAAAGAAACTCTGGGACACTGTGCTAAACTGAGTCATCACTACTGTGCAGTCAAAACATCACTGTGTCACAAACCTGAATGCTGTGATTATGACTTTATGGTGAGGTGAAGGTAAACTACAGCAACAAAACATTTTCTCAAAAAGCATCCTGAAACAAGAGTCTACAGCTGTGTTAGCAGCTTCACGAGCTAAATGCTAATGCCATGATGCTAACACGCTCGTGATAACAACACTAACATGCTGATTGTTCGCAGGTGTAATGTTTACTATGTTCACAATTTTAGTTTGCGTGTTGGCATGTTAATTTTTGCCAGTTAGCACTAAACACAAAATACAGCTGAGGCTGATAAGAGTGTCATGAGTTTTGCAGGAACTTGGTCATAAATCAAAGGACAAAATAAAAAGTTTGGCCAGATGGTGGCATTGTAGGGAATGTAAAAGCAGTGGTTTTTAAACTTCTTGTGCACTTGTGTATTCACATCTGTTCACAATAGCCTCTATGAGGTGTGTAATCACTCTTATCACAACATAAATGTTTGTTTTTATTTAGTAATATCAAATAATAATTGGCAACCAACTATCACGCATGAAATATTTATTAAGAAAATGATTCAAGAATGAATTTTAAACGCTTTAAAATTACATCAATGCACTAATAACACATGAGTTTTGGTTTCTTCTGTCCTTTTTATTGTGAACTGTGCAATGCCTTTTTTGTTAGGATAAAAGCAAATATCTAATTTGTAAATATGGAAGATGTACAAAGACTGAGATGGCTGTTCATATATGAAAGATATAAATTAACCAGTTGTCTGAAGAAATTCTGGTAGAATCCAGGTGAAAAAAGCTTAATATCAAGATGATCTATAAATATTTTGGGGTTCCTTATATGAATAATTCATTTAGATACTGTTTTTGTATTATTTTTAGTTTGTTTGTGTTTCTTTGCTTTTCCAAATGATTTGTATAGGCAAGACTGGAAGATATATGCAAAATAATGGTGTTTGTAATCTCACGTGGGATGGGCCAATTGTTGGGCATGGCACAAAAATCCAAAGAAATAACAATTAAATAAATAAACAGATTGATATTTCAGTCTGGACCAAAGTGATTGACTAGTCGACTGACCAACATTGACATCCACAGAGCCACTCTGTTAGCATGGCTAAAACATAAAGATTAATGTCTATTTAAATGTGCAACATCAGGGCAATTTTTAAGTTACCTTCTTAACATTAACAATCAAATGCACATCATATTTGTCACTGAAACATTGCCATGTTAAAAAGTGATGCAAATTCACTCCAGTCATCACAATGGCAGGTGTGAGGGCTGAACAATATTGTGTTCACTCTCATACAAATCTGCTGATGCAGCTGTAGACACATCCCACTTCTCAACTCAGACTATGACATCATTAAAACCTGGACAGCCGTCTTGAACAACAGCTCCATGGTCTAACACTCCTTCACGTGGTGACACACTCTATGCTACTCTTAAGTGTCCTGATACTGTCTCTAATACTGTGTGCTTTATATGTAAAAACTAGCGTTTAAAATCAAAAACAGAGTACAAAGTGGTGAATGTTGAGGGTCCTACCTTAAGTGTGAAAGCGGACTTCTACTTTCTTCTCATTTCCTGTCGCAGTAGATTCACATCATCTTCACAGAGAGCTTTCCAGCAGCATGTGGGTTTCGTGTTTTCACTCCATCAGCTTAAAGCAGGTGACAGGCAAGATAACAGAGGCTCATGTGGCCTGTCAGGATGGCCGTCCCAAGCCTGGGTCACACGCCTGGCAAACGGGGCCTGAGAGCCTATTATAATAAATCCATTGTGAAATCCACACATAAATATAACGTCATCTCCACAATGATGGAAGAATAAAGTTAAACACCAGTGACATGATAGGTATGAGTTGGTGAATTAGGTTTAAGCATCATCCAGCTCCTATCTAGCAACAATCACCCGCAGCCTGCTTCAGAGATGAAATCATTTTTTGTATTTTTTCATGTGTGCTGTTGATTTGCAGTGTGTATTAGATGGGGGGTGGGTTACTGACCTTGTGTCTTCACTCTGGCTGGCACGAACGCACACTCTCACACAAAGCGTTTCTGTCTGGAACAAAGTCAGTCTATTGTGGACAGGGAGGGCACGGCTTCCACACACATTGGGGGGTTTAACTCGTCACATTCAAGCGATTGGATGGCTTCTCCCTCATTGATAAAGTCTTGCATCATTTGTCAAGACCAGGGTGATTTATTTATGGGGTTTACAAAAAGTGGTACTTTGATGCATTTAGTGCAGAAAAAAAAGTTTTTTGATGACAAGGAAAAGAGTCTATAAATAGGAATTTATTCAAAACAAATACAATGCCCATTAGCACAATAATATACTACATCAGTTACATCATAATTTATAACTTATACTGTAAAACATTCAACAACACTGATAAGTGCAACAGTAATAGTAATAATCAGACAGTAAATGTTACATGTGCACATTACACAAAGCTTTTTTTAATAAAGTGCATGGAAGTGCTTTTGTCATGAAGAAGTGACGAACCTGCAGAAATAATCAGATGCTTCAGAGCGCCTTAAGGGAAAGCTTGGCTCTGATTGGCTATGTGGATCCAGTCCAGTCGTGGCATTAGAGTGCTCTCAATAGATGTCTGCTCTATGTCAAGAACCCATCTAACAAAAAGCTTTATGTGAGTGACTTTGACAGATATTGTCATATGAGTTGCAATTTTAGTGCGAATGATTATTTTTGCATAATTTTCACCAAGAAATATATATATATAAAATTTTGACAATATGATTTTTGGGGGGGTATCTGTCAAAACAAGCATGTTCCCTTATGTCTGGTAGGATTTGTCGGCCGGGTCATCTCTATAGCACAACAATGTTTAAATTATAACGATCTATTGTGACATATTTCACCTTCATCACAAAATTGCAGCTTCTTTTGGCTATTGCACTTGGCCATATCAGGATTTTAAAAATATTTCCATTAAATGTGCAGCCCTAGAGTGAGGCATGTTCTTGACATCATACTGATTTGCTATACAGTAGATATATAACAGGAAGTGGACAAAACAGCAGAAACATCTTATGATATAATAGCCTTGATAAATTTGATGAAGCTTAGCAGTAACTCTCTGGGCTCTTTGTTCCGCTTGAAGTTGAAATCACTTGGTGGTTGTTCAACCTCCTCTGAAGCTGATTCATTCTGCTGATCAGTGCATAACTTAATTCAACCTATGTATGTAGCTGGCCTGTGAGTTCAGCTACAGCACTATAAATCACATATTTGGTATCTGTTTTTCTGAAACCTGCCCCCTCACTAAAGGCAGAAAACTGTGGTCACATCAGAGACTATTCAGAAAAGAGACAGCATTCACCGGGGTACTTTCCTGTATCTGTGTCACGTGGGTTTCACCACTGCCCTGTTCTTTTAGGAGACTAGCTGCATGTCCTGAGTCTATATAGTCCAATGGAAGAGGTGAACATGAGCACAGATAATGATCAATTCTTTCATCCCATAGTCACCAATGTAAATACTGAACCAATTTCTCACAAGCCACATATTTTCTTAACATTCTGACACTAACATGGCCTTTTCAGAAAGACAAATCAGACAAATGAATTTTGTTTGAGACCTGTCTCTTTCTCAGCAACACACTCCTGCGCAGTATGGCAACATCTTGTACTGGGTTGGTATCAGATATTAAGCTAGCAGATAAAATGTGTGGAAAAGTAAGGAGCAAAAATTAAACGTGTTAAATGTATTGTTTTAAATGGACCTTCATCAATCCACACAACGTTCACAACACTTCATAATGAGGTGGGGTGATGCGGGGGAGAGACAACAGCGCCCACTTAGGAGACTTGAAGTGTTTACCATTTCATACCATTGATGCAGCTTTTAATGCGTCATCTTTTGGTATAAAGAATCTCTGGTATCATGTAGACCTCCAACAACATTTTTGATTAATAAGACTACAAAGTAAAGCCTGAACCAACAGCGTGTGTGCACAGCCTGCCAAGAGAAAGCAACACATCAGCAGAGCAGCAACAGCATCTTTAGTGGTGCACCTGTCCACACAGAATGTGTTCAGGCACAGTATTTAGTGTTGGACAACATTGTTTTGGCAGCACTATAAGTCCAATACACGGTTCTCGACATGGAGTTAATGGTGCTAACTTAATAAATTGCACCACTGTGTTGTCATAATGACAGTGTCCCGATATCAGCAATAACCGCTGAAGTGCAGAGTATCTGTGATTAGCTAGCCAGTGGGATACACAGGGATTCACATGCACTAACATGCATACCTGCAAACCATCTTCCGCAACAACAAACAGAGCAGCTTGGTTTTGACACAAGGAGAGGTGGAGTGACTTCATTCTCCGCTTAGGACACCCATACTCCACTGTATCTGTACATAGCAAATAGTGGTTTGCTACTTTATTAATGTTCTGAATTTCGCAAAAAAAAGCTCCTTTAAAGGGTCACCAAAGTTATTAGAAATCATCCTGAGGGGGACATTAATGTCTGCAGCTAGCTTCAGGGCAATGCATAAATTTTACGAAATTTTTACGAAAATCACAGATGTCAATCTCATGGTGTAGCTACAGGAAAACTCAGGGGATCACCATATTCAATGGGCTTCATCTTCTCAAAACCATGACTGTTTGAACAAAATTCCTGTTTTGTTTCTGTTATTTTGTCCACAGCCTGTATCAGTGTGCGTCTGTGCAGTAGGTTTGTATCGTCTTGATGTGGAAATACCTCACACTGTACCTACTCACACCCATCTCTGCTTCATCTCCCAGGCCCTCTCACTCATCCAGTCTTTAGTTCTGCAAGCAGCTGAACGCTCCGCCCCGAGCACCAAACAGAGCCGGGCCAGTTTAGGCCGGTTTCTCTCCAGGTAGTTCTGGGTGTCTCTCTGCAGCTGATCCAGAGCCTGTGGTCGGCTCTCGTCCAGGGACACCACAGCACTCAACATGGGGTTGAAGCGGAAATACACGTCTGGAGCCAGCAGATCGTCCAAAAGGGTGTGGACCCCTTCAGTGTCGGTAGCACTGCAGATCAGGTTGCTGATTTTGGCCCTCAGGCTGGTGGAGGTGGCAGGTCCCCTCTTAGCATTGTCATAACGACCGGTGCCAAGAGACAGCACACACTGGAAGGGCTGGTTGGGCCACAACAGACGGCTCTCGTGGACAGCCAAGGCACAGGGATTGTTCAGGATAATCCCTCCATCCTACGAAGACACACAGAAATAAATCTAAAAATGTGCTGGAGATGCATTTTGCTCAATTCAAACCCACTCAAAGCCATGTGAGAGAGCCAAAACACAAAGCCCTTTCAACATCCTGATTCTGAATCTTTTTAGTTCACTTGGAACTTGGCTATAGATGATAAACTAAACAGCTTTATAAATAATTGTTAAATTGTAAAACTGTCTTAGAATTATTAGGAAGGTGGGCAGAAAAGGGGGGGGGGCATCTATTTTTGTCTTTTTGTTGAAGAGAGGACAGGTTTACTGGTGTGTTAGGGTTTTTTTCTGTGTGCCCCTTTTTGTCACCCGTTGCATGTTTTCCTTACACCTGATGATGATGGGAATCAAAAATGGACATTGAAAATATCCTCCACTGACTCTTCTGCAAGACATTCATGCATGGGCTGTGTCTGTGAACATAATGACTGCACTGTGAGACTGCACTTAACTTGTGAAAATAAAAACAAATTTAAAAAGGGCCATAAAGGTCAGGCCATTCACACAGGAAAACAATGGTGCCCTAATTTTAGTAGCCTAATTGGTGGTTGTGTGAAATTCACTGTGCCATTAAGAAAATTATTTTACCATTAAATATAATTGGGTAACACCACCTTAAATTCTTTTAACACTTTAAGCTTTTAATAGTAAACAAGTTTTTCTCTCTTGATCAAGTGAATAGCCAAAGAGCCAACTCCAGTGAAATGCGATCCTGTCAGCTCGTTCAACTCGAACATAGTAATATAGTCCTTTTTTGCCTCTTCTTAAACTCTAAGCTGCTGCTTTATGGTTATTACATCAGTCATCTAAAGCTGTGGTTTTCAAACCTTTTGTGGCCAAGGCACACCAAAGGGCAAGCCAAAATCTCAAGGCCCACCTGTACCTATATCTGTGCACAATAGCTTCTATAACAGGTGTTATCACTCTTATCACGACATAACACATTAAAAATAAGAAAAAATAAGACAGGTGGCTTTTGAGATACTGTCACCTGACAGTGTTTTTTTCTCTCTTTTCTTTTGGTGGCAGGTCTCACTGGTGCTTTGTTGTAAATTGTTCCGTACAGTAATCCATCCATTGTCCACTCATGGCTTTTTCCTTTTAAATCTTATCATCCCTCACACTGGCTGCCAATCAGGACTTTTGATGTGGCACATGCTTATAATTCCCATGCACAAACGAGGACAAAGGCCCTGTGAAGGTTTTTGACATTAAATTAAATTACATTTTTTAGCTAGACTTTGCCTGTGTTTTTTAGGAAATGGGTGCACACAACAAATTGATACAGTCAATTAATTAAAAAAATCACTAACTTCTTGTATAGGCCCAGTTGAATATTGCAATAATAATATGTGGTTATTACAAAATCTCCTGACACACCTGGATTGGCATCACAGCACACCAGTGTGCCGCGGCAAACCCTTTAAGAACCACTGACCTAAAGCACACACCTCCTCACCTTCTCTCCCCAGAGTCTTCTGCTTATCACTCATTTGCCACATTTCTGTTTTGTCTGTCACATTTGTGTTTCACTCATAACTGTGTTTTTAGTTGCATAGTTTTGAGTCTTCTGCTGCAAATCTGAACTGAAAATGCAGCAACGACAGCAGCGTCCTACCTGGTGAATGTCACCTTGTAAGGTAAACTCCTGGAAGTATCCCGGGGCAGCTGATGATGCCCGCACTGCCTCCCACATCTGGCAGCCTGAGCCTCCTGCGTAGCGGCTGAGAGAGCCTGGTATGTGGTTGTAGTTGCGGAAAACGAAGGCCTTTGGACTGGTACCCCAGTTTACCACTGCGCTGACTGCTGACACCTGAGCAGACACCAACAACACCCTCTGTGAACTGTTTGCAAAACCTGTGCCAACTGCAAATTTAATGCTTAAAACAAAAATGTGGTGCTAATGTGCTAATATTAATGCCTTTTATTCTGACCACAGCAGGGGTTTTTCCTTGAGCAGCTGTAGCCTCATGAATCTAACTGTATTTTAGTGGTGCTGTGAGCCTAAAGGAGAATTTCTTACAGTCCTTTACCATGGTGATTGCAGTGTTCTTACCTTGGGACTCAACTCATCTCCTGCTGTTTTGATAAGTACTCTGTTTCCCAGCTTTTCTCTGAACAGGAAAAAAAAACAAAACATTCTGTCAGACCAGACGTCTTATTAACATGTTGAGAATTCACTACTTTCACTGGAGTACTTGTATAATGTTTTCGACTCTATAACAACGAGGACCACTTTGGAAATACGTTTTTTGGCAATATTTTTGAGTGCTATCCTCTGGGATTTTTGTGTCATGATACTACTATTGAGTTGTTGTGCTTTAAAACTCTGAATAAAAATCAAACAATCAAAATTCTTTGCGTACTGTAGTATTGTCTCCCAGGTCTCAGTGTTATAGTAGGAGTGACTCCAGCCCATCTTCACAGTGCCAACCAGCGGGTTCTGCCGAAACACCTCGGAGCCAAAACGACGATACATGTCAGCACACTCCTCCAGAGAAAAATGGGCCAGACCCAGCATGAAGGCAAGAACTGCACCTTTATTAAACACATGCAGAGACACCTGAGTGAGACACAAACTGACGGATTCAGACTGAGAAGCACTGAGATGTTGCTGAGAATAAGTTATTTTGTTATGACTCTCAGTCCTGTTGTTTGTCACCTGTGCTCACTCCACAGATGTAGTCAAACAGCTGGTGGACCCTCTTGCCTGTTTCAGCTTCCAGTAGCTTTAACACCTGCAGAGGCACCACACCCCTGGAAAAGGCAAAGACAAAATAAATAAAATAAAGAAGAAATTAGATATTATGAGTTGACTAAGTAAAATAATTGCACCGGACAGAGGCCATTTTTAAAAGGGTTCTGGGATGAGCTGAAAAAAAAGTAAAATGTTTCCTTTTTTCAGCTTCTCTTTGTCTCACATGACAGTAAATTATACAATCTCAGTGTTTTGCTTTGTTGGTCAGATGAAAATGCAATCTGAAGACTTGATGGACATTATAACATTCAACATTCAGAGCATATCTATGATTCAGAGTCTGAGTCTAGATTGTCTGCACTCATCTCTCAACATGGAGGTGGCTTAGCTGGTTAGCTGTGCTTAACTGATATGGTGCTGATTTACATGAGAATTCATGTCTAATGGAGGTTGAACCATGAACATAAATTACAGATCGCCTGTAAAACATTTTAATATAGACCACTCTGTCATAATTAAAAGAATTGGAGACTGAGAACTGATACATGAGTCTGTCGATCTAATAAATCTGCATCAGACACAACAGAATGTGAGTGTTTCTGTGACTTCCTGTACAGACTGAGGGCTGCTAGAAAGTGTCAGGAAACTGTCCGACTTGATCATGGCTTTTTGTCATTGCCTCCTACTGCAGCCACCTGATCTCGTCCACTTTCCAGGCACGGGCGAAGTTCATCTTGAACGAGCCTAGTGTTAATATGGGAGGGAACCAGAGGGTGGGGCCACCATGGATATGGACAGCATTATCACTGGTAACTGCTGTGTACGTGCAGTGCAGAGCAGCAGCGATTAGCTATCCAGTTGGATACACAGGGACTCACACGCACTAACATGACTGGCAACCACAACAACAAACAGAGAAGCTCAGATTCCAACATACACAGAGATAGCATGACTTTATTATCTGCTGAGGACGCCATTACTCCACTGTATCTTTACAAAGAAAATAGTTGTTGACTGCTGTATTAATGCTCTTTAATAATACATTTTATTAGTTACCTTGTGCCACCACCATCAATTGAGAGCACTCTAATGCCACGACCTTTGACTGGATCCACATAACCGATAAGAGCCAAGCTTTCTCTTAAGGCGCTCTGAAGCACCTGATTATCTCTGCAGATTCGTCGCTTCTTCAACAACGTGACTGCAGTTTTCTCCTGGAAACAGACACAGCTTTAAAAATTCACCTGGGTCAAATCAGTTTGTTGAAAATTTGTAAATGTGCTTGTTTCACTTCCAACAGACCTGCCACATTAGAGCTTTGCATGATGGATGACATATGAGGTGCTCATTGAGCGCCTCGACACAGGCCAACAGAGCTCCTGGAGATGGAGCCTGGGACAGAGTGCCAATCAACCCTCGGGTCACTTCCTCTGCCTGCCTCCGACTCAAGACGAGCTGGGAACATACATCCAGAAATTACTAATAAACATTTGTGTTTGATGTGTTTTAGCTTCTCTAACTTAATTCATAAGATCAGGCATGATAGCATGATCAGTTTCTTTTTATATTTTCAGTTTCTTATATTCTTAATCAATCTCTGAACATGTCAGCTCACCTTTTTTTTCAGTATTGCCTCTGGTGAAGTGATGGCAGCTTTGTGTTTACCAGACTGGGTCAAGGGGCCCAGTTTTAGATAAGCACCCAAGAAGTCAGGGATGGCACTTGTAGGGTGGCGAAGGCAGTCTATAAAAGATACAGTCTTCAGTCTCTCAGAGGTAGCTGATCCAGGGTTCATCTCTGTTGGGACATTTCTATCAATATCCTCATCCAATTCACTTTGACCCTTGAAATACTGATTGATGTGACTGGCCATTTGGAAATAGTTCTCCCCAAAGTTAGTGGTATTATGGCTGCTGTGGAAAAGGCCTCCACTGACAGGGCTGACAGGTTCTTCTTGCTTCAGTTGTGACATGGCATCTTGAGTTTGTGAGGTAGACTGTGCTTTGTAAGTGCTTTTCTTTTCCATAGGAAGTCTTGTGTTTTGAGCTTGTTCGACTTGTTCTGTAACCTTTGCACCAAAGTACTTATTGATGTGTCTTGCAAAGAGGAGGTAGCCCTCCTCCCAGCTACTGGAGACATTGCTAGGTTCCCCTGTTGTCTGATCAGCACCTATTTTGACTTGAGAAATTTCAGCATCTTTCGACTTCATGATGTAAGTGTTTTGCATTTTTCTCCTCGTCTGCCTCCTGTTTGTCCCTCTGGTGGAAGAAATGGTTTCTGTATTCTCTTGCATTTGAGCCCCTGTAGAACCGCGAGAGAAGACTGAGTTAATGTGATTAGCAACGTAACTGTAGCTCTCACCGAATGTTGTCGCCAAAGAGCTGATGTGAAATAGTTGCAATCCAGAGTTGCCCTGTGTTGAAGGACTTGATCCTGAGCTCTCCTGTTTGTCTTTGCCTTTCAGGGTCTGTGCTGTGTCTTTGCCTTTGGATAGGTTCCGCTCTCTGGCTGCCAACTGACTTTGACTACGCCTCCGTGACCTGCCAAGATATTCTGGAGTTGTCACAACAAGGCCAGTGTTTTCAGCTAGAGGTACAGCATCCTTTGTCTTAGAATAAAAGTTAATGTGTCTGGACATTTTATTAAATGATTGACCAAGACGTCCTCCCTGTGAACGCAAAAGAAAACTGTTCTGAGCCTCCTCAAAGATCCCAACTGGAGCTTCAGGTTTAAATGTATTCTTATTGGAGGATG
Source organism: Cephalopholis sonnerati (assembly GCA_019142605.1). Lineage (NCBI taxonomy): Eukaryota > Metazoa > Chordata > Actinopteri > Perciformes > Serranidae > Cephalopholis > Cephalopholis sonnerati. The sequence goes on from JAGQAX010000092.1 coordinate 218,663, forward strand.
AGTAAAAACGCACCACATGGAGATGTTTTAGTTCTTTAGTAAAATCTCTGAGGAAGTGGTTAGAGGTAGAGCCAGTATCACTGTGGTTTAGAATGTTAAAAGCAGCTTTTTTTGTAAATCTGGACGGACGAGGAGATGACAGCAGTGAATATCTGTGGAAATCCAGACCGAGTGGTGACTGAGCCAGACGAGGGTACTTTCGGAGAAGGCCCATTAGGTACCTAATTTTGCAGTAAGATCTCAAAGTCTTGTTCACAGAACTTGAACACAAGTTGGTGCTGAGGTAGCGACCCATGTTGGACCTGTTGTGGTGAGCAGCGATCAGTCAAACTCCAAATGTGACTCTTAAGTTTGCACTGATTTAGGCTGTAGCAGCATCTTCAACAGGAATCTGGGAAAATACACAAAACATACACATTAAAACAGGGTCTACAACAGCCCATCAACATTACCAGTCTAAATGTATGTTTATTAATATGATTTACTACAAGGTGGCTACTCTGCAGTGGGCTATTTCTAATTATTTAGTACTTTAAGTTTGCAGCGCTGGTGATGAAAGCAAATTAATTTGTCTGTGATTAAATTCTCTATTTTCCTCCAAGACTTTTTCTTTTTTGGATTTGGAATCCACAGCTAGCCTTACAGGAAAGACTCCAGGCAACCACTGCTACTGAAGTTCAGTAAAATCTATAGGAAAAGGCTGATGGGAGTGTCATTTTGAGGTATTTGGCAATAAATTTAACTATCAGACTATTTAAAATTTTAACCAATGAACAGATGAAAAATCAGGGGATAAAGGTTATTAATATTAATATTCCATAAGGGGATAATATGCATGTACTGTACCACATTTCATGGCAATATATCCAATAGCTGTAGAGGTATTTCAGTAACAACAAAGAATGTGAACAGTGTATGACCAGTAAATCTACAGCCCCCTCTGACACTGGGTCCATTCAAAGTCAAAGAATCTGGCAAGAATATTTAAGCGCCTTTAAAAGGAAACCTGGAGGGCATTAGGTACATCATAAGTTCAATGCCACTATGATGATTACACATGCATAACCTTGTACAGTGTTCAAACTAAAAGAACAAAGGATGGGTGTTGAAGGTAGAATTCAGCAGGTAGAACTTATTATGTTGAACAAGATGTTACAAAATATACATCTACATTATTTTACCAGGTATTTTCCGTATGTTCAAGACTCTCATGGCCTGAATACCAGGGCAAGTGTATCTGTCCTGAAAGAACCCAAGCTCAAAAGCAAAGTAGGGAGAAGCATTTTTATCTGCATGGGGAGAGGAGTGAAATGAAATCCCTATTTAGTATGAATAGCCAAATACAGCTGCTATTTACATAGAATTGTATTCATGGTAAACCTTTTTTGCTGATTGTTATGTTATTATTATTTTATGATTTAGTTATCTATGTTATGTTACTTTATTCCTTATCTCATTGACTTTTTTAATCTGCTGTCATTTTCTCTGTCTTTGCCTGAAAGGTGACCTTGAGTGCCGTGAAAGGTGCCTATAAATAAAAACATATATATTATTATTATTATTATCATTATTTACATTAGTATAGTGAAAGTATAGTGAAACATCCATGTTTTGGACTGGTTTCTGAACTTGAGTGTCTTTTTTTTTTATTGCTCTTTTATTACCGTATAATATTTATGTTTTTTGTTAGGTGTATTAGTGTGAAAATGAGTTAATAAGTAGCACGTACGCGTCATTCCCCTTTCCTGCCTGCCTTTAGACCAGACCTCAGGTACACAACGGAAATAAGCCATGTGACTTTCCTGATGAGTTTTTGTACTGTACGCACATTTTCTTAATGTATTTTAATTTATCAGATAAAATCAATCGATGACATCCTGCTGATGGCACTAGAGGAAAGCTCAAGAATCAAAGCCATTTGGATACATCTTCTGCCAACAATTAATGTCTGTAAACATCTCGTGCCAATCCATCTGGTGGATAAAGATAGATCACTGAATATGTGAAAATGTTGACCTGCTGGTGGGGTAAAAGTCAGGAGGTCACCAAAGTCATCATCCGCTATGGAAAAACTACATACAAGTTAAATCAAGTAAAATCAGCATACACACTGTCACTCCTGACGGAGAGCGTGCACTTTCCAGATGAGCTGATTGTGTACAAACAGCAATAACCTTTTACTTCCACATTTTTCTAGTGCTGTGTCCTCTCATAAATGTAACATGAAACCTCAGAGCAAATTTATTAGTCCCAATGACATGTAAATAACTCTCATTCTGCCAATAGATCTGTCTGTAATGTGGCATAGAAATGTGAAAACACAGACTCATAGTTGCTCTATAATCCTAACCAAATGAGTATTGTAAAGTAGCAGCATGTGAGACAATGCGTTCATTAACATTTTCTGTTGTGCCTTCACTACAGCTTGGCTATGCAATAGTAAAACATCTACTACGGCTGTTTTCCACTTCAGCAGGGGAAGGTCATGACTCAAAGTAGCTTACAGCTACTCTAACCTTGACAGGAAATGTCAGACAGAAGTATACACTTAAGATTTACCTGAAACACAGCACCTGCTTCTTCTCTGTTCACAATTCCTCTTCAGCCAAGTCTCTGTTTTTTAAGAGTGAGTACACCACTTTTGACAAACTGTCACTGTTTCTTCTGTGTTTTGACACTTAATTCAACCCTTCTGTCGTGCAGCACTTTAATCTTATTGGCTGAGCAGGACGGGGGGGCGGAAAAACACCACCAATGCTTTGTAAGACCACACAGGCTTAAGGTCATGTGGTGTCACTGCTGACTGCCAGGCTGGAAGCACAAGTCTAAAATTAGGGAGGGGGGAGACAACTCAGGGGTCTCAGAGAGCTGATGTTAGCTGCTTCTTGCGTCACTGCACAACACATACACAAACACACACACCCTCCAAAACAAGCAGGCTTCTTGGAAAATGCACAGGCCACAAAACGCGATACAATAATTACCAGTCAATTACCATGGTTAATAGAGATTTTAAATGCAGTAATGCTTTTAGATTACAGTTTACAAGTTACAGTCTAACTATTGTGTTCATACAGGATACCAGGAAATACTTACTGGATTCCTAACGTACAGGAAACAACTACTATCAGTGGTTACACTAAAAAATATTTTAACTTACAGCCCAGTATTTAATCTTAATTTACAAAACCTATAAAAATATGTTAATATTAATTAATATTAATTATTAAAAATATTTTAATTACAGCTGACATTTTAATGATATATAAATATTATGATTTAAAATTTAATAAATATTTTATTTTAAATAATTTATTATTTTTTTTCTTTTTGTCAGTCCACATAATCAGGCAAGTGGCAGTTCAATTGTACCTCTTCAATTGTTAATTTTTTAAGAAACCTAAGCAGATTGGCTGAATTTCTTTTAAAAACATGGGAAGAAGGCAGTGAGCAAAAAAAGAAGAAATGACCTGAAAAGTTAGCAAGAACGTAGCAAAAAGAGAAAATTTAAAACTAGTAAATTAGTAAAAATTAAAGAAAGAAAAAAATAAAGTTAAAAACAAACCAACAATGAAATGACCTGGAAAAAGTGTCTAAAAAGTATAATAATTCTGTAACATGATTTTAAAATGTAATAATAATAACAATTACAAGTATAGTTTTTTACTATTTTTTTTATTTATTCTGTATTTTTTTTTTTTTTAATATATATATATTTTTTTTGAGTTTGTGGGATATTTCTTACCAAGTTGCTCACTGCCATTTTTCCATGTTTTTGAAAGAAATCACATCAACCAACAAAAAACCTCAAGGCTCAAAGGTTTCATGGTTTCAGGTTTCACTTGCAAAAGGCGTCTGAAATGCAGCACAAGCCACACATACATTAAACAAGGAGGGAAGCACAGGATTAGCCATGGTACATGGTGTTTCAGTCATTTAGATTTTGCTGTTGTGGAAAAGCAACATATAAAAGTATGTAAATCAAAAATGTGTCTGCCCTATATCATATATAGAGTATGTTTTGTCAACATCACTGACCTACAGCCATGACTCATATGACCTTTAACGAGCACATGCTGTTTTGCATTGCGATGTATTGTTGATGCACACAACAGGAGAGGCTCCAGTGAGATTTAAACGTCATATGTCTGTATGTGTCCGCCCAGCACACAGAAATTTGTTACAAAGAGTGATCCAAATGACAACTTTCATGCCAGTTCACTCAGTTATGGGTTTTTCAAATTTCCTTTATTGTGAGAAACACTAAATATTGACTCCACCCATCATTTCTGTTTATATCTGCTACAAGGCAACTTTAAATGAACAGCTGAACTATGATCTAGCAAATAATCATGACTGCCATATCACACAAGTCCTGAGGAGCAATTTCCCCCTCACGGCTGATATTATTTTAGACTTGCGGTGACATCTAGTGGCAGCTTCCTGACAGTTTGGTTCTCTATCTGCTTTTGAATGAACCTCAATCTGAGGCACTGTGTGCGACAGGAAATTGGCTGCATTTTGCTTCAGCGATTTTCTCTGCTCTGTATATTTGTCATAGTGTGACAGTCTTGTATACAGTACACCATTATTCTCTGTCTTAAGCTGTAAAGTTTTTTTTTTCTGCACCATCATGTTTGTTATGGTTAGGAGTTACAAAGCTCAGAGTCACAGATGATAATATAAGCTTTAGTTATTGATACAAATATACAAAATTCCTGAGAAAACAGTGTTAATAGTGAGAATGAGCTGTTTTTAAATGTTTTTTTAAATAGCCTGTATTTTTCAGTCGAATTTCTGTGAATGCTAGACGCTAAATATGCATCAATTTTTAATATTCAGACCAAGTTCAGTACACTGAAAACCTTGTTTTTGCTTTCATCTTGCAGTATCAACATCTCTATTTGCATTTCTGGATCAATATAAGTGGATGTTTTCTTTATTTTAACTGATTTAACTGCTGTCTGTTTAACCAAACCTAGTCTTTGAGGAAAATTTGCACCAAAAGATGGCTTCAAAACATACACATTTAATAAGGCAGCCAGTATTTCCCTTTAGCTGAGAACAGTCTTAAACCAGACAGGTTCATGATGAACTGATGCTTCAACAGGACAGATCACGAGGTATTTATCTAGTTCTTGACAATTAATTAACTTATTAAACATACTTTATTTTCTCTGTGGTCAAGAGTCAATGTGTTTTCTTTTCACAACGTCCTGAGGTGCACTCATCCCCACGTCCAGTCCACTTTAAGCGATTCCTGGCAAAGATGGCATAGGACTTGTCCATGTATGGTCTCACAGGTGACCACATCATGAGGCGACCCAACCAGCCGAGGCCCACTGCGCTGTACATGACTGCAAACGCTGGGATCCCACGGTGAACCTACCAATACAAAGAAGGTTAGCCCACTGGCACAACACTTCATTTAGGTTAAAACAGTCCCAGTTAAGTCAGAGTGATGTAAATTTACCTCTCCTCGGTCATCAATCACATGCATTTCCTTCATGGCCATCTCATAGCTGACATCCTTGTATTTCTTTCCATCATAGCCTGGCAGGGCGATATCAATAAAATCTACTTTTCCAGGTCGGTTCCTCTGCAGAAACTGGAGGAACTTGATCTCTGTCACACATATGGGACAAAGCCCATCATACAGCACCTGAAATAGAGCAGGGAAACAATGATAACAGCAGTGCTGTCTTCAGGTTTCTGTTTCAACCCAGAACATTTAATTCATTGAAGTCCTCAAGAGCAAAATGACGAATAGTGGAGAAAAGAGATTTTCAGCTGATTGAAAATGAATGACTCAACTTTATCAGTATAACTGTACTGTAAACAAATACTTCATGTTACCCTGTCCAGGTCTGCTTGAATGTCAGACAAGTGTTTGAACCAGGTTTGTTGTGAGGAGGTCTTAATACTACTTTTTTAGACAGCCAATGCTCTATCTAAGGGGAACAATATATAACACTGAACACTGTACACCTCTGGAGCTCAACAAACTACTATGACTAATGGAGATCTGAAATTATTCTAAACATACGTTATAATGTTATTGTATTCATTATTCGTTTTTTTGTACCCACTGCTCTGGTACAGGGTTGCAGGTGTGCTGGTGCCTATCCTAGCTGTCACTGGGCGAGAGGCAGGGTACACCCTGGACAGGTTGCCAGACTATCACGGGGCTGACACACAGTGACAGACAGCAAATAACACTCATATTCACACCTACGGGCAATTCCTGTGCCCTTGAGCAATAACCTAATGTGCATGTCTTTGGGTTAGGAGAGGAAGCTGGAAAACCCGGAGAAAACCTACGTTGTAGGGGGAGAACATGCCGGCCGATGGATTCGTACCCAGTGATTTGCATTACACTGATCAAATGAAAAAACTTACAAGAATTTAAAAAAAAAAAAAAGAAAAGAAAAAGAAAAATGTATGAATGAAAAATTTGAGCACATAAGAAATGCAGTCCGTTGTTTAACAACAAAATGAATTTTAGCAGTACTGATGGGTTTTTTTGTTGGATTTTTGGGTTGTTTTTTGTTGGTTCGTTTCTTTTTTTTGTTTGTTTGTTTTTTCTTTGGAGACAACTGCAAACTTTGCTATTAGGAAAAGAAGAAAAGAGAAAACTGATAACATTTTCTGAAGGACAAAAATGAAATAGATTTTTAAAAAATCATGAAATCAAAATTATGATATACAAAGTCCAAAAGTATGTCATCAAAACGAGACGTAAAGAAAGCTGAACTATGAGATAGTACGCCACAATTTAGATTTAGTACCCAACAGCATTCCAGATTTTGTTTACACACGTAAGACATTCAAAAGCTGCATTATATTTAGTTGTACTGAATAGTGCAACATATTTTTCCATGTATTTTAGCTACTATCCACTGCCTCTTCTGACATTTAAAGCTAGGCTTACAGAGGGGTATCTGATGACGGGGTCACCGTAACCCCCCCAAACATACAGCACTGACGACAGTCTCAACTTTTGCAGCTGGGCTGAAGTTAAAATTAAAGTTTCACAGGAGTGGACACGCTGCTGCTGCTCGGCCCTTCATACTGCGGTGGTCCAGATTCAGAGCATTAAAGGTGACAAGCTTCACACACACTGAGGTGATGTTTGCTTCAAAGTTAATTATGAAGACTAGTTGTTTTTCCGCTGGTTGACTGTTGACCAGTTGACTGCGACTGAGCTAACTGTTAGCTGCTAATTGAAAGTGCGTGTACACGGAACGTTGATTCATTAACCGTTACAAGTGAACACAACTACACGCTGTCCATTTTGAGTGTTTTCTTCAGACAGACGCAGACTGCTGGATTTTTGCATTAACAAACAAGACAGTTTACTCATTTTAATACTTCTGTTACATAATAACGACAGAGTGGGGGGCTTTCTGTAGCAGACATCTTTGGCTAGCGTACAAATAGACTTGGCAGCGGACGTTTACCATTCAAAGCTCTAACGTTACTGTAACGTTAGCTTGGCTGACTGGTGGATTTAACCTCAAGTTAATTGACTACGGCTACTAGAAAGCATACAATCTGAATTATGCAACTTTTTATAGATAAAATAAACCCACAGATCATTGGTGGTAGACAGACATGACTACAAGACTGTGTGTAGCATTGGAAAGTTAAAACCCAAAGTCCCTATAGAGTTAGTACTGTTAGCTTAAGCTACTGAAGCCCTCACTAATGAATGGTTGTGTGTTTCTCAACTATCCACCAACGCTGCTGCTGTTATCGAATCAGTGAGTCAATTAGCCTTTAATTAATCCAAACAGTTTATGTGTAGGTTGTACGATAGTAACAAAGGCGGACTTACCTTGACACCTGCAGACACAGAGCTAAGGGTCCGATGCTGATGTCTACAGAAGGCGGGTGCCGTTGAGATTACACGACTGGGAAATCTGGTCATACCCGAAATTCCACTTATTCTCACTTTGGAAAGCATTTCCAAATACACTGAACCCACCACAGTGGCGAACTTGCTAAATAAATGGGCGAGTCTCTTGCTAAACAAACAGCTTAGCTAGCTCCTGTAGTTTACAGTACCTGTTTGTGTAGCAAACACTAGCTAACATTACCAGCCAACATCGTTACACAAGAGGTTGAGTAACACACACAGAGGTCACCCGCAGACGGTGTTCAGAGCACATCCTCGACAGAAAGCTGTAACACTTCCTCCTTTCTTCACATCCGCCTATTTGGTAAGAAAAAATTACATTCATTCAAACTAGTAAATCAATGATTTAGTAGCAGCAGCTGACCGGAGAGCACGAGCGTGACTGAAGGGGGCGTGGTGAGTGTGTGGCTCCACTATAGTGCAAGAGGTCTCACTCTGATGCTTTTTAATAAGCCGGAAGTTATTGGGGACAAAAGCTGAACTCTCGCTTTCATTTATAGCCTTTTTAAATTGGTACGCTGGGGAGAGAGATAACGGAAATGAGCATCTGTAACTTTATAAGCTTTGTGATATTTCAACATGCCCTCATTTACTAAGGATAATTTTTTTGGTAATTTCTCGCAGAGTGTTTTTCATTATTCTTTATAAACAGCTGAAACACAGCTCTGGGTTATACTCTGAACTAAATGGGTATCCACAGTAATTAAATTTGAGCACATCATCATTTTAATTAAGATAAAAGAGCAGCTTATTTTGTCAGTGTTGAACAACCGCAGGTCCCACAAGGCTGAGATGGCACATCTGTTGCTGAGACACAAGGGGCTCATGTTGTGGTTGAATGCAAACAAAATAAATGTTACCTCCAGGAGGGCTGTTGCTTTCTCTGTATATGGTCAGTTGTGTTTGTGGTGCAAGAACACGTGATGAGATCAAAGGCCTTTAAGCAGGGTCTTTCTGAGGCAGCCACAGCCTGGTACAACAGCACGGTTCACCAATACGCTTTCAAGGATTGTGCAGAGGTGAGCTCTTGTGACCTGTAGAATGTATGTTTCAGGGTCTGCATCATGTGAGCGTTTTACTTTGAAAATGTGTAGTTGTTTTTACTCTTTTCACTTTTTACATGTACCCATTAGCCAGCCAGTGGACCGAACATGCCCCCTGCAGCAGCAACCAAACTAGGCTACACACCACCAGATGGAGGCTGGGGCTGGGCGGTCGTCTTCGGCGCTTTCATCTCCATAGGATTCTCCTATGCTTTCCCCAAGTCCCTCACCGTCTACTTCAAGGAGATTCAGGAATATTTTTCAGTTTCCTACAGTCAGATTGCATGGCTGTCCTCAGTCATGCTCGCTTCCATGTATGCAGGAGGTCAGTGAACATCACATATTCCAACACAGCATGTTCCATCAACATTTTGACTGCAAATTATTACTATCATCAATTTTTTGTCCTTGATTTAACTAAAACATGTATAGTCTCACTGCTGTAAACTTTTAGTGAAAGAAGGTACTAAGGAAGTGACATATTTCTCTCTGTGCAGGACCTGTGAGCAGCATACTTGTAAACCGGTATGGCAGCAGGCCTGTGGTCATGGTTGGAGGGCTCCTGGTTAGCGCTGGCATGGTGCTTGCTTCTTTTGGCAGGACTATTGTGCATCTGTATCTTTGTGTTGGAGTAATTGGAGGTAAGAAAATATATCATATTAGATTTTATGAATTAAGTTGCAAGTGTTCTTTGTAATGATTGCTTTCTGTTGCCTGGCTGTGACTGGCTGATGCAGGAGTTTTTTGATTAACAGGCTCAGTCCACTAGTGTCGTTTGTGCCTGTGTGAGGTTAACTAGGGTCAGCTTGTGCAATGTGTAAATGTGTTCTCAAAACACAATGGAACAACTATGTCCTGTGAAAATGGTGCTATCAAAGCAACACCCAGACTTGGCTCAGACCTTATTTTTTACTATGGCTCAGTAAATCAGGTGCATTAAGAAAATCCCCTAACGCCTGCTTTTGACCCAGACACACCACATGACCACACTGATACCAGCAAGTAAACAAACCTCTCAGACTTTAAACTTTAATCTAGTAACGTTCCCCAACCTACTGGGGTACAGAAAATAACTGTACATGTCAAGTTTTATCAGTGAATTTAAGATATTGAAGCAGTGTGGACATGAAATAAAATATGATTAACAATAAATAGGAGTTAGGGATGCAACAAACAGCTGTTTTAGTTACTTGTAACAAAGTATTTATCAATTCATCAGTTAATAGGTTGGTCTATAAAATGTCACAATATAGTGAAAAAAGTTAAAGTTAAAAAAAAAAGTAAGTGAAAATTAACTTTCTAAAGCTGAGGCAACATCTTTAAATTGCTTCCTCTTTAAGACCAACAGTCCAGAAGCAAAAATGAATTAGTTCACTATCTCAAATGACAAAGCAAAAAAGGAAATCTTCCTCATCGTAAAGCTGTGCACAGAAAATATTTGGCATTTTTCTTTACCTGTTACTTATACTACAAATCAATTATTAGTCGACTAATTGTGGTAGGTGTAGTAATAATAATTCATTTTCATTTTCTATTTATTTGTATTAGCCCCAGTACATTTTTTAAAAGCTTTCAAACAGCACGTCATTGCAATTAATATTGCATGAAAATATTGACCTTATTGTCCTTATCTGACCCCCTTGAGGTGGACATGATGGTCATACGGTGTAGTTTAATGATGGTAGCTTGTAATTAACATTAAAATGTTTCACTGAATGATTACATTTAATTTTAATAAAGCTGCTGCTGGTGAAATAAACTTAAAGGGACAGTTCACCCCCAAATGAAAAAATACGTATTTTTCCTCTTGCCTTTGGTACTATTTTTCAGTCCAGATTATTTTGGTGTGAGTTGCAGAGTGTTTGAGATATCGGCTGTAGAGATGTCTGCCTTCTCTCGAATATAAAGGAACTAGATGGCACTCGGCTTGTGGTGCTCAAAGCAGCAAAACAATACATTTTTAAAACTTAACAGCAATGTCTTTCTCAAGAAATCATGACCCGCTTACTCAGGATAATCCCCAGACCCTGTTGTGAGCAGTTTCACGTGGGAACAATTTTCATTTTACCGAACCACACCTGTCAACCCTATCACAACACAGAAGAAGGCGTGCATTTACTCATGGAGGAGAGGCCGTCATGCTCGTGACAGCACGAGATGTAAACATTAATGGCTTCCTCCTCAGCTGAGCTTTAAGGTGTTTGCACACGGAGTCCATTTTTTGCGGATGCTTGTTTTTGATCCGTCATCCAAAAAAAAAAAAAAGTATGCACAAAAACCTTACACACTGATTCCGATGTGTTATATTGTTCTATTCGTTGTAAAAATTCGCAGTACGCGACAAAAGGAAAAGACACATTTTCTCCTTCGCCTCTTTCCACTGGAGTTCCCTTTCTGGCTGTCTCCACTCTCTCCTTGTGCCTGGCATTTGGCACCACAGCTGCATGAAGGGGCGGAGCTGTCCTCCACATTCTGTGTGTGTCCCTCATCCTTCTCCTCTTCATCATTATTCACCTGAATATTACTATCTGATCTGTTAGAAGTGAGCTGTCTGAGTTATGAAATGATTCTGTGCGTCTTGTCATAGATGTTTCCCGCTGCCACATGTTCTTCACTGATTCTTGGTCAAACAGCTCTGTAAAGACTTCTAATGGATGTGAAAACCACAACAAAATCAAACCTGTTCTGAAAAATTTAATAACGGACGGAAGAAAGAATTTCCCAGTTTATGATCAATAAAGTACTATCTATCTATCTATGTATCTATCTATCTAAAGTTTCTGACTCAGTGTGCAAACGTGACTATTACAACGTGAAGCCGTATTTACTTTTAAACGTGTGACAATGTTGGACGAAAAAACGGATTCAGTGTGCAAAGGCTCTTAGTGTTAGCTAGCTCAGTAGTGCCAGGTGAGCTAGCAGTAGACACACACGTCCTCCTGCGCAGTGACCCAGTTGGTGGGTGTGGTTCAGTAGAAAGAAAACAGTTCCTGGATAATAGTTCCTGTTCCTGGATTATCCTGAGTAACCATATCATGATTTCTGGAAAGCTACATGGCCACTGACTTTTTCAGATTTTTTCTATTTTTTTATTTTTTTTTGGCGCTTTGAGCACCACAAGCCGAGTGTCATGTATTCCATTATATTTAGGAGAAGGCAGATATCTATGGCTGATATCTCCAACACTCCTCAGTTCACACTTAAACAAACTAGACTGATAAACAGCACTACAGGTAAGAGGAAAAATATGTATTTTTTAAGTTGGGGTGAACTGTCTCTTTAAGCTAGGTGTCCACATGCCTCAATGTCTCTTTATCTGTCTTAAAATTTCATTTTTTGATGAGACAGCAGCATCACAAATTTTGTTGTGTACTCATATGATCACAAAATCTATTATTAATGGGATGTTAATGAACCATTTTATTATTCCAACAGGTTTTGGCCTCGCCTTTAACCTACAACCAGCCCTGACGATCATAGGTACCTACTTCCAGGTTAAAAGGCCACTGGCGAATGGGCTCGCCATGACAGGAAGTCCAGTTGTTCTTTTCACTTTGGCTCCTCTCAATCAGTTTCTGTTTGATTCTTTTGGCTGGAGAGGGAGCTTCCTCATCCTGGGATCCATTGTTTTGCACTGCTGTGTAGCTGGTGCTTTGATGAGACCAGTCAACAAAAATGCCCACCCCTTACCAAAGACTGAACAACCAGAGTGTAATGGGGAGGCCGCTGAGGCAGCTGCTACTTCAGATGCCAGTGTGCAGTCAGCTAACCTTCTGACCGCAGAAAGCCAAGATGAGAGCAGGGGTCAGGGCTGCCTGGCCAAATTCATAGATCTCACACTTTTCAAACACCGAGGCTTCCTCATTTATCTCATTGGTAATGTGGTCATGTTCTTTGGGTTTTTCGCGCCTGTGGTCTTTCTTGCTCCGTATGCCAAACATCAAGGGATTGATGAATATTCAGCAGCTTTCCTGCTCTCTATTTTTGCTCTGGTGGACATGTTTATCAGACCAGCAACCGGCCTGATTGGTAACACCAAGTGGATTCGGCCGCGGATCCAATACTTTTTCAGTTTTGCAGTTTCATACAACGGGGTGTGCCATCTTATATGCCCGCTGTTACCTGGATATGCAGGTCTGGTTGTTTATGCTGTCTTCTTTGGGTTGGCGTTTGGGATGCTTTCTGCACTGCTCTTTGAAGTACTAATGGACCTTGTTGGAGCTCATCGCTTCTCCAGTGCAGTTGGACTTGTCACCATTATCGAGTGCGCACCAGTGCTTCTTGGACCTCCACTTTCAGGTTTGTGAACTTTGAAGACATATACTTTTTTAATTTCAGATTCTAAATGCATAAACAGAATGTAGGGATTTATGAAATGGTGACCAATGATGTGTGAATCTTTTTTTTCAGGAGCCCTTGTTGATATTTTTGGGGATTACAAATACATGTACTACGCCTGCGGAGTGTTTATGCTGGTGCCTGGCATATTTTTCTTTGTCATGCATTACTACAACTACAAGAAACTGGACGAGGAGCGGAGGCAGAGGGAGGCTGTGGAGATGAGGACTAGTGAAGAGGCAGCACAACTTCAAATGAGCCAGTGTGATAAAACAGCACATGAAACAGATGGATGAACTTGCTGACTATGATTTTATTTTAGTGGATGTAGAAAGATGACACTGCACAGCCTTTAGAGCAGGACATACAGTATATGGGGTATTACTGATAACAATTATTTTCTACTTTGGAGGAGGTTGTTGGACTCTTTGGACCTTTGCTACACAGATCAACATTTGGTATTTTAATGGCTGTTTTATATATGTTATTATTACATTATGTGCCAAATGTAACTCTAATGGCCTTCATTTATAAATCACCCAGAGATGCTGCATTTCTATCCAATGCAGTTATTATAATGGCTCTGTAAACTCATATTGTTCATCTTTGTTCCTTCAGTGGCTGAATAAAAAGTAATTTTCCTGAGGGACTGATACAGAATAACGAGTTCCCCCACAACACAGAGCCATACCTCTACTGTTTATTATCGCCTTATGACCACTAGATGGCACTGGACACTGCCATGTGAGACCTCAAGATGCAACACATCTCTTCTATTAAACTGCAATTAAACAACAAGCATCTTCACTGCTGGTTTGGTTCTTTACAGCACTGCTTTCCGAAGTCTGAGTCCTGACCCACCCAGAGGGGCATGAGATATTATGAATGGGTCGCCAAGGGCGCAGCAATTAAAAAAAAAAAGAGAAAATTAAATGTCTGCTGTAAGGACTACACACTATCTCTTAAAATACCTTCCCTGAAATCCCTTCCTGCTGCCCATAAGTTTAACTCCCACTTTTAGAGAAAAAATCTTTATCCATTCTTCAAGTTTTAGTCTACACAGTAAAATATACTTTCAGTGCCATGGGGATCTGTAAAAGTTGTTTCACTGCGGCATCACTTTAGTGCAGTCATAAAAAAATTCAGTATGAGGTTATGGAAATGTTTTAGCATCCAAGTTTTAAATAAGTCTTGGGAACCCTATATGCATTTAATAATAAGACTGAATTTGTATGAGCGGATGAAGAACTGAAATGTTTTACTCAGCCTCACTTACATAAAGTGTTGTGCATATAACACCAGCACATTCATCATAGCTGCAGGCCGGGCCTTTAAACATACAAGTGTTTTAAAGTGCTGTTTTTAGTTGTTTGTGTATTTTTAATCGACACTTTCTTAGCAAACACACATTTCTGTAATCGTAAGGAACCTGAAAATACAAAATCAAATGTACTGCCTCATCTACCACACCCCAGAGACAATGCTGGACAGCAGATAAAATTTGGGATCTAACACTAGGTCACATCATCCCATCCCAGGTCAAACTTTATATTCTAACACCCTGCATGATTACAGCGCCTTAGTGCCAGGCTGTGAGCACCCGCAATACAATACAGAGTGGAGCCATTCAGGAAAAGAACAATACCATTATTAGAGATGTATGCTTAAATGATCCATTCTTATCATGTCGCTGCAAGGGAGCATATTGACTTCCTTTTGTTCAGATGGACGAAAATTGCTTAAGTGAGGGAATCAATACGTTTATTTATAGCCTCAGATAACATTATCTGAAAATCAGATACACAGTGTAAGTCCACAGCTCATAGGTGGTGGTCTTCTCTGTGGATGCTGGTTTAATTTCAATCAACTAAAATATATAACTGTTGGGTTATTTTCCTAAAGTGGTTATTTCGATTGAATGTTACACACAACAAGCTCAAGTCTGAACATAAAACTGTCAGCAATTTATTTGTTTAATTACGTGCAGTGGTGGAAGGATTTATATGTGTATTCTTAACTAAAAGTACTGATGCAACACTGTAAAAATGCTCCATTAGAAATGTGATTTAAGTTAAAGTACGTATGTATTATCAGTAAAATATACCTAAAGTATCAGAGGTATTCATGGCAGAGAAATGGCACTCATCTAATGATACACTATCTATATGCTATGATACAATATGTTCTTGGATTATTATGACTCACACGTTAATGTGTATACTTGCTTAAAGGTGGAGCTATTTTGATCCTTTTTATAAAGGGCTGCAACTGATGATTATTTTCTTTATGAATTAATCTGCTGGTTATTTTCTTGATAAATTTATATTGTGGGTTGTTAGATGTCAGACAATAGTGACAAATGCCCATAACGTCAACCCAAAGCTCAAAGCGACATCTTCAAATGACTTGTTTTGTCCATCTGAAATTAAGAATACTTTCTCTGATTTAATGCAAGGAAAAGCAGCAAATTGTCTCATTTGAGAAGCTGAAACCATAAAATCTTTGGTACTTTTTCATTAAAAATAATTTAAGGCTATTATCAAAAAATGACCTTTTTTGTTGGGTATTTTAACTTTTCATAATGCACCAGATTTTTAAAGTTCTTCAGGTGTTTTTCAATGTAAAATCTTAACTTAGTAATTAACTAGTAACTATAGCTGTCGAATAAATTGAGTAAATAGTACAATATTTCCCTCTGAAATTTAGTACAAGCATAAAGTATTGTTAAATGGAAATACTTAAGTAAAATACAGATACCTCAAATTTGTGCTTAAAGGGACAGTTCATCCCAAAATCAAAAACACATATTTTTCCTCGTACCTTCAGTGCTATTTATCAACCTAGAGTGTTTTGGTGTGAGTTGCAGAGTGTGGGAGATATTTGCCGTAGAGATGTCAGCATTTTCTCGCATATATTATAATAAAACTAGATGGCAGTCAGCTTGCGGTTCTCAAAACACCAAAAAAATACATTTAAAAAACTAAACAGCAGTGTCTCTTTCCAGATACTATGACCTGATTACTTAAGATAATACATGGACCTCGTGAGCAGTTTCATGTAGAAACTATTTTCTTTCTACCGAACTACACCCGCCAAGTGTATTTTTGCACAAAGGGAAGCGTGCATCTATTCATGGACGAGAGGCTGGTGCTTGTGACAGTGCGAGATGCAAACATTATGGCTGTATGAGGTACTTATCTATAGTAAGTTTATTACCTTTGGTGGATGGCTGTCGTCACGCCACCCAAAAAAAGGCCAGTCTAAGTGGATGCTATATTGAGGATATTTTAACTGCTTGACCTCATCACCAAACAGCCCTTTTCTTTTCTCAACTGTAAAACTTTGGTATGACTGTACTGCAGCTGCTGTATACTGTATTACTCCACAAATGAGCTGTTTAGGTCAGAATATACTGTTGTGAGATCAAATGTAAAAGACTTTTGTAAATATCTATATTTCAAAGATGGTGTTTGCTTGTTTCTTTCAGGACTGTTTTAACAAAGAAAAGCCCAGTCATCATCATCACATACATTTCACTGTGTTCCTCTGATTGACATGAATCTTCAATAGCTGTGACTAGTTGCACTCAATATGGACATCAACACTCCACCTGCAAGCCTGAGACAACTTCATGTTTGCAGTGAACATTTCTCCCCAGAGAATTATGTCAAATAAGCAACACTAAGAGAGACACTAGCTGAATGTGTTGTTATTTGCCATCACGTAAGTCATATAGACAGCTAAATATCTGGATAAAAAATATGAAATTCTAGGAATAGTACTTATTGATATATACTCCCATGATCTATGTAACATTGTGTTACTAAAAGTATTTAGAAATGAAATGTATTCTTGCATTCAGCTACATATCATTAGTAGCTGGTAATAATAAAGTTACTTGGTACAACAAAATGTTGTCGGCTACAGTTACCACAGTACATCAGTGGCTGTAGAGTGTGAGATTCCAGCTTAGTTTGCCACCACAAACAGCTAACACAAATGCGCTGATAAGGTTAACATAGCCCATGAAACTTTGGTTGTCTCATAATCAGTCATTATACAATAGTACTGAGGGAAATTGGAGAAGGTCTCCAAGACACCAGCATTCAGTAAGGAAGGGAACTCTGGATGGTTGGTGATGCAGAGACTGCAGACTTTATCGGAGTCATGGCAGCAGTAGCTTTCTGGATCCATGAGTAACATTTCTTCATTGTTATGCTATGGTTCATAAAGTTATCCTCTTGTCTCCACAGTGAACAGCACTTCGCTGTCGCTGTCATAATCACTCAGTTTTACTTCCTAGTATTTGTCCTGTCTTCTATAAACCACTGACAGTCTGACCCAAACAGCAGACCTGCAGGGTAATACAGTGTGAAGCAGCGGCGGCACAATACAGAAGTTTTACAGTTGAGAAAATGAATTACCAGAGAAAAAGTTCCGTCTGATGGTGAGAAGAAGCCATGAAAATATCCTTAGCATCCACTTAGACTGATACTAATTTTACGTGGCTAAAATACATTTTGGTGTCCACCCCCCTTCACAGCAATGTATTGCTGAGCTTCTGGGGTGCTACTCCTGTCTATTTCTGCAAACAGGAAGCATGCCGACAGCCATCTACCTAAGGTAATACACTGACTATAGATAGGTTCATCATACAGCCCCACTTAAAAAATCCTGAACTATTCCTTTAATGGTGTCCTCCTGGGCTGAGCTGTAATGTTAGCTGGTTCAGTGGTGCTAGGTGAGCTATTACAGCTCAGCCAAGAAGGACACCATTAATGTGTACATCTCTTACTGTCACTAGCACGAGCCTCTCGTCCATGAGTAGATGCACGCTTCCTGCTGTGTGGTGATACTGTTAAGGGGTGTACTTCAGTAGAAAGAAAATGGTTCCTAGGTCTGTGGTTTATCTTAAAAAAGCGGATCTTGATCTCTAGAAAGAAACATTGCTGTGGAATTTTCAAATGTATAATTTTGATGCTTTGACCACCACAAGCTGAGCGCCATCTAGTTCCATAATATTTAAGAGAAGGCAGACAGCTCTATGACCGATATCTCCAACACTCTGCAACTCACGCTTAAACAATCTGGACTGATAAACAGCACTGCAGATAAGAGGAAAAATATGTAGGGTTGGTTTTAGGGTGAACAGTCCCTGTGCATATGATATTTAAAACTGCAAAGCATATACATATTATTAACAACCAGAAAGAATAGCAACTGTAAGTTTAAAAATAGCTTAAGTACATGCAGTTACACCATATTTTAGTTTGAGTAAATAACCTAACAGCACCCAAATTGGGTCAGTTTTGATGCAGCAGTTTTCAGTGTGTAGAAAGAAGCAT
This sequence comes from Cephalopholis sonnerati, assembly GCA_019142605.1. Lineage (NCBI taxonomy): Eukaryota > Metazoa > Chordata > Actinopteri > Perciformes > Serranidae > Cephalopholis > Cephalopholis sonnerati. The sequence continues at coordinate 237,307 of JAGQAX010000092.1, forward strand.
GAATACATTATTTTCAGCTGTGTGTTAAAAATATACATATAGGTATAAATGTGATTATGCAGATATGGGACATATTTGTAATCTATTTCAATGTAAAATATTAATGAGTGGACACAAAGTGAGACAGTGAAGACCTCCAATTAGTGGCAGTTCCCATAAACTCTGTATCATCTCTCACTGAACAGCTTGAGCATAATCACTGTGATGAACTGTGACTGATGTCAGTAAATCTGACTTTAATTGGGGCCGAGACGATTAAATCCAGGCAGCTCTGCGTCCAATCCCTGCGATGACTGCTACCGTGCTGAGACATGATGTTTCAACCACGCTGCTGGTTTGAGCGGTTGAACACCAAGTTCTGTTTTAACTACGCGGTTGGGATGTCTGTAAAGAAGGGGAGTGATACTGTCTATTTAATCCAACATGTTTGTTAATAATCTCTGCTAATCTTCTTTATCCACAGCAGCAGAACTAATCTGTCTTCACAATGTTTGCACTCGGAGGGAAAGCAACGTCACATAAATACCAGAGACTTAAGAGTTTATTCATCAGCCCTGTGGATGGAGCTATTCATGACACATCGCTGGTCTAAAATAAACATTGATAGCCAGGGCAGCTAACATGAATACGCAGGGCATGTCGACAGAGGAGCAATTGCCATGTCAGTCTATCCAAGGAGCTCTCAAGGACTCAATCACACCTTCCAAAGACTACAGACACTATGTCCTGCAGTGTGCCTTAACTGACTGTCGTCCCAGATGAAACACAAGATTTACTGAGATCATTTGGTGAAAACAAGGTGCAGAGTACTCTACTCTCAGAATCAATAATCTTTGCAAACAGCTACCATAACATCGATCATGGTCACCTTGAAATTTATGTGCCGTAAAATCATCTGTATTTCTCAAATACTTTTAAAAAACAGACTTTCTCTAGCGCAAGCAGTCAACATCTGAATGTGTAGAGGGGAAAACAGAGGAAGTCTAGATTTTGTTTGTAATCCCTGGAGGCAAAGCTTGAATCAGATGAAAGACATTTGTTCTACAAAACACTCAGCTGATTATACTCGTTAATGCTCATCTTGTAATGACATTCATAAACAAATACATGTACAGTAGACTGTGTATTGCAGTAGTGGAAACTAAGTACATTTACCGAAGTAGTGTGCGCTGGCACAATTTTGAGGTACTTGTCACTATTACTTCAGTATTGAGTTTACTAATACTTTACAAATCTCAACTAAGTTCCACAGGAAATGCGCTACATTTATCCAGCAGCTGTAGTGGGATTTTACATAAAAAACAAATGACAAGCTTATAAATACAGTCCATTATTTAAGACTAAACTAGAGCTAAAACCAATTAATATTTATTATTTTTTTTTATTGATTCTTTTGCCTTTAAAATGTCAAAAAACAATGAAACGTTTACATCCCAGTTTCCCACAGTCAAATATCTTATTTTATCAGACCAACCCCACATATATTACTCAAATAATTTTTGTCAGCCCCAAATTAAACTCGCCAATATTTTATCATTATATTATACTTAACTCCATCTCAACCAGCTAAATATTAAAATGCTGCTTACACATTGGATGCATTTATAATAGTAATCTAATATTATTATCTTCAATAATATAACACTCTGCATGAGTACCTTCACTTTTGATATATTAAGTACACTTTGCTCATAATACTGCCATACTTTTACATACTATGTGAAATTCAGAGCTAATGAGTTGTTTGGGTTTGGCCCTGAAGATTAGGTGGCCGAGCTAGCAGCTAACGGTACTAACTCCATGACCAACGCTAAGGAACTGTTCTTTCCTTGTCAGAGGAGGGAGGTAGTTGGGGTGTGACTTTATTTGTAGTTGGCGTTGTATTTACCCTACCTGTAGCTACAAATATTTTTCTTTGAGCCTCCCTGAGTGACTGGCAGAAAATGAAGACCCCACTATAAATTAGTTATTGGATTTTTAAAACTTACCCTCTGATGTTTGAAAGCTAAAAGTTGGAGACAAAATTCTTGAGCAGAAAAAAGTTTCGTTGTGCATGCTGGTTAGTCAGTGAAGAAGAAGAAGAAGAAGAAGAAGAAGAAGAAGACATAGTTGACTTTATTAATCCCCAAGGGGAATTTAATTCCTGTTGTGATATATACACAGGCCTGAAATACACACACATGCACAAACGGGTCCTATACATGCATTAAATGGAACAATATCAGAGCAAGGGGGCTGCCCATGGACAGGAGCCCCAAAGCAATGGGGGGTTCAGTGCTGGACGGGGGCTTGAGCCGACGACCCTCCGGTTCCCTATGGACTGAGCTACTGCCGCAAAGGGTTTATTTTTGGCCAAATTTCAAGTGAGAGGTACAATAAAGTGATTTTAGGTAAATATCACTATTTAAAGCTCACATTTGGTTATGATTTTTTCTGACAGATGCATTTGTCACACATGATGTATCCAAAGACTGTGGGACATTTGAAAATACAATGATAATTTCTGTTTTTACAGTTTCTGGCTTTGAGAAAATATTCCTTTCAACCCCACAGGCAGTTTTGGAAGGCATGTTTTCTTTAAATTGCCATAAATAAATACAGAATGCAACCATTTAAATTTTCATGGCCCTCCCCTAAGCCAAAATAAAAACTAAAAGTCTCTCCCCAGTGCCCCCCACTTTTGCTGCAAAACGCTCCACCATGTTCACCAGCTAGTCTCGCTAACTGTGTCTCTCTGCTGTGTGGTGCTGAGCAGGTAGTGGTCAGTGGCTTTTTAGAGCTTTATTTGTTGAAAACAGCTTTTTTTTTTTTTTTTTGCAATGGCCAAAAACAACACTATGAGAGCAGTGAGAGTGAACCAGAACAATTAAATTTTGAGCCGAGCAGCTACACTAAGAGCTAAAACTCTTTAAAAAGCTGAGTGGAGCTGCAGAGTCTCTGTAGGTTCATCATTATGAGTGACCTCTTTTCGTTTGATACATTTTTATTATGAAATAGATTACAGCTTTTAAGTAGTACTTCACCAACCAAATAACTATTTGTTTATCAATTACTCCCATGTTAGGTTAGTTTTGTGAGGAAAACATCTTACTGACGATTGTATTAAACAAAGTATCCAAAAATGAAGAAAATTCTTAATGAACTGGATTCATAGCATTTACCAACAACAAAACATCCATTTACAAACTCTCACACAACTTGTGCAGCAGAATTCAAGTCTCCCAAACACAACAGCCCTTTACAACGGTGAACTGAGCTAAAAGTAAAACCTATCTATGCTTGGGGCGGCAGTAGCTCAGTCAATAGGGACTTGGCTTGGGAACTAGAGGGTCGCCAGCTCAAGTCCCCCCACGGACCAAGCATGGAGCGTGGACTGGCAGCTGGAGAGGTGCCAGATCGCCCCTTGGGCACCCCCTGGGCACCGAACCCCCAACTGCCTTGGGCGCCTGTTCAAGCCAGCCCCCTCACATCTCTCTATTTAATGCATGTATAAGTCCTATTTGTGCATGTTTGTGTATTAGGGAGCTGTGTGTAAATGACAACAGAGTAAAATAAGATGAATTTCCCCTGGGGGATTAATAAAGTATATCTTCTTCTTCTCCACTCTCTTCAAAGCCAGACTCCACTGACAAAAACAACAACTTTACTTGGCTGAACACAGGAGACGCTGGTCTACCACTGCCTCCATCAGTTAGTGTGTTTGTGTGACTTTGGTGTTTTAAAGGGTTAGTTTGGATTCACTAACATCACACCATAACACCAACAAACTACTACACTACAAGGCCGTGGTAGTCCAGTAGCTCCCATGTTCAGTGGGGTAAAAATACTGTTTTTGTTAATGAAGTCTGGCTTTGACGAAAGCATAGACAGGTTTCCCTTCCAGTAAGGCTGTTTGGGAAGGACTTAGCATACAACTGGATAAATGATACTTTGATTATACTGCACAAGTTGTGTGAGAGACTTTAAACACATGCTTTGATATAGTTTTACTGTTGTTAAGTAAAGTATCCAAAGAACTTTGTCCACTGATGTGTTGTACCGAGCATGTAGGTTTTTAGCGGGGAAAAAAAGTCAAAACCTGGACTAGAAAAGTGAATCTCAACAATGTTTGGATGAAAACATTTTTAGACGTTTATGTCTTCACCAGGCCAAGATAGTTTGGTATTACAGACTCTCGACCAGGCAAGCTGTGCTGTTGCTGCTGCTGGACATCAGGCATCCTCGTGGAATACAAATTGGACAAAACAGGCCCTTATGAAGACGGCCGTTTTTTGAACTCAAACAAAAGAGGAACTTAAACCCCTAAACTACTCAATCATGACTAATGCTTGTAAAAGAAATTGAGTCGCAAAGCAAAAGGACTTAATGAGATTATGTTACCCATAATTAACAATCTGTGAAACACATTTCCCAAAACCGAGAACACTACGGCTTTTTTGTCCGCCGTCGAGCCTAAGAATGTGTGAATTATCATCCAAACGCACATTTACCCCACTTTTCAGAGTTGACAATGCAGAGCCCCTGACCAATATCCTTAATCTGCCACTCAAAATACATTTAGCCTTTGTGAGAACAAATGTGTGCTGCTGAAACACTGGTTGTGGAGACTCTCTGCTGCCTATTAGAACCATTGTTCCTCTTTATCTGGTGAACACAGACAACCACTAAAGCTTGCGTGTCTGGGGACGCTGGTGCTGTTGTGTGCATATTACAGGAAGAATACAAGGATTGTCCTGTGGATTATAATCTATCCTTTGAATACCACACTGAATTACACTGCAACATAAACAATTTTGATTGAAGAGCTAAAGGACTGGATGACATAAACTACCCGCGAGCACTGTAGCATTTACACATTGTGCACACACGCGGTCTCTAATGTAATCTCTGTCATATGGATGATAAAAAGTAAGTGGCTTGTGTTATCCCTCGATCAGTGCAGCACACTTGAGTGACCAGTTCGACCTAAGAGATAACATTGTAAGATTTCGTTTAATTCCTCAGTCTTGATTTAGAAAATAGTATTGAATCTAAGATCGTTCCCAATCCCCATCTGCAGACGCCTCAGATAGGCATTCCAGCGTCATGTCCTCAGGGATCGACACCCAGGCCTGGGCTGAGACTGAGAGCATGACAGAGAGACTGGGCATGGAAAAGGGAGAGGAGCAGAAATAATTATAAGAGCAACTGAGGCGTATCGGCTTGTCCTTGCCTCAAAATGAAAAGCAGGATGAAACATGATGGCACAAATCAACTGCAAGCCCTTATACAGTACCTGATTCACTCTTAACATCTGTGTAATTACACATCAGGAACCTTGTAATACTGGGATTCTGCTACCAAATTGTGTCATCTGCACAATTCTGGCCGGGACCCAGAATAATTAAATGTATCATTACACTGAACTGAAATTGTTGATTTACAGGGAGCAGTGATGATGGTAGCTCTCGCCGGGGATGTGGGAGGTATTAATGACAAACTTATTTTGATACCCAGAGAGTACTATGTCGTTTTATTGTCACTTGTCTGAGCTGAAAAGGTTTTGAGCACACTGGCCTTTGTACCTGCGAATGAACGCTACAGTAGCTGAAGTGAATCAATGTCATCAGGGGTTCTTTGTGTTTCAAGGACAGTCTCTCCTGAGTCTGAGGCTGACATGACGAGGTTGTTGACTGTCGCAGCTGCTTCGCTAAGCCCGCCAAAGGTGTGTGATTAAATTCCCATTCTTTTCCTAAAGAGAAGTGAAGCCATTTAGAAACCTATAAACCATATGGACAAGTCAATAAAATGTCTTTAAAGTAGCGCCTATAGTTTCTCACTGAAGGAAATGACAATAGAAAGTGGATGCATTTGTGTGCAGCACACAGTATGTGTGAACACAATGGGCCTTTTCAGATTTCATGTACAGTAGTTAAGCAGTTTTTAAGGAGTTGTCAAAAGCTACACAGGTGGAAAAAAAGTCATTCGGTACCTAATTTCCTTGTTTGTAGGTTTCAAGAGTATTGTTACGTAATTTTGAAAAAGCTGTTTCAAGGACTAGCACAGGATAAAACTGTTGATATTTCATTTTTCTGTTATTGTTAACAGGCTCAAAGGAAAGACTTAACTGCCACACAGAGGATTGCGAAGTTGCTGCAGTCTTGAGAGTCATGGGAAATGGACTAATCCATTGTTGGTTTAAGTCCTTTCAAGGGATTTGTTGCAACAAGTCCTCCTGCCCTTCACAACAATACATATCAGCAGGATGACATTTTTATAAGTACCCTTCAAAACTGCTAGTAAATCAATAACTGTTGCAAAAATAAAACTGTTGCTGATCTTGCTAGGTTTACACTGTAAAAAGGTTGCTGAACCTAGTGGTAGCTGGATGCCAGTAAGTTACTATTACGTTTTTTTTAATAGTATTTATATTGTATTTTTAATTCACAGTGCCATTACTGTATTTTCATATACAGTATTACTACTTCATCATTTTATTGTAGTACCGTAAAACCTCAAATAATAGCCTGAGCTATTTGCTTAAATCACTGAAATCAACAGACCTATATTTGGAACAGGCCTTTAATTCCTGTCACACAAAACTGTTACTCAGCAAAGACAGGAAAGACAATCAAATTATTAATCTAAACCAGTATGAATATTACTTGTGTAAAAATTAGGCTTCAGAAAATATACTAATTATGAATCATTCATTTGATCTAGCTCCAACAGAGAGCGCATTAAATACTCACGACCTGGGTTAATTCTCATGAAAAACCCTTTTTACTCTTTTGATCTGGGGACTCTTATGGACTAATGGAATATGAATAACTTACTGGGTAATCAAGGAATGGACACATAATTTGAGGTAGCTAACAACTCGTTTTTTTTTTACATCCGAAGAACTTCTATAAATGAAATGAACAGCTTGGCAACCAGACCAGGCATCTAATTGTGACAGGCTTTTATTTGGCAAAATGTGTAGCCACACTGGGCTAGTAAAAGGGACTGGGGGTTGAATTGGGACACGGCTTTTAACAGAAGTTTTACGATACTTTTACTTTTTAACTACAGCATTACTAATGTTTTTTAATTTACAATTAGTTTCATTAACTTTGATTTAGGCCTACATTAAATAATTAATTTAATTTAATTTAATTTGTAATTTATATTACAGTGAATGAATGAAACTCAGTTTCTACTAAGGAACTGAGCAATATGCAGTACAACTGCAGTACAGCACAGCATCAAGTCACCAAAATGATTACAGTTCATCCTTAGGGGAACACGAATGTCTGAAACACATCATCACAATGCTTTGCTATTTACAGTAACATACTGTATGCACCGTTCACAATATCTTACTGTACATATTACAGAAAATATAATGTGCAGATTACAAAAATTGGTTACAGTGTAGGCACAAAAACAGCTCCTTAAGATCATGGAAAGATTGTGGATTGGGTTAAAATTAGTATCTCATTAGGGTTAGAGAATGTTGGTTGTCATGGTTAAAAGAAACCAACATTGACTGTCTACAGCAGGGGTGTCACACATAGGGCCCAAGGGCCATAACCAGCCAGCCAAAGGGTCTAATCTAGCCCACTGAACGACTAAGAGGTGCCAGGTTTCAGACGCAAGTTTAACAATGTGTTGCCTACTTCATGTAAAATTCTGCTTCAGAGGCTTTTCCACCCTGACCAGAATACAGTTCTCTGATATAACGATGAATACTAACTATGACCATGTTTAAAGACATTAAAAATTGTGCAAAATATTGTCAATCAGCAGTGTCAGTTCAAAAGAATCTGTATCAGACTGTATTACACCTGTATCAGTAAATGTATGAATAAATGCACATGTAATGATGGTGAGAAGACTGACTGAGTGTGGAAAAACTGAGACATACTAGAAATTGCATTTATTTTTTATAAGACATCTCAGGCTGTTCATCATCTGTTTTGTAAAAGGATGAATGTCTACAGGATGTACCTGCAATTCTTTACACAAAAAAGGGAAAATATTGGGTCAAGGCCTTAGAAAAAGGTAGCAACCAGGTATCAGACTGTCAGCAGCAGGCATCCAAACAATCTACACTGATATTTAGCACTATGCTAAGAGGAAATTTGTGTATCTTTAATTTTGGTGTGAACTGTACCTTTGAGCTTGAGATGCAGAAGTTGACTTGACCAATCACAATTTGCCCCTTGAGGCATAATATGATATTGTGCTACATAAGTAAATGTGACTTGACTGATAAGTGCACATGTAACTGTATATGGTTTTGGTTACATTAAATGTAAAGCTGCAGGAAGCTTGGTGGTTTAGCAATATAGGAATCACAGTAGCAGAGCTGTGTGTTGTGTGTGTTGATGATGTTGCTTCTCACACCTTCTTCATCCTGGTGTTTCTAAAGAAAAGAAATAAATAATTTACTATAATGACTTTGTATTTCACATGAGGAGCAACAGACAGGCTCTCTCTTAATTAATAGAATTTCATTAATAAAGTCTCAGTTTATTATATCTGTCAGAAATTCTCCGATTAAATTGTTAAACAAAAGATTAATTAATTTGTAATGAAAACTAAAAACAGCAAATCAAAATTTTTTAATGTAGCTTAGTCTTGTCACAAATCTGTTTCCGCCTCAGTGTAATGAGACACAAAAAAGCACAGTAACTAACTGCTGGTTTACCTTAGCAAACTGATACACATTAGTTATGCAAACATTTTGCTGTTTTACCTGCCCATTTAGTGAATAAAAGTCAGTCCTCACGACCATAGTTCACTTGTTACATTTTAAGGTCTGCTGGACCCTGTAATCGTAGGCAAATTCTGAAACAATTGACCCTGGGTAAAGATATGCAATAGGCCCAACCAGGGGCGATAATATGGACAGTGCAGGCAGTGCGATTGCACTGGAGCCCCTGGGGTGGAGGGGCCCGTAGACAGAGCGGGCCCTTGCAAGTGATTCAGATTGCCACCTTGGAAATATACCTGTGTTCAAAGAAGAATGGTTAAAAAAAAGAAAAAAGAATATTATTATTTTAAAATGGTGCCATGGATAGATAGATAGACAGACAGACAGACAGACAGACAGACAGATAGATAGATAGATCAAGGCATCAATAGAAGTAAATAAAGTAAAAAGTCCTTGAGTCTCTAAGTGACAATTATTTAATTAATTGGTTTGAGTCAATTGAGGTAAGTATTGTGTGTGTGTGTGTGTGTGTGTGTGTGTGTGTGTGTGTGTGTGTGTGTGTGTGTGTGTATTAGTTATAAAAACTATTCAATTAAATCATTAATTTCTTACTTTCTTTCATATTTTTGTCAGATATACAATGATGAATGTTGGGTAATATGTGTATTGATGTTGTCTCTATTTGTGTCGAAACAATACATGCATGATTGCGGGCACTGGGGCCCGTCGTAACTGCCTTATGCCACTGGGCCCAACCACCTCTTCTACACCTGAGCAAGACACACAGACCTTATGGTGGCTTTGCCTCTTCATTAAGCATTATTTTGTAGTTTTGTGTCTCTGTGGTAATTTTGTGTATCTTTATGGTAGTTTCACATCTCTTTGTAGTCATTTTGTGTCTCCTTGCAGTTCCTTTGTGTCTCTTCATGGTCATTTTGAGTCTTTTTGCAGTCTTTTTGTGTTTCTATGTGGTCATTTTGAGCATCTGTGGTCTTTTTGAGTCTCTGTGGTCTTTTTGAGTCTCTTTGTAGGCGTATTGTGCCTCTTTGTGGTCATTTTGAATCTCTTTGCTGTCATTTTGGGTCTCTATGTGGTCATGTTGTGTCTCTTTGTAGTCTTTTTGTGTCTCTTTGTGGTAATTTTGAATCTTTTTGTAGTCTTTTTGTGTCTCTGTGGGCTTTTTGTGTCTCTTTGTGGTCATGTTGAGTCTCTTTGTAGTCTTTTTGTGTCTCTTTATGGTCATTTTGAGTCTTTTTGTGTCTCTTTGGGGTCATTTTGAGTCTCTTTATGGTCAGTGTGAAATTAATTTGAGTGATTTTTTTCGCAGATGAAGTCCAGGGCCTCTCTCCTGTCACTTTGGACCTCTGTTGGCCCATTCAGTAATTCACCGTTGCCTGTAACCGATGTCGAAATTTGAGTGCGTCTAAGGTGAAGTATTACTGACTATTTTTTTTTTACACTGGATATTCTTTACCAGCAAAGGAGGATTTATTCTGTAACTCTCTGCATTCAGCAGCAGCTCAGCTGCAGCAGTTTGGGTTTCTAAATCTTTCTGTTATTAACTGTGATGACTATTGCTGCTTTAGTTTAAGTGCTTTGGTTCATTTATATAACCTACAATTATTAAGGACAGCACTTTGTTTGTGTATGAATATGTATGGATTCCACGTCATTTCAACTCTTGGATTGTTTTTGTTTTGCTTCTCCTCTAAAATCAGTCCTGTCATTCCCGTTCCTGCCAGGCAACACAAATCAATGATCAGCCTTTTAGTTATCAAGTATTTGTTGGTTCTGCAATACGTGTGTCGCCTCCACTGAAGCCTAAAGTGAGAATGAGAAATTATTTTCCTTACTTCTCTCATGTGGAAAATTACACCTCAAAGAACTATTTGACATAGATTTTGGGAGATTTTAGTAAACAGCTGCAGCAGCATCTATCTTTTTAATGGAGAAGAGTTAAGAGCTAATGCAACAGAATGACAAACCACATAACTCACAAACTGACTCCTGTGCAGCCAATCAGCTTTAATGTATTGTAATGTATTCATAAGGTCGTTCAGTGGTGATGGATTGGCTGAGCTTCAGAAAGTGGGAAGCTAATAAACAAATTTGTTAAGTCTTTATCTTCCTTTGCTGTTGCAGCTCCGGATGCATCACCACATGAGCAGCTTTAAATATGTCACTTGGACATATTTTTACTATCAAATCAAGAGGAGAGCAAATAAAATATCTAATGTGGTGTGTGTAAAAAAAGGCTCTTATGCTTTGATAACAAAACCATAAAACCTTGATTGAAAAAAAGGCCAATATGATTAATTCATAATCTAAAATATGTGCAAACGTTGAAAGCTGGTAGTTTTAATTTAAAAAACGAGCTTGTTTTGCGGTTGAGTTAAACTGCTTACATAAAACAACCAAATAAGCAAAATATACACAAAAGACCGAAATTAACCTCATCATCGCAGAGTGAAGAGCATGATTGCAAGCGCAGGCAGCATTATACAATACCATGTTTCAAAAAGCAGCCCTCTCAGCTGTCTAAATAGGATGATTGCTGCTGGTCTGAAGGGTCCTTCAGTGAGAGGAGCTTTGGAGGAAAGAGACAGAGAGAAAAGAGGCAGCAGCACATGTGGGAGGTGCCAAATAAAACATCACTGATTAACTTGTTTAGTACTGTGCAGTGATGTCGATGAGCCTGTGTGTGTGTGTGTGTGATTGTACTTTTAGCCTATACATACGGCGACAATTTGTGCGCGCCCACGTGTCTAAAGATGGTAGATTTACTGACACGTTTGATAAAGGAAAATGAAAGATGTCTGTGCCTGGACGCTCTTTTTTTCCTCGCCTTCTCTTTGAACAGCGTTCACGGCCAGGTGAAGGACAGAGTCAAAGCAGGGCGTCCTTTGTTGCATGAGGCTGATCCTTATTATCCTTTAACAGCATGATGATCTAATTATCTCCCATGTAACTGCTGGGTATAGAACTAATAGCAACCATTTATCAGGGCATATTAATTGAAGCAGACTTCCACAATTAGTCAGTTGTTCTGGCTATTGTCATGCGACGCGTCACTTTCACAGGGCCCAATAAAGCATTTGTAACCACATAATAGTCAGCGGTAATAAGATTTAAATACCTCACTCTGTTTCTATAATTCAACAGAGGTGCTTTAATGACTATAACTTTTTCCTCTGTTTTTCTAGCCGGGCTGACCTGCATTATGAAAACGAGAAACAACTCTTGTCCCTTGTGTCTGATCCAGAGCTTCTTGTCGTGGATTAGCATGCTCATTACAGCCCACGTCTATTCTGTTTTAAGCCATCGTCCCTGTCTCGTCAACCTTCATGTGAACCCAACCGTCAAGCTCAAGTAAACTGGTTCATGACACTGACTTTAATTTGATTAGCCAATTATTTCTTTTGCAAATGACAATTCTGCAGGGGAATCATTCTTTAAAGTGTGTGTCTGTGTGTGTGTGAGTTCAATCTTTCCCTTGTTTGATGTTCCCAGTCATGAATGCTTAAAAAATATTTTTATTACGAGACAAGAGACGATATTTTCTTTAAGAGGGGTCAAAGTTGTTGTTTGGTATTGTCATAACTTTTGTTTAACAGGTGAACGTCCTCATAAAAAAGTGTTGTAAAATACAGTAGAGAGAACAAAAGAGAGACTCACTCTACACATCTACAGTATACTGTATATGTTGTTTTCTGCTGTTGAGTTATAGCTATAGCACACAATGGATGATAGGACCATAGACTTATCAATAATGCATAAGATAGTAAGAGAAATGACAGGCACTCTGCTGGTAGGTTCTCTCCAGAAGCAAGCCATAAATTTGCAGGGCAATAATAATGACTCTTCTCAGGGAAATAAAGGCCACCCTCTGCTCCCCATAGTCATAAACCTGACTCACTCTTCCATTGGTTGGAAGAAAAATGCTTCCTCTCCCACCACACAGGAGTCATACACAGGAGGTACTTCAACCAGCCAACTTGATATGCAATCATCTCTCTTTACAGAGGAAAGAATACAATTTCAGTTTTTATATTAGCTATTTTCCTATTATTCCTGTGGAGGTGGGGGGAAATAGTGAGCACAGTAATGGTGAAATGAAGTTCACTTGAGCTGCTTGAAGAAAATATTCAAAAAAGACTTCCAGTAATTCTTTCACTTCAACTATCTTCTTATCCCGTTGTGCAGCCTGCTGCGTTGGCTTGCTGTAGGGTGACTAGATATAGAATGGGTGAGATTCGGGACAGGGAAGCTGTACGGTGGGTATGGCCTCAGTGTCAACCAACAGTAACAGTAAAACTTGACTGAGTGTTTTATTTTTGCTCATGAACATGAACAAGAAAGGGCAGTGTCTAATTGCTAATTCGAACAAGGGTTGGGGTGGGGGAGCCCCTCTGTGTTGTCTGTGTTCTCCTTGTGTCAGCGTGGGCTTTCTCCCACAATCCAAAGACATGCACATTAGGTTAATTGGTGACTCTAAAATTACCCGTGGTTGTCTGTCTCTCTGTCTCTATGTGTTAGCCCCATGATAGTCTGGTAACCTGTCCAGAGAGTACCCCGCCTCTCACCCTCTCACCCAGTGTCAGCTGGGATAGGCTCCAGCCCCCCTGCGACCCCCAACAGGATGAATGGTTACAGAAAATTGAATTACCGTAAAATCTCAATTAAAAGCCTAGTCCCTTTTACTAGCCTGGTATAGTTACACATTTTGACAATAACTGCCTTTCTAAATTAGATGCCTTGCCAGCAGTTTATTTTTATGGAAGTTCTTTGGATGTATTAAGCCGGATTGTTTACACTGTTTAGATTGCACATACAAATATAAATGTTTAAACTTTCTTCAAGAGATGCTACATATTATTAGCTCAGTTAATTTTATTTTACTGAAACCATTAGCACCGGAGAAGACCGTAATTCAATGGTGGTGTGTCGGTATGCCAGGTGCCGTAAAACAAGTGTCACAACATAATACATAGCTAATATGTTATTCAAAGCCTAATTTTTATTCAAGTTATATTCGTACTGGTTTAAATACACACTTTGATTACATTTCCTGATCTTTGCCGAGCAACAGTTTTGTGTAAAAGGAATTAAAGGCCTGTCCAAAATATAGATCTGTTGAGTTCAGTGACTTGAGCAAATAATAGCTTGGGCGACTAGTAGAAGTTTTACGGTACATTAGGTTGCCCTCCAGTACAGGCAGCTGTAGACCCAGGGTGAGTCTGAGTGAGATGGTGGCAGCTGCCTGGAGGAAGCAGGCCAGCAGATCACCATAATCCAATAAAGGTTTAAAAAAAAGTTGCCAAAAATCTAGTGTTTACTTGCTTGAGGAAAAAAGAGCAACAAATATAGAGGAGAGACCAAATCTAAGCTTCAGCTTGGAAACAAGCAACCATCAGATAACAGACATGCCACTTAAAGAAAAGCTGACCTCTGCCGGTGAGGTACCTCCAGCTGTCCAAGTCCTGTTCAGCCAGCAGTGGCCCAGAACAAATACTCCACTGGGATGGAGAGTGTCGAGCTGGGTCTCTATAGTCCACCTGAGTGAGCTGCCTTGAGAGTGCAAACAGCAGGTATCAAACAGTTTGGGGTCCATTTCTTGTGCTGAGTGCTTTCCACAAAGGGTTGCATGAGACACTCTGACCTTGTCAGGCGGGTTAGACTGAGATTTCTGCTGAATCCCTTCATGACTGCAGAAGGGACCAGCAGAGATTTGACATGTCTCTCACTGATTTCATCCTGAATTATGGATCTTTAAGTTGCTGTAGCAGCCACCTGATACCACAAAAAATAACACATTTTCTGTCCCTGTATGATTGTCAGGTTCGGAAGGGAAGGTTGCTCTGTATTCTACCAGTTTTCTGACCAGTTTCTGGTATTTGTCAGCAGCAGAAAAAGAAAAGAGGATGTTTTTTTTTTGTATTACAATTCAGCATCAACTACAGCATAAACACAGACAAAACTCCTGTACAAGTGTGATCTGCTGTGTGCATCCCCGCCATACAACATACGGCTGTTACAGGAACATGACCAAATTATTATGTTCATGTCATTCAGGTGCTAATGTAAACATCTGGAGGGCAAATGTGGTTCCATCTCCGGAGATGAATACAGGCATCAGAGGGCTGGCAAGTTCAATTACATGAGCAACCACAATTCCGGGGTTGTCATGTGATGTGATGGAGCCAACATGACTTCAATGCGCCATGTCAACCATACGAGACGAAGAGGCGATGAAAATGACTGATTGTTTGGATTTAAGGGGAAAAAGATTTCCTCCCTCTTCAAAACCCCTCAAAGAAGCTGTGATCTCCCTGTTTAATGTTTTCATATCGGATTCTGCAATCTTAAAAACGCACATCACACTTGGCATATACATTTAATCTCAATTATTAACACAGCCTCAGGCACTTAACCCGGATAACCGCTGACGGCCGATGACATTTTTAAAAGGCAGGAGTAAAAGCCACCTTTTGTATTAGTGTTTTTCGTCACCTGTGTGCCATGAGAGGGAGCAGGTTTTACAGTAGCAAATCTCAGGAGGCGCAGAGGCAGTTACTGGAATGGAACGGTGAAGCCCAGAGCCAGAAGGCAACAGCATCTGCTCTCTCTGGAGACTGTCATCAGCAGTTTGGGCTAAAAGAATGGCTACTTATGTTGAAATGCTAGCTCTATTTTTTCCTGCCTGACACTGCAATACTGTAGCCCTCTTTGTTAATTTGAAATTTTCATAATGTGCATGCAATGACATTTGGCTTAATGGTGGGATCAAATAGTGTAGCTCTCAGTAAATGTCAATCGGACTCAGGAAATAATGAAAGAGAAAAGGCATTTTCAGTTTTGAATTATATGCTTTAAAAAAAATAACAGAGCTAGGCGTGCATTACGATGGTGAACTGTTAGGTTTTTATTCCACTCTTTTTTCACCTGAGTTTTCTCATATCACACCTCAGGTGTAGAAAGGTTTGTGTCTGGGAAATTAATGAGTTGTTTGGCCTGAGAGAAATATGCCTCACTCTTATCCACGACAAAGATATAATGGAAAAGATTAATATCCCTAAAAGAATCTATTAAATGTTAAGATCAACTGATGTAAAAGGTGAGACACTCAATTTCCATTCAACATGAGGGGCTCAGCGAATTGAAAAAACATCCCGCTCAAGACTTCAGTTATTTTAATAGCAGTTTGGGCTGATTCTACCCGCTAAGACATTAATACTCCACTGAATAAGATTCAAAGGCCAGATTCTCACACTGCCTTCTATAAAGATAATCTTATTTCTTACTTGGCTGAACTTGCGAGTTGGCTCATGCAGATAAAGTAGACACCAACCGTTTCCCATTGACCTTTGCAGAAAGGAGCAGAGAATGCTTCAGAAAACAAAAACACTCAATGAAAATGCAAATGAATCACTTGAAAGGGATCCCTCACTGTTTCACTGTAAGTAATTTCCTGGCAGTGATTTATTGATCTCGGAGAAAAGATATTTGAGTTAAAACAACAGCAAGATAATATCTCCTTCTCTTATTGGATCTTTGAAACTGTTTTCACACCACTTGTCTTTTTTTGTGTCACAGCTGTGCAACCAAACAGCTTGTGTGAAGGGACAATGCAGTGCATGTGAGGATTTTTTTTGTGAAATTATAGCAGGAATGCCTGTAGAAATATATGACTTTTATCCACAAGAACTCCCCCCTCCTGCTTTATTGTTCAAAAGGCACTGGGTGGTGATGCGTGACATGATCTACGGTATGACATGTTCTCTATGTCTAATAGAAATCGGCCTCCAGGAAATAGTGTATTGTAATCAACAGTAATATCATCTTAAAATGTCACATGTTTTTTTAGGGCAGCTAAACCTTTAGTGATCCCTGTTATGACAAGAGCAGGCACAGCTAAGGGGGAAGCAAAATAGAAAACTGCTCCATAGTTCTTCCTGAGACATCTCCAGCTCTCCCACCCTGAGCAAAACACAACGATTTATTGACATTTTTACTCTGCTTAGCCACCCTCGGCATAAAGTAGCAACCAACACCTTATCTTGTGGGCATGCCATTTGGAAAGGAAATTTGACATGGAATCAGACAGGCGTTAAGAGTAGACCCATATTGCTGCCATTATTTGTAAAATACATGACTTTACGCTGTCTTTCTGCAGATGTAAGAAGAAGCACGATGCTTTGGATATGTCCCTGAGAATCTCATCACTGTAGGTATGTAACATTCAGGCCAAAAGCCTGTGGGAACTTATGGGCTGTCTGCTTTCTGGCCATATCTGTACCGACCATTTTAGATTTAGGAGACAACGCTTGTGAACATTCTTACAAAAATCGTCCTCTTTTTCTCAGGGTTACTTTTCAGAGAGCAGCCGTCAGAACCTTTCAGGGAGGAGTCCATTTAATCAGCAGTGCATGAACCTTCTTTAGACAGAAACTGGTGGTCTGCAGGTCAGGAAAAAATCTTTTTGATTGGTTTGTTGCACGGCAAGAATGATGGACATAGATTCACTAGATTCAGGGGTATTTGTGCTTTTTTAGAATGGGAATAATTTTAAGTTTTGCTATGAGCTACGTGATCGTGGGTAAATGACACTTACATCTGTGAAAAAAATTCTAAATTATTAACAAATATTTTAGATGTGAAAGTGAAGGGATGTCACAAGAAAGCAGACAATACTTGGAGGCATCCTTAACAGTTGCCCGAACCACCTCAACTGACCCCTCAGCGGCTCTACTCCGAGCTCCCTCTGGATGTCCGAGCTCCCTACCCTATATCTAAGGCTGATCCCAGCCACCTCAAGCAGGGCCATACAAAATAAAAACAATATATGACATTAATTTAATTATTAAATTATATATTTTGGGCAGGGCAACACAATGGTTTGAGTTCAAGGTCTGTGAAAGAATAGTATCAGTAACATTGTTAACACTGTGCTACATTACAGAGAAATACAAAACCGTACTAATGAACCTTCATTAATATAGGCCTATATTTTATCTACAAGTGCACGTCACACACTGAGCGAGCCACCTGTTAATGACGCTGTCGGCTAATGGGCATGTAGCTACTTCAATGTTTCAGATGATACGTCATGTTTGTAGTCGACCAATGAAGATGAGTTTACATGTCACCTTGGGTTCATTCTTCACCTTCTCAAAATGATCCCTATGGATTTCCTGCCCGACATGTTGTTAACTAGTCTGTGTAATAACCGCAGGTACCAGCCCTGTAAATTAACGTAACTGCTCTGACTGCTGAGCGTGGCCACTTCTTATGTCTGTCCTTTCAAATTAAATTCCCACATGGTCCAGTCATTGAGGTTTTGATTTATTTTGACAAGGTGCAGCTCCTAATGGGGTTTCACATTTTTTGTTTGTTTGTTTTTCTTTGCCACAAGGCGACCTATTAAATCTTGCCTACTAATGAACTTTCTGGTCAACTACTAGGAGCAGCCCTAACTTACAGAAACATTGAGCAACAGTTCTTCTTCCACCTTCTCTTCCCCTCTCTCTGTCTCTCCGTCTTACTCAAACACACAGCAAGCAGCCTTATCATCGGCACTGCTACACTCAGGATTTCAGTTATCTCGTTTTTGACCTGGATAATCTGTTGAAGTCCGACATATTTAAATCTCTTTAGTCATATTGTCCAGTAAAAATATCCCCCCCCCTCCCAGAATACGTAGGCCTAACACCGTGTCCTAACAGCAAGCAAGCTCTCTCTGTCCACTTTTAATCCATTACTTCTGTTATGTCATGTAAACAAACCACTGTACCTATCAGCTGTGTGCTCAAGTAAACAAACCACGTAGGCGTGTTAAAAAACCCTGACCAGCTCATCACTAGTGTCCAGACAACTCATACGCTCTGAATTTCACATAGATCCCCTTTAAAGATTTCTGTCTTCAGTAGGAAGTGATAGTCATGGGGTTGAGTGCTGCAGACAGGCTGGAGTAATCAGAGAAGATTTTGGAGAAGAAGAAGATATACTTTATTAATCCCTGAGGGAAAATTAATTGTCATGTACACACAGGCCCCAAATACACGCACATGCACAATCAGGACCTATACATGCATTACATAGAGAGATATCAGAGCAAGGGGGCTGCCTTGGACAGGTACCCTGGGCAGCTGGGGGTTCAGTGCCTTACTCAAGGGCACCTCAGCAGTGCCTAGGAGGTGAACTGGCACCTCTCCAGCTACTAGTCCACACTCCATTCTTGGTCTGTACAGGGACTTGAGCTGGCGACCCTCTGGTTCCCAAGCCAAGTCCATATTGACTTAATCTTTTCATTTGATTTGTTTACAATAAAAAATATATAGAAACATTTATTTCAATAAGCTTTTTGAATTCTAGGATGATGTGGCCGTAATAGACCCACAACATTCATGATGTCCACAAATGAATGTCAAAAATGATAATTATTTTTTTGAACAAGCAGCAAGCAGCACCTCTTGAATGTGCTTCACTGGGTTCCAACCTCTTTCCAGTTATTGTCAAGAGTGATTTGTTTTGTGTTTAATTGTGTCCAACTTTATTACAGACCTTTACTATGTTTACCCAGGAGTTTACAGACCTGCTGTTAGGTTAATGGTTGTTGAACATTAGGGATGGGCAGATTGATAATAAAATCATCAATACTACCAATACTAAGTCTTGCTTTGAGTGTCAGCACTCGCTGCAATAGGACTAATGCCTCTGGATTCATGAACACTCTTCTTAGTGCATGTGCTCTGCTTGAAAATGTTTTCACAAGTAGATTAGCACTGATGCTCTCACTTCAGAAATCATGACACATGGCTGTCCTGATAAGGCTGGGCATCATTTTAAAAAAAATGTAATACCAGTATCAACACCAGTACCCTTAAAAAGATAGAGGTACCAGCAGAGTACTTCATTTGATACTTCATTCAGTACTCTCCATGTGAATGGAAGCATTTAGTTTTGTACATGCCACCAGATGCCACAGATGTGTAGTACAGCCATACTTTTGAATGTCTCAGTGACATTCAACTCCGTCAAACACACCACACTCAACCTCACCAAACCACAGACGCAATGCTCTCTCATACTTTAACAGAAAAATAGGTCAATTTCCACTGACCTACAAAACTACAAATATTACCACGTTTTGAATGTCATGAAACATCCCTTAAAGGGGAATTCCGGTGTGAAATGGATTTGGAATATTTTGTACATGATCACGAGTTTGAATCTTGTGTTGGGTACAAAACCACGCTGATGCGATACATTCTAAACTAGGCTGTTTTTAGCCGATTCCTCCAAAAGGCTAATGCTGCTGGCACTCAGGGCATGTCTCCAGGGAAACGAAATAGCTGCCATTAAACCACTTACAAGGCTCAAAGTAGCCCCACAGTTGGTTGGTAGTATAATGAGGGTCCTATCATTTAAAATGACCGGAAAACTACCTCAAGGTACTGTCTTTGTAAACAGTAATTTTTAATAACCTATCTGTGCACTTACAAAGTTGTGAATGAAGTTTTAAACGACAGGACTCTGGTTATACTATCAGCGAAGTGTGGGGCTACTTTGAGCCTTGTAAGTGGTTTAATGGCAGCTATTTCGTTTCACCTGGAGACATGCCCTGAGTGCTAGCGGCATTAGCCTTTTGGAGGAATCTGCGAGAAAACAGCCTAGTTTAGAATGCATCGCATCAGGGCGGTTTTGTACCCAACACAAGATTAAAACTCGTGATCATGCACAATATATTCCAAATCCATTTCACACCAGATTTCCCCATTAACTTCATGAAACGATTGCAGATCCATACCAAAACTACCTGGTTAGGTCCAGGCAACAAACCTACATGGTTAGGTTTCAAAAAAAAAGATCATAGTTTGGCATTTAATAAGTACTTTTGGCACTAACGCAATGTGACGTATGTCAGGTGACATACGTCACATACAACATGTCACATAAGTTTCTAGCTTAGCATGCTACACATACTAGCAAACTAGGTTATGTTGTTATTAAAAGAAGTCAGTGTTGACTTTCCTGCACTGGGGCCCATGAGGTGGGGGACCCATAGAGAGAGTGGGCCCTCCAACAATGTGTTGGGCAGGGAATGGGCGCATATGAGTGATTGCTACCTAAGAAATATGCCTGTGCTCAAAGTGCCATTTGCTATATATGGCCTTGAAAGAGGCAAACCCATCTCCTCCATGTTTATTTTTTCTTTTGCCATCGAATAGTCAGTAGCAGCTATAACAAAATTATATTCTTAATCTATAACTATGAATCAACTATTCTATAACTATAAATCAAGTACTTAAATAGTTAAATTAAATTAATAATGTCTTGTTTTCTTTAGTATTTTTTGTTATATACAGATATGCATTGATGATTGCTGGGTAATATGTATGTTGATGTTATCCAGTGTCACGTCTCTGACCATGTGATGAGACAATATGTACATGATAGCGTACACTAGGGCCCGTCATAATCGCATCCACTGGGGCCCATTTTAACTACATTACGCCACTGGTTGATACCTTAAAATGTCTAGATTAACTTTAACCCAGCTGTAGTGACTTTTTAACAAAACAAAACATCTAAACAAGCCACTGAGGGGTGAACAGGTAAACTTGTTCCAGACGCATGTTCTGGGCTAACAATAAATCAATGTCCACTGCGCTTCATCTCTTTGGGTTTGGCAATCCATTTATTCTCAAAACAATACATATACATATATATATGCTCACCAAAACACAAACACAGCAGGGCGACAGCGTTGTCCAATCATTATTACATTCAGCAATTAAGTTTTACATGCCAATACTTTAAGCTTTTCAACATGCTTCCACAGCACAGTCAAAAACTGTTTGCTTCCTCATTCAAAACCTGATTCTCATTACATGGAGCCTACCTATATGCCCTTCACCATGAATGTTCCATTCTGTGTTCAGTTTAATAACTGCATGTGTATATAATAAGTTTACCTTGTTTAGATAAGGATGGAGTAAACAAACAGAACCATATTATAGCTCCAACACCAGCTCTATTTCCTAACAGTACAATAGCCTCCCACTTTCACGATTAAAAAGTATTGGCGTCAGTATCAGGGATTCTGTGGTATCACCCTGACTGTATGAACACTTCTTTCCAAGCACTTTGGATAATTGCCTGTGTGTCTCAGAGAAATAAAGATCAATTATATTATTAACTGTGTGCTGGATACAGGGCCCTCCGATGTGCTCCAAGAATTCTACATATCTCTGAACAAACTCCCTGTGAAACAGATGGCTCGAATAAAGTTCAGTCCTAGAGTGTCAAAGCGCAGTGTCAACATGGGAAAATCTCTATGAACAATTAATGACCGCCCCATCTTCAGAAACAATTGTTCTGCTAAGAACAACTCAGCAGTTTATGCTATTTGGCTTCCTCCTATATGTCCCAAATCCCCTCTGCACAGAATTGACTCTGCCAAAGCCTCAGACATTAATGCTGTGTTGTAGTGTGCCTACATCTCAAGCAGTTTCTTGCTGTTCCTCTCACTCTGGGTATTCTTCACTCCTTCCTGAACTGGGAATGCACCCTGTCTTCCTGAGCAAGCATCAAAATAAAATGTGAAGTCTTTATGCCGTAGAGATGGCAGTGTGAGCTGCAGGCCTTGGGCATGTTCTGCATGCCAGTGATAAAAAATCCAGACACAATGCAAAAGTAGAGCTCACCATGTAGCGAAGGTGGCGAGGAACGGGGAGGATCGAGCTTTTTCCCACACATACAGATCTGCGCTGATTTACTCCAAATAACAGCACTCACCTCCCCTTCTGTGCTACGATCAACCATTACATCTCCATCACACACTGAAGAACTCCCCCACTGTAGGTGAAGATTACCTTCAGCTGAATGGACAATATTATTTCTCATCACAATCCGATTTCAATTTTCCTTTCTGCTCAGCTCGTTAAAACATGTGCTCATAATCTTCTTTTTCGCACCTTCCTCTAACAACACAAAGGTAAGCTAAGGATCCAGGGTTTCCTTCTTTCCCTCCTCACATACTCATATCTGGAAATACAACATCCTGACTTTCTGGTTAAGTTTCTTGGAATAACTTTTAATCACTTAAGAAAGATTAGGCATGTTCTTAGTTGTCTGATGAAAGAGAAAAACCCCGAGAGGAATAAAAGGAAATGTTTCCTCGGGAGAAAAAGAAATCCATTCTAAATGTAAATAATTGTTAATCATATGGTCACAGCAATGTGAGTGGTGCCAGTTTCCCTGATTTGCATTTGTCAGAAGCATATGATCAGGTGGAGTTCCACCATGCCATCTAATCCAGAGGCAGTCTGGCTTTAAGACATGTGATACAGTCTTTACACACAGCCAGGCTGCACGGGAACATTTGTTTCTTAGTGCTCGCTGAGGGGGGACTCAGCGAGAGCCGCTGCTCAGAGGCTGCCTCTCACTGGAAGGATGCAGACGGTGAAAGAAGAGATTCCACTACAGTTAATTAAGGAGCACTCCGCACGTGCCTATAAATGCGAAGGGGCAAATGAATTCAGTGTCAGTGGGAGCAGCTCCTCAAGGGGAAGCAGTGATATTTCAAAGGTGGAATTGAAAGAGCTGTAAATCTATTTCCTGACTCCGGCTTGACGGTCATTTCTGAATCACTGGACTGTTGCTATCAAAGTGTGGAGCAGGGAGGCAGAGTCAGTGGAGTTCCCTCCTCGAGCTAAATTCAGAGTTATTGGATGGGATCAACATGAGCGGCATTATGGATGGATTTATGTCATTCTGTTGAGATATTTATATACTCTTTGTTGGGTTGCTCAGGTAAGATTCTCTTCTTTTTCCTCTGGGCAAAAAATAAATCATGTCATTGTGAAGAGATTTAGCTTTTTGCATAAAACTGGCAAATCATACATGTAGCATAAAAATCAGTTTGGATTTAAATGTGAAATCTGCACACATGATCGTACTCTGTAACATTTTGTTAAGATAAAGCAAATGCATTTCATTTTATCTTATTCCATGATTCAATTCAATATTGATTTGACTGAGAATTTCATTTAAGATGTTTATTCAGCCATTTAGCTATTTTCTGAACTATTTTATCGCCACTTTAGATGCTGAGAAGCAACGTGAAAAGTGTTCTGCAATCTAAATATAAAGAGTAATGTCTGGAGAAAGCATCTCTTTATGACCTTTATAGTGCTAATATTTGCATTACATAGTTTTCCTTCCTGCAGTCTTATAAAAGTTTTTGTGCACTTATCATGTTTAAATCTTATCCTGAAGAATTAAATCCTAATTTATCTCATGAATGTGACAAACAGCCCGTGGTATGAATTAATGCATTTAAAGATGGTTAATAATCTACTGCTTGTTGCCAGTTTGCTGCTGTGGATAAAACTGTTTCAGGGCTGAAACATTTAGCATTTTCTCCTTCATAGATTTCCTTCACAGCCACCTTTCTCCTATGACCAGGAGCATTCCTCGCTGTTGTTCTATTTCTTTTTTTTTTTTTTTCTTATCTATAACAGCATGGTGAAACATTACAAGGCTTTTGATTCCTATTACTGCTGTGTCACTGTCACATTATTCTGACAGATACAGAAAAGCCTCGGCAGCCAGATGCTTGCAAAAAAAAAAAAAAAAAAATCTTATCTTTCTTTAAGTTTGATTTAGGTTTTGAGGCAGGAGCACAGCTCAGGAGTTGAAGGGAGTCAGCCTGTCAGGGGAAATCTCTGCTGCATGGGAAAAACTCCCCAGGGATCACTCCACATTTGCAGCGTTGTGGCTCAGGGACAAGACAGGGCAAACTAGGAAGACGAAACAGTGAAGAAGTCATACTTATATAATCATGCTAATGATAAATTCCGATGACTAAAAGACTCCGCTGAGGAGCGTTAAGGCCAATTATAGACCGCAGTGCTTGTACAAAATCATGAAATATATTTATTTGTATTTATTAATTTATTTTGCTCACGACTCTGGAAGTGTGTTGGGGAGGGGGGTTTAAGGTCATAGGTTGAGAACATGATGTATTCTGCTTTGACTCCACCTCTGCCGGTCCTTAGCAGATGTGTCCTGTCATGTCCTGGCTGCTCTGCCTGTGCCTCTGGGTCAGTGTGACTGCCATTCAGCTGTGTCAGGCCACTTTCTACGACACCATCCAACAGCATCATGGGACGAGGCCTGGACGAACCACCATCCACATGATCGGTGAGTCCTTCACTGTCCTTCTCCGGGTGCTACAGATCTCTCAGAAGCATCAAAATGATAAGCAAATGTTTTCTTTCACTCGCTGCAAACTTCCCTTTAGCACTGTTATGTTGCTGTGGCATCCTGGGTGTGGTTGCTCATGTGTTTAATTAGATTGTCACAAGGTTGGGGAAAATAACTCTTTATTTTGCTCTGGGTTTTTATTTCCATCTTGATTTCATGAAGCTGTTACAGTCATTGATATATTATCAGTTAAGCTTGGACTAACAGCCAATTATTTAGCAGACACATTGTACAGTGGCTGTTTTTCATTAAGATCTGGCCTTGATAGCATGAGAGTTTCTGTACTGAAGATCACAAAGATAGACAATGACTGCCTTTGCGCTTTCTGTCTTGAGCTATTACAGTTGATATTCATGCTACACTGCTCCTTCTCAATTTGATCTGTGTGATTGTGGTTCCTGTGAAATTGCACTGAATAGAATATGACCGAAACATTGCGGTCGAACTTTTGTTTTTCATCAGGCGGATGTGCGCCGTGGTTATGGTAAATAATTATGATCTCAGGATTCAACGGAGGAGAGGAAGTCGAATGCTGTCAGAACTTCAAAGGGAGAAGTAGCTGCATGAGCGTGCAGGTCCTTGGTGTCTGTTATTTCCTCTATGCGCCGGTGCACCTCAAGCATATCAGCAAGGGGTCCTTTCAATACTCTCAATATTGTGAGTCAGAAGACTTCCTGTTCCAACACCTTCATTTCATTACTCACGTCTGAACATATATTGGAGGAGGAAAAAATGTTTTAAGAAAAAGAAAAAAAAAGAAGAAACACTCACAAATAGGATATCTCCTAGAAAGTGGTCTCAAGTCAACAAAAGGGAAATGGAATTAATATTTCAAATGTGCATTGAGGTACCTCTTTGGAGAAAACGAGTTCAAAGCGGACAATTTGAATCCTTCAGGACCCTCTGCCTCTAAAAGTGTAAATGCCCTGTCATTCCATTTACCATAGTATGGCTAGTCCTCACTCCTGGATAAATGAGATGCCAGTTTTATGAGAGGAGGATGGGAAGCCTGTCTGGATTGATTCTGACACTGGGACATTTGTTCTGTGCTGTGTGCTGTGTGCCTGTTGGATTGGTGGGAGGATTGGGGTTGACGGGTCATGAATTGGTGGCAAGAAGGCCATTGGTTGCAGACCATTGGGCCAATCATTAAAGGCAGCGAAATGCCACAAGTTCACGGTGACTGGTATTACCAGCGGAAATCGAGATTACAGAGGCCGAGGGATCAGTTGTGTCCTTGCCAATAGAAATTTAGATCTATTTGAGGAGATGCTGTTTGGAAAAACCAAGTCAATCACGTGTGGTGACTTTGGAAAAAGCTTAAATGTGACCTGATGTGCAGACACAACACACACAAACTCCAGATAAACGATCAGCTGTAAATAAAAACACCTGTAGCGTGAAAAGGCACACAAGACAGGAAGATTACAGATTTATCAGCAGCATTGTGTTGCTCAATCCAAATGTGTTTTCAGTGATAATTTCCTTGACAGCGTATAAGCAACTATTCCACTCGTGCACTGAAATATTGACAGCCTTATTGCAAAGAGCGTGTGTCCAGAAGTCCATTAGCTGGATGACCCTTGAGTAGCTGCTTGTGTATGCTCAGTGATTCGGACAAGGCAGCCTGCTTTCCACCCTACAGCTCTACTTACAGATTGCTGCCTGCCACTCTCTTAGACATGCTTACGGCTGTTCTCTGCCTTCCTGGTGCAGGCAGTGTTGCTCTCTGCGGTATGATTCATAAGGTGCTGTATTTATTTGGTGCAAAGAGCGTGAACTGTGCACAAAAGAGAACAGATTGTATTTGTCGTGCATCCGTAAAGTGCCGGGCAGAGATGTTGCTTTTGGGGTCATGCATTTCTCGACCCCTGAACATGTCCAGGGGAAACCTCAGAAGGAGAACTGTCCTTGTCTGAAACATTGACTGGCTAAATAAAAAATAATCCTCCCACTTGCATCGATTTTAAAACTTAATCCAGCCCCTGAAAACGTGAGAATATAATATGCGGGTGTGACAAATCACACTTATTCAGGAGTAACAGCTTAGCTCTTGTATGTAATATATGCTCACTGCAGAGAGAACAAAGATGTGTTGAATGTGTTGAGCAGCAGTCTATTTCCTGTGGTGGAAATCGTGCCAATGGTGATGCACTGCATCATATGCAGGTGATAACGGAGAGTAGGAGACAAAAAGTAGATAGCGGCTGCCTGAGGTGGCCTTGCTCCCTCGTGAACTTACTCCCACCGAATGTCGGCTTTGCCGGGTCAACCTGTTCATAACTGAAAGGGCATCAATTCTCAACACTGTGCGGATAATCTCTTACCTAGTGGTTGCTGTAAAATGTGTAGCTGCGAGTGAACGAGCGTAACGAGGTAAGATATTCAGAGCAGCAGAACAGGGGATACAAGCAGAAGTAACTCACTTGTAAGTATCCACTGTATATTATAATTTATTCAGACTTAAGTCATAAATACTTTACTCTGTGCAATATCCATTTCACTGTCTTCCTCTCACCTCACACTGTTACCTACTGTGATAGTCCTTCATGTCAGCTATGGTCACCCTCCCTCCTCGGCCCTGTCGGTCTGTCTTAAAAACATGGATGTAAGTTCAATGTTAAGCGGCCGTAGCATCAGTTTTCCTCTAGAAAACAGAGTGCCCCTATAGTTTCATTTCCTTCCAGAGCAAAAATACCATTTAAATCCCTCATGTCTACCCTTCAGGAGCTTTAATGAGGAGTAGAGGATCAGGGCTTTTTTTTTTTTTCTCCAGTGCGCTCCAACAAAAGAAACCACTCGCTGCTAAAGCTCACAATGAAACAAACATGAAAAATGGATTTTCGGCTGTCACAAACAAAGGTTGTATCCTCTATGCACTGTTTTAGACACTGACAATTTAATAGCCTTATATAATGCATCCTGGAGGCACATTATTTTGACATACATCTTCCTCCACCCTTATCCTAGACCTCCTCTCAACCATGCTCTCGCTAGTGTCATCTCTGCTCCGCTGCAGCGCCAATGGGAAGTGGCGTGCAACCTCTGCCTGAGGCCTCTCCACATCTGGAGCTCAGCAAACCCACTTTGTCCTGATGCCATTACACATGCCACTGTGACGTCTACGGACCCCTGACCATTCTGTGAAACCAGACACTTTCTTCATAGCCTTAAAAAGTGGATTTCCTTAGCTTTATTGGCTCTGCAGTAAGGAGAGGAAAAGCTTGTTTACTTTGCCACTGTTGTATCTTATATTTTACCAGAAATAAACTATTCGTGTCATTTCCTTGGTTAGCCCTGCAAGAAAAATATATTCTTAAGTAAATGAATCTAAGAACAATCAGTGCCGTAATTATTACTGTATGCTCACAGCTACAAATAGGTTTTACATATTTCAGTATTTCCCATTTATTTTCTCTTCCAGGCTATGAATTATTCATAAGAGAGAGCTCCTCTAAGCTTGTGGATATTTGTTTAAACAGCATGTTTAATTGAAGTCTTTCAGCCAATTCTGTGCAGGGGCTATGGTTTGTGGTCACAACGCTTATATGCAAAATGAATTTCTTTGGCCCACAGCTTAATTAATTAGCCAGCTTTCTCTCTTAAGATTACACCAGCTGTTTCTTGTCTTAGCCAGATTCCCCAAGCATTAATAAAAAGGGTGTTAACAGCAGACAAAGTTCACGGCTCGATTCGTGTCGCAGTGTTGAGGTCACAGTTATTTTTGGTGCTGGGAAAAATACAATTTCTTTCCATTTTACATACAAGTGTTGTGTTTTTCCAAATCTTCCTTAATACATTTGGTCTTCAGAGACCAATTAGTTATTTAACACAAATTGAGCTAGAAATTAAAATAACATGGCTTATGAACATCTCAGAACATTCTATTAACAACAGTAAGCCCACCCCAAAAGACACTTTTACCATTTATTTGTCTTCTGTCAAATAAATACACTGTGTTATTGTAAGTATACACTTTGAAGAGTACACTGTTTCTGATAGGTGGATGTGGGATTTCATGTATTCAGTTAATCATCATATTTTAAATATTTAAAGGGATGTATTTTATTATATTTATTCTTACATTTATCTGCATACTTCCATGTTTTGAATTACACATAACTGAACAACGCAACGCACTTTGAAGGATGTTCAGCCATGCATACATTACATTTATAACTTTGCTATGAATAATCTATGTTAACTATATAGTATAATACAATATAATATAGATAGTAAGGGGGCTGGGTGTGAATTTCCCAACAGACAACAAATGTAAAACAAATGCTAAATTAATGCAAAACTAGTACAAAACAAATTATAAATACATGTTTAACAAATGTAAACAAATGTTAACTGAAGAGGGTGAAAGTTTGTTGGGTCTTTGCCTTCTCTTGCATTGGATAATGGTTAATTGTTTAAATTGTTAATGATTAACAGAGTGATGGGGGTCAAATGTCAGATATATCGTGTACATGACCCTGCATAAGCTTATTATCCTGACGTGACTTCAGCTAAATGATCAGGTGTTGATTCAGGCCAGATTTAGTTATGTGATGAGAAGCAATTGTTCTCGGAGCTGGTTTTCTGAATAACAGGAAAACAGTAGCTTAAGTGACAGGAAACACCTTTAATGTGTATTGAAAAGCTGTAGGTGTGTCAACTGATACTGCTTGTTTGTCAGACACTATAAGTTGTCATGATGCACTAATTGTTTGGCTTTCTCGTGTGGAAGCCCTCAAATGTGCAACTCGATGTCTGAGCCTCTCTTATTTTGAGTCTTGTTAATGCTACAACATTACACATAGGCTACTGTCAATAACTGTAAGGCACCAAACACAGTACAGTCAGCACAGTAATCACAATTCACACTTACAGTTTTGGTCATTGCAACATGGACATGCACACGGTTATCTGCTATTTTGCTGTTCAGCAAATGAACTCTGTGTTAGCTTTGTCGTGCTCAGTCTCCAATTCTTTTTCTGAAATATCCGTCTGATCATTTGGCTCAAAAATATAATCCTCATTGTCGGGCACTAGATATAAGATATATGTTAGAACGACACCAAGGAGGCTTGAACATCAGGGACTCGGGCATGGATCTGAGTACCCTTGATCACAATTCTAGTTCATTTGATTAGTAAGAACATTTTATCATACCCTCCCCTTGAAAAGATGGTCTTGAGTATGGTTCATGTGTACTCTGGTTTGGTTCACATCAGGTACGAAAACCAACTGTACCAAAACATGGAAGTAGATGATTTAATGCAAGTAGCAGTTGATGAGTAGAGTTGCAAATGCATTTCTCAGCACCACCTTTCCTCCTCTGAAATCTGCACATGCACACAGAACCCAATGATCTCATCCTCTGAACTGCACAGCTATGGGTGATATAGTAGGAAGGCAGATGAGAGGGTCCTTTTTGTAGGTATAATGCAAAAGTTGACTCCATTGTATGAGCTTGGAATCATGTGTTTGGCGCTCTTTCTTACACTGTAGTGACAACATAAACAAATATCACGTAGATGATGACGCAAGTGTACTCTGATATGGAAAAATTATTACTATGTGAAAGCTGAGCAGTGGGGGAGGGGAGAAGGGGGGCGATCAACTCGGGTACGGTACGAATTAATCATACCTGATATGAAAACACTTTAAGAGTCTACAGCAATGTGGGACTGCACTTATGCACAGCTGTGCCTTGAGCTAAATGCTAACATCAGCAGCATGTTCACCATCTCAGTTGCCAATTAGCACTAAACACAAGTACAGCTGAGGCTGATGGGAATGTCATTAGCACATCCCATCCATTTGCTATACTCGTTTATACTGAAGGGTCACGGGGGATCTGAAGCCAGTCCCAGCTGACAGTGGTTAAGAGACGAGGTACATCATGGACAGGACTCAGTCAATGACAGAGATGACACACTGACACCTGACGATGGCGCTAGAGGAAAAGTGTAGTTATCATCAAAGTTATTTCTATTCATCATGAGTGTCTGAATCAAATTACACGGC
The DNA here is from genome assembly GCA_019142605.1 of Cephalopholis sonnerati. NCBI lineage: Eukaryota > Metazoa > Chordata > Actinopteri > Perciformes > Serranidae > Cephalopholis > Cephalopholis sonnerati. The sequence goes on from JAGQAX010000092.1 coordinate 268,274, forward strand.
AATCCATCAATTAGTTGTTGAGGTATTTAACTGAAATCCATGTCTGCTAGAGAAACTAGAATCGCCTCCACCAACTAGTCAAGTTGCAGTTTACATCCGTATCTGTCCAGACTCATATGTGGCCATGACAGCTGACAATGCTTTAAATATGGATGTTGCTGCAAAGAAACTACATATCCTTAAACATGGCTGCTTCACACACATCTTCAACCCATCTGCACAGATTCAAGATGGACACCTATGATTAGTGTCACCAATTCAGTATCAAACATCTCCCCTTTTGTTCCTGAGTGATAACATTGAGTAATAGCCAGAAATGTGTTTTTGCATAACGTTACGATGTCACAGTGAAGTTGACCTTTGACCTTTTGGATATAAAATGCCATTACTTCATCATTCTATTCTATTAGACAATTGTGTGAAATTGTCATAATTAGTAAATTAATTCTAGAGTTATGGCCAAATACATGTTTTGTGGGGTCACAGTGACCTTGATCTTTGACCTCTGGCCACCAAAAATCCAATGTGTTTAGTCTTGAGTCCAGATGGATATTTGTGTCAATTATGAAGAAAATCCTTCCAGCTGTCCTTGAGATATTGTGTTCATGAGAATGGTACGGACAAACAACCTGAAACATAATGCCGCCAGCCACAGAGGTGGCCGACATGGAGGTATTAAAGGTCAGGGGATCCCCAAAGTCATTAGGCTTCATGCTCCCGGCACCATGACTGCCTATACAAAATTTCATGACAATCTAACGTATAGTTCAACACATTGTCACTCTGACCTTGTCACATATCGACGTTTGGTCATGGACTTTCCATGTGGAGATACAACGGGCAAGGTACCCTGACTGTGTTGGTTGTTGACGTTCTGGGACACTGTGTCAAGTTCTGCCTGTTACATGTGCAGGAAATGTACAGTCTGCACACAGTCTCTCTTGGTGTGTTTTTCCTTCAACAACACATGCACGTGGTTGAGTTTAGGGGAAAAGAACAGGGTTTGGCTTTACAATCATACGGGAAGCGAACACGGACATCCTGGGTGAAGGTCGGTGGTAGTTTACAATCATACTGGAAGCAACCATCAGCCTCCCTGGTAAAAGTCGGTGGTTGCTGATCTTATCCACAAAAACCTTCCACCCACACTACTCTGACTTCTGTCACCTTAACTTTCGTTGTTGTCCTGCCCTGTTTCCCCCTGATTCCACCAGGCACAATAACGATGACAGGTCACGTATCATGCTGACGTGAAAGAACAGCTTTTTTCGTCTGTGTCTGACGGCAGAAGTCACTGACCAAGTGCCGAATTTTGACGACATCAGAATGAGACCGGATTGTATAGTTGCAGATATATTTCAGACTGGACCGTAGTGGTGGACTGGCACTCCACGCAGCCCTGTTGCTCGCATAGCTACAGAAAAGAATCACCAACCTCAACATTCTGACACAAGAGAACTGTTAAAAACAAATAGTTTGAGAAACAACAGGGATTTGTGAGCTCAATTGAATTAAATGAATCAATAAGACGGTACAACATGCACCTGGTATGCATGCATGTCAGGGTTAAAAATCTCAACATTAAACACAAGTACACAAAGTGGGCTAGTCGACTGCTGACGCACTTTAAACTTTGTAAGACTCAGACTTTTCAATAAATGTTCTGCAATTTATAAGATGTAAACTGTAAGTAGGGTGTGTTATACTAATAAGTCTGTAATTATTTGGATCACAGGATGGAGAGAGCTGAAACACTTTGTGTACTAAACCAAATGTCCTGCTCTAAATAGCTAATGAGGACTATACTGTTAAAGCCCAAATTAAGAAGTACATTTATGTTCGAGCACTGCTACCACGGATTGCAGCCCCTAGCCAAAAAAATAATCATGACTGCACATAAAAGGAGGCTTGTAGTTAAGAGACGTTTGCTTTTTAATAACTGCAGAACACATTGTGCCTCAGAATTGGATTATTAGTCGTTTCAAACCACTTTGCTCCGTTGGGTAAAAGAAGCAGAGCATCCTCTTGGGGTCATTAGCAAGATTTTAAGACCCTTGTTTTGTTTAGTAGTTAGCAGCAGTTTTCTAAATATGTTGTTGTGACAGCTGACATAGCTGAAGGATAGTTGACTCTGAAACCTTGAGTCCTGATAAAAGCCTTCAGTTTGCTTTAATCCAGAAATAGTCCAAAACAAAGCTCAGCTATTACAGATACTAGTCTTTTTTTGTTGCTGTGTGCAAACAGCAAGCCAAATAAGTGACTTTGCTCATATTAAACAATGTTCTGGAAACTTACTGAGCCTGCAGAACATTTAGAATGAGCTGTAGCTGAAAATAAATTAAAGGCTTCTTAACAGAGTTTATGTATTATATTAATTTTTCACATTGATAAATGTGTAATGATGATGTTAGGAGCAATTAGTGTTAAACTTTCATTACTGTTAATCATGCCTCTGCACAGGAGTTTAGAAACTTTTGAATGGGGTTGGTCAGAGCGGGGCACTTTTTTACATTTGTTAAAAAAAGTAAAATATGTTAAGACATATTCAAAGCCCTGGTTCTGGGCGATGATAAACTGTACATTATTAATAGTTACATTGTCTATTCATTGTAATAAATGAATACCAAATAAAAAATCTCTGTGAAATATTGATAAATAGCTGCGATTTGTAACTCTAAATAGCTCACAGGCAGAAATGAATTATGAGACAATGAGGCCCTGGACACAGACTTCTAAACCACCTCCTGCAGGACACTCTTTGTAGTCATTGTGCGTCACTCTGAGTTCTTTTTGCACCTCTGTTTGGTCTTTTTGGTTCTCCTTTTAGCAGTTTTGTGTCTCTTTTTAAGTCACATCACATCCCTGTGTTTGTTTTGCTTCTTTTTGTAGAAAGTTTGAGTGACTTTCAAACAAGAAATGTTAAAAGTCACTTAATACAGAGGTTCTGGTTCAGGGGCCGTGAGCCTGAGAGTAGGCTTGTTTGGTAATACATCCATGACACTACAGCTGGCACCGTACACCGGTAGTTGACATTAACTACGAGCATGCAGGGGCTTTTATGCCCAACACTTTCTCTGTTGCAGTATTCTCCAAAAAGCCAGGGGACATACAAACAAGATATTTTGTGCAGAGGCAAGAAGTAATCAAATGTCATGCAGAGACTGTGTAAAATGATGGACGTAGCCACTGTGACATCACCCACTGGTTTGTGGACTCCCGTTTTGAAGCCTGCTTGGCATTTTGGCTGTCACCATGTTGGGCTTTTGTAAGCAGCAGTGACCATATTTGGACGTGAGGCTGGAGCTAACCCTAACGCTACCTGGTAGCTTGGTTGGCACTGTGCATTTACAGTCTATGGTTAACTGTGATAATGCTCATGCTAATTTTAAAGATTATTTTGGGGTCTTTTGTATTTATTTGACAGGACAGACTTAAGCTTAAAAGGGGGAGAGAGAGGGTGGATGATATGCAGCAAAGGACCGCAGCCTGGAACCAAACCCATGACAGCTGTGGCAAGGACATTGCCTTTGTACATGGGATGTCTGCTCTAACCACTTAACTACTGGGCACCCAGCTAATGCTAATTTTACCTGGTAAAAAACAGTCTTAAAACCATTGAAACTAAATGTACTCAATGGAAAATCTGAATATCTGACTCTTAAGAGCTGTGGTGTCAAACATATGGACCGTGGGCCAGAACCGGCCCACCAAAGGGTCCAATCCAGCTCACTAGATTACTAAGAGGTGCCAGGTTTCAGGAGCATGTCAAACAATGGATTGCCCACATGTAAAATTATGCTTCAGAAGCTTTTTCATCCTGACCAGAGTACAGTTCTAATATAACAATAAATACTTTCTGTGACCATGTTTAAAGGTGTAGTGTAAAATATTGTCAATCAGCAGCTTTAGTTCAAAGAATCTATATCAGGAAATGTATGGATAAATGCCCATGCAATGACGGTGAGAAGTAGGCCGGCTAAATGTGGAAAAACTGAGACATGCCATTAAATTGCACATGTTTTTCTTAAGACACCTCAGGCTGTTCATCTATTTTGTAAAAGGATGAACATCTACAGAACGTACTTGTAATTCTTTATACAACAAAAAGGGAAAATATGGGAGCTGATGGTACTTACAGGTTACCGTGCGATGGTTTTATTGCTCCAGCCCATCTGGCTGTATGTGGCCTATGAAGTAAAATGAGTTTGACACCCCTGACTTAGAGGATCTTTCAGTGCAGCCAAACGCTGACAAGACTTTTTTTAGGTGACAAAATGTCACAGTTTACTTTCATGAACGTTGTTGCCATGGTAGCAACTTGTCAACGGATGGCACCTGTCACTCAAAGTGGCCATGCTATTAATTATGCATAACTTAAAGCATTGATAACATTTTAACAGGTCAGTTATAGAAAAGTCCCCCAACCCTCCTAGTACAGTTGTTATGAACAGGTAAATTAGCTACATAGACCAGAGCCGTGTTTATTTCTGCTGTAAAGTTGAGCATGTTAACATCGTCAAGTGACCATTTGAGAAACTGCAGTTTTTGGCACTTTGCAACGGCTTCATTTTTCAGCCCTGCAGGCTGCCGCTTGGTATTACTGAGAGAATCAGAATCCAGTTCATTGCCAAGTAGGTTTTCACATACAGGGAATTCGCTTTGGTGCTTTCATAAAATTGTGGGTGATTTAAATGCACACTAATATTCCACTATTATTCCAAATTTAACAATACTGTTAAACCTCAATAAAAGCCTAATCCCAATTAAAGGCCCAGTCCCTTTTACTGGCCCGTTGTGGCTACACATTTTGACAAATTATTCAATTAGAATTTTTCAATTAGACGTTGCTAAGCAGTTCATTTTTATAGGAGTTCTTTAGATGTTAAAATTCGGTTTGTTGGCTACCTCAAATTATGTGTCCATTCCTCGATTACCCTGTAAGTTATTTATATTCCTTTCGTCTGTAAGGGTCCTCAGATCAAAAGAATCAAAAGGGTTTTTCATAAAAATAGTCCAAGTATAATCCAAGTTGTGAGTATTGTTTCAACAGGATAAAGGGGTGTTGTGTCGGTATGACAGGTGCCGTAACCCTCGAGCACTGTAACTCTCACTCTCTGATGCGCTGTTGATCTGAGCTAAATCAAATGAATGTCCCAAATATAGGCCTGTTGATTTCAAATATTTAAGCAAATAATAGCCCAGGCTGTTCATTCAAGTTTTACAGTATTCTGAATTTAATGCAGCATATGCTGTTTAAGTATTCCATATTAGGCCTTATTCCAAATGCAGCTTTTTCGGATTACGACATGTGGGATATGCCGATATTATGCGGGTTTTAGGAGCATTCTTTGGACATGTATACTGCGTATACAGAATTTGCCTCTAAAATGGGGCTTTTACCACAGTTTGCAACACACAACCTCTGGCCTAATAATGGTCAGCTCTGTGTGTTGTATACAAACCACCCCCCTAACAGTTTGCACAGCTAGGGCAGAGATGCAAGCCCAAATGAAAAGCCAACTTCTGGTTGGAAGAAAAGACTTTTTTAAGAAGGTGGTTAAAGGAATGAAAGAGGGAGGTGTATTTGCATGATGAAGCAAGTCTGCCACCACTGGAAAACTTGATTGATATATGACATTTTAGGGCACGTTAATTAGAGTATGCATGGTTGCATGTAAATGGGAATATTAGTGAAATTGTCATTTTCATTAGCCATGTAAACAGAGTAGAAATATTGGCTTTTTCAAAATAGGGGCAAAAATGTGTGCATATAAACCCAGTCAGTGATAGGAAAGTGAACACCACAAGTCTGAAGCACTTTAAAGCACCATATCTGGACTCTGTATTGTCAGTCCTGTTGCCCAGCACTTCAAATTTCTCTTGATTAATCACATAAAAAAAAAAAAAAAAAAAAATCAATCCAACCTCTTTTATCTTTTGTTCCCATGCCAGGGAATGAAAACAAGCCCTCACAATGGGAAGGATCCCACCATAACCACACTTCACAGTAATTGCTGATGTCAGTGGTTGCACAAGCCGCTGTGGGTTCATGTGTGAGCACTGCTCCTCTTTAATTCAACATTTTCCCTAATGATAGCTTTGTGTCCCCACCGCTTGTAAATATTATATCAGGGAGTTCAGACCTTCTTGTCTTATGTGTTCTGAGGATTGTTGCAGCAAATATGCTCCCTGCCAAGGTAAAAGGCTACCCTGCTGCCTACTTTTCCTGTTAACCCACATTATATGGAGAGATGTAACAAGTTTGTCACAGGGTGTTTTTGTCCCTTTCTGGCTTTTATCCCTTTGTGGAGGATTTTCAAGGTGTGGCAGTCCTCAGGCTCTCCCTGCTCTTTAGACGACGAGCAGGGTTTTTGTCACTTCACTGTTGGCCATTCGTGGTGAGATTTAGATGTGATTTTGAAGATTTGGTGACCCACTTGTGAGACACATCGTTTATTCATATCTAGTTAAAACTGGGTCTTTCAATTTTCGTGCAATTTCATGTGACTAATACCCTACCATCCCCAAATGGTATCAGCGTGAAGAAAAACTACTTCTATTAATTCATCCTCTGTATTTGTAGTGGTGGAAATGGGACCTAATTTCCTCATTTCTGATTTTCTCAATGAAAGAAATATTTCTTGCAGAATGGGAATTATGCTTGAGAGATCATTTCGTATGGCATTGCCTTTGTGGTTCCACTAGCCTATTTTAAATGCTTGGCAGGAATATGAAATTCATTATCGTTACTTAGACCTCATTAAACTGAAAAGAAGCATCTCAACTTACTAATTGGTTCCAAGGGGGAGGGTAGTATGAGAAATAAGCAAAGTAATTAATATTGGGTTTATCAGGCTCTATTGCAGATTTTTAGTTTTTTTTTTTTCCTTCTCTAATATCTCCTTGGTGTGCCATGAGTCTTCTGGCATATTTACACTACAGATCCAATTACCTTTCCTGGAGAGACTGGAGTATGCATGTGTGAAAATGGAGGGGAAAGACATTTTGTCAAATATGAACAACATGATGGCAGGATTGACTGGAATATTTCATGTTCTGCCTCACTAGATGAAATTAAATTACCAATAAAAGCATGTAAATGTTACTTTTTAAGGAGGCAGTCATTGAAATAAACATATGTTCAATTTAAAGAAACAGCATGTAAGATGTAGGGGGATTTAGTGGCTTCTAGTGGTGAGGACTGCAGATTGCAACCGGCTGAAACTTCTCCCGGTTATAATTCCTTTAGTGTTCATTGGTCAGGGTTTTTTTTACCAGGAACTCAATTATACACAGATGTCTCCCTCTCTCCAAAACAAACAGACCCAGTTTTTAAAACCAGTAAAAACACTAAATAATAGTTTCATGTTTTCATGATTCAGACGTTCAGGATTGTTTTTACTGGGAGCTGAATTATCTGCAGTGGACTCTCTCTCCAAAACAAACGGACCTTGTAATTAATATTGGGAAAAAATACACATTCAGTTACTGCGGGGGGTGCCAAATTACCTCTTGGTAATTTAATTAAAGTTTTTTCAGATAGTGAAATGTGTCTGAAAACACACATTAACATGAGTCCAACAAATTAGCTAAGATAATTTGGCCTATTCATAAAATCAGTTTAGTTTATAGTACAAAACATTAATGACAGACTGACTGCTACCCATGACTCCGTGTGCAATCATGTGATCTACCTAACCATAAATCACTGTATAGCACCCTGTTTTTTTTTCGAATATTGGCCACTTAGCTGTAATATTACCAGTGTGCCTAGTGTGTGGACATTCTTGCAACCACAGTGAATCGTTTTGTAACTTTTTAATGCAAGAGACTCTGACACACCGTCCAACTCATAAAGCTATAATGACAACACATTCCCACTCCGACCTCTTCACATAGTGACGTTTGGTTATGGACTTTCCACGTTGAGATATGACATGCAAGGCACCCTGGGTGCGCTGGTTGTTGGTTGGTTGCCTGTTCCATGCGTTATCTGTTCTCAAAATACACTTCCGTTTTCACAGGAAATATACTGTTTGCATACAATCCCCTTTAAAATAAATGCACTATGTCAGTACAACACCGCCCATTTATGTTTTTTTTTCCCTTCAATAATAAACAAACAAACTTTTGTTGTTGTCCGGCTGCGTTTCCCCGTGACATCGCCAGGCGCCATTAACAATAACGGTGACTGGCCACATATGCTGATGTAAAAGGATAGCTGTTTTCGTCGCTGTCTGATGCTGGAAGTCACTGACCAAGCACCAGATTTCGACGACTTTGGAGTGAGACTGGGTTCATAATGAATGTTGTAATGAGGCACCTAGCTAAGCTACAATTGCTGCTAAATAAGCAGCTACAGGCAAGTGCAAACAAAACAGGAGAAAATGTTCAGAGAATAATCTTAACTGCAATTTAGTTTTATAAGACATATGTAGTAAAGGGTTCCTGCTCTGTCTCTCTTTGAGCAAAGGGATCCTTGGCCTGAAAATAAGCATACTTACTATATTATATTCCATTTCTGCCAATATGTTCCCTTAAAGCCTACACACTGAACCTTTTAAACACGTTGCATAGGTGCTGAAAATATCACCCCACACAGCAACACATGTTCTATACCTTCCCTAACTGCAGTAAGATGTGATCAAAATGTTGATCATGTGACACAATCTGCTCTGTTGCATCACACTGAATAAATAAAGGACCCTCTCCACCAATTTCTCCCTTTATCAGCTTGCAGGTGTTGCATAATCGTCGCCATCGACCCTTCTGAGTACATCATACGGCACGGAAGGTCATTTAGCCTTTGCATTATGCATTATTGCACAGTTTACATGTTGCAGGCACATTGACACCCTGCGTAGATTGTCTGGCTGTCAGTGAGAGGGCCAGCAGTCACATCAGAGGCTAGCAGCTGTTCTCTAAAGGCTCTCTGACTCGACTCTATCTCTGTTTCCTTTTCTTCCCTCTGAATGCAACTCTTTCATCAGAGCGGGCGATCTAAAAATATGAAATACCAGTTCTGGACATTTGCCAGTCTGGGAAAAGGGCTAGAACGAAGGACAGGAACAGGCTGACATTTAAAAATGAATGACATCTCACTGACAGTAGACATGTTTTTGTATTGTTATTTTTCTGTTTCAAAAAAAAAAAAAACAGAAGTGATGTGTGTTAGAAGAGGATAACGTAGATAGAGTGGCTTTGTTTATACGTGTTTAATGGACATGAAAGCTGCTGTGCGATTGCTGTTGTACAGTAAATCGCTGTCATGCTCAACAAGCCACACATCTCCACCATAAAAACCAAATAACCACGGGCGTTTTTCTTGTGCGGATTCTACTCGTCTAGAGTCAGGATAGCATTTAATGCCCTTGATCAGGACCAGACTTGTGGTGTCCTGGGCCTGTGTTGTGTGTGACAACGGAGACGACAGCCTTTGAGGCTCACATGCAAATGCAAAAACCCATTCTCTACTACTCCCTGCTTCCTCTGTTCCATGCAGTTTTCATGCATCTTAAAACAACACCAGCTCTGCTCTGTGAGTAGTCATTTTGCATTTCAATAAAGTATCACCCATCTTTGGCGAACTGCACAGGACCAATCTTACGGCCTCCTCTTGTGACACGCTGTCAAAACCGCCAGCCATATTTCAAGACTTTCTACGCTTTTATTTGTCATGGACAGTGATTTTTTTAGAGTAGCAATTGGTAGTTTTCTATGCTTTGTAAATTGTTTTGGTTCCTCTCTCCGGCAAGCACATGCACTCTCTCACACATGCACACATACACACACAAGTTAAACCTACAACACACGTGCATTTATAAAAAGACATCTAGTTTAAGAAAAAAATATTCTCGCATGTCGACACCTTTGCTATCTGACACTTTTCTCCCCAAATGCTGTTAATTCTCCAAACACTTTGAATTCTCAAATTTACTCAAGCGTTTTGTAATCGTTTACACCACCTCACAAGAAGCCCTCTGCATTTTCTTCAGCCTCCAAACAAATTTGCCTCGCAGTTTATCGAGCAATATGTCACTCACTTTCACCCCGGCATTTATTTCTAGAATAACAACAGTACTATGGGGACTTCAGATGTTTTCACACAAGGCAGGGGAAAAAAAAATAGTCACTCAATTTGACACCATGCAGTCACATGTTTTGTACCTCTCACTGTCTTCCATCTGCATTAATTTGACATTTCTCTAATCTGGCGCTCCCATTTCCTGTCAGCGACAGAACTACTGTAGCCTGCTGGCTTGGATGTCTGCAGAGAGCATGCACGGAGAAAGTGGAGCCTATTATGGGTCACCTTGGATGCATTTCCCATTAAAAGGTGACAGGCATGCTGCTCTGAAACACGGACTGCTGTGGTTTGGAAATCAGGGCCTGCTGTCTCTTGTAAATTACTTTTAAGCTACAAAATAATTTACCGCAGGTTATAAGGAGTCTGAGTTTGCAGGGATTCGCATGTGACATGGACTCTGAGCTCGCAGGGAGTGACTGGTATTCAAATGTCACACAGTTATCAGTTATATCGTCACGTGGCACTTAAATGTGTGTGTGAGCATGCACACTCAGTACAGAGTGTACAAATAGTGCCATCGGCTGCCAATCACCCGAATCCAAAGCCCCAGAGAGTCAGGTTACCTGCTAAATTGAGTCCCTTAGGCTTTCCATTTGGAGTGTAACAATGACTTCTCTCTCTGCTATCCCTTCAGTCATACGCTATATTCATTAAATCCACATATTTTACTTGAATTATTAGGTTTAATCCAAATGATAGATGTTCTAAATCCCTCTATATATTGTGCATATAGTATTTTTTCATGTACACATCGTGTCGAATGCCTCGAACAGATGGCAGAGGAGTGTTGCCATTCAGACAGTATACTTGCTATCAGCGTCTCCAGAGACAACCACACAGTCTGGGCTCATTACAGTAGACAGCGAGTCATTGCATACTTATTGCATACTGACATTTCTATTGAGATAGAGTGACCATTTTCCCCTGCGCAATGGCTGTTACATCACGTTTGAAGAACCATTTACTGGTCCCACATGAACTCTGCTCACATTCATTAGGCACGCAGAACCGCAGATCCACAGAAATTCAGAATCGGCGCTCGGCGTTCATGTCATGCATGATTTGACAGCATTTGCCTTCATCCAGGCTTGCTGTCCATAACTCATCGGATTTTGATGCAGTGTTGTTGGCTTCCGGTGTGACTCATTGTGCCAGAGACCGTCGACTCAACGGCACTCGGTCTCCACCCAGCAGCTGAGACACAGCTGACGCCAGGTGTTGTCGTTTGTGTAGATAATAGGGTTACAGTTAAGTGCTCTGACAAATTTTCATGTGGTAGACTCAAACAAAGCGGATCCCTCTGTGAGAAGTTGTGTCGCCTGCCAAAGAGTTTGTTAGGTTTCACAAAAGCCATTTTACTCTCACTGTTTAATTCATTTTGCAGCAACTGTCAACACACTGTTACATCTTGATCTGCAGATATAAAAGAAGCCACGTGCCATGTGATAGGCAAAGAATAGGAGACCGAGGCAGACTAAAAACCAGGGTCATGATCGGTCACGAATAAATCTTTATTGAGCCGTTTTCCATTTTTCTTTTGGTGTGATATTTAAGTTTGGGCTCAAATATTATACTGAAGGTTATTATGTAACAAAATAATCAGCCCAGTTGCCTGAAAAAAATGTTGGCATTGTACCTTGAATATGTTAGTATGCTTTATACGTATTATATCAACATTTCTAAACTGACATAATTCAGATTACATGTATGTGCAAGGGCATTTGTTCTAGTATTAAAGGGGACACATATAAAACGGGGGTCTTGGCGGTTCTCCACAAGACAATTTTGAGCATCAAACACTTAATTTCCTGCATTTTGCTATTTTTTTGCATCAATTTGTGCGTCAGTTTATGGTGTGAAATCTACACCTACGTGTATATGAGATGAGTTTCTCATCAGCAGGAGGAGGGGATTGTGGATGGTCTGAGTCCTAGGCAAGATGGCCACCAAGCAGCAGACTAGTGTTGTCAACTAGAATTACTGCTTTGAGGTTGTATGCCTTTGCAAACCCATTAAGTTGCAGTTACAGTTTACATCCATGTCTGTGAAAACATGGACGCAGCTTCCCCCAGCAGCAGAGAAGATTTATACAACCAGCAGTTTTAAGGTGGACACCCAAGATTAGTGTCACCAATTCCGAGTGATGGTGCAGAACATTATGATGTCGCAATGAAGTTGATTTTGACCTCTTGGATATGAACTGTCATCATTTTATCATTATAACCTGTTAGACATTTGTGAGAAATGTTGTCATAATCAACGTACAAATTCCTCAGTTATGGCAAAAAACATGTTTTATGAGGTCAAAGTGCCCTTTGGTCTTTGAGTCCAAATGGATGTTTGTACCAATTTTGAGGAAATTCCTCAAGCCTGCTTGAGATATTGCATTCATGAGAATGAGACGGGTCAAAGTGACCTTGACTTTTGACTACCAAAAACTAAAAAGTTCATCGTTGAGTCCAAATGGATGTTTATTCGTGGAGAAATTCCCATAAGGTGTTCTTGAGATGATACAGATGAGGTCACAGTGACATTTACCTTTGACCTATGACCACCAAAATCGAAACAGTTCATTGCTAGGTCCAAGCAAATGTTTTTGCTAAATCTCAAGAAATTCCCTCACAGCGCTCAGGAGATGTTGCATTCACAAGAATAAGATGGCCGTATGGTTGGACAGACAGACAAACAGATGGACAGCCCCAAAACATGACGCCTCCAGCCACAGCTATTGCTGGCGCAGAGGCATAAACATACTGATTTATAGTTATTCTGAATATTTGAACAGTGTCAGTACTCATTTTCCACAGTATCAATCATCTCTCTGACGAGTTGACACAACCCGCTGCAGTTCCCCCATAGCTCCGCCTCCTCTCACTCACTCACTCTCATTCGCCCCGGTGCATACAGGCTTTTGCGACAAGGTTTTGTTTTTTACTTGCACTTTGTTGCATCTGAAAGCGTGACGATCTTTTAAACATGTAAACAATCCTGAGTAGAGTGTTGTTTTCACTGATGTAAAAAAGTTTTGGTTATAGTTAATGTTTACTTAAGTCATTCTGCTGTTCTCTGCTACTAACCAAGGAAAGAGAAGCCATTGCTGTCATGTTCGTATTTATCTTTTAATTGAAATCTTCAATTGTACACCCTCAATGTCAATTTCCCCTTTGTTGTTACAACACTATCTGGGACAGTGTTTTTTGTACATTATAACCACAGCACTGTCACAACATCTGAAACAAGAAAGGTTAAGGTTTAACATATCGGCTACATATGAAACATATAAATGTAACATATCCGTGGTTGCAGAAATGTACAATACCAACATTTAGTCTGGTGACTGGGTTGAAATCATTTACACATTTTGGAAACCACAAGTAGACATATAATCCATGTTCCTGTACCACGGAGGACAATCAGTCCTTTGATGTGAAACTCTACAATGATGTTCTTCAAAATTTGAAAAACCTACAGAGTGGATACAGTAAGACAGGAGACTCTGACAGCTTGCTGTAGCATCAGATGATGAAAATCATTAGACCGGTCTGTTATTGAGGCAAGTTATTCATTCTTGACCTTGAAAACTGCAGATGAGAAAACAATCTCAACACAAGATTATTTGTGATATTTCTACTTTTATACTTAAGGCTGAGTGCTTCTGCCAAGTCCAAGTGCATTTACAATTCAAATCAATGTTTTTCTAAAGCAAATAAATATATACAGAGGGGACGAAGTTATGAAATAAGTCTTATCATGAGGTCCATTTGAAAGTTTTCTGGAGCTTTCAATCATATCACATGAACCTCACTAACAGATGGCGTTTTAACCTAGATGTAATAGACTCGTAGATGTTAAAATAGATGTTCGGTTGGCCTTAAGGAAGTTCTGGTAAATCGTTAGATGCCTCAGGAAGGGAAAGCAAGGCTTGTCCCAGGCCGTGCTCAGCGGAGAAGGAGAACTGCTGACCCGAACTGGGGATATTATCAAGTGATGGAAAGAGCACTTTGTGGAACTCCTGAACCCAGCCATCACGTCAGGCTTAAGGAATTCCACAAATTGCTCTTGAACCCCGCCATCACGTCCTCTATGGAGGAGGCAAAGTCTGAAGACTCGGGGGAACTCTTGTCCATATCCCTGGCAGAGGTTGCTGAGGTAGTCAAAAAGTTCCCCAGTGGAAAGGCGCCAGGTGCGGATAAGATTCGCCCTGAGATGCTGAAGGCTCTTGACATTGTTGGGCTGTCTTGGCTGACACGCCTTTTCAGTGTCACGTGGAGCTTGGGTACAGTGCCTGTGGAGTGGCAGAATTGGGGTGGTGGTTCCCATTTTTAAAAAATCATCAGGGTATCACACTGCTCAGCCTCCATGTGAAAGTTCATTCCAGGGTGCTGGAAAGGAGGCTCTGACCAACTGTCGAGCTCAGATTCAAATGAGCAATGTGTATTTCATCCTGGTCGCAGAACAGTGGACCAGCTCTTTGCCCTTGCAGGGCTGCTGGAGGGGTCGTCGGAGTTGCCCACCCAGTCTACGTGTGACCTCCAGCATGCACTGGGGCGGTTTGCAGCCGAGTGTGAGGTGGTCGGGATGAGAGTCAGCACCTCAAAGTCTGAGACCATTATATAATTGTATTATTCCTGTTGTATTAATGTATTAGTGGCATTTTACTGTTGCAACCGGTTGAGGTGGAGCTACTTTTAACTTTGTTTTATACTGTTGAGCAGTTCAATCTAATAAAAGGCCCAATCTTAAAAAGACAACTCTGGCTAGAATCTGATTTTCATAAAGTGAACAAAAGAATAGGTCACATATCTATTTCCAACAGGTGCACACAAGTAAATAAATCTGATTAAAATTTCAGCATTTCAACCTGTTTTTAATTTCAATGAGCCCCTCGAAAGAACTGACTGTATCTTAAAAAACAAGAGAGTAAAAACACATTGCTGCACTAGAATTAGGAAAAATTAAACTTGTTTTTAGAGTAAAATAAGAGTGTTTGGACTCAGATATATTGTAGACTAAAACAACTTTATAAGAAGGGAATTTTCAGCAGGAACAAATGCATCATAACTTAAAAGTTGATTATATGTTTTAAGTAAAAATATTGGCAACACTTAAGTTAGATTGTCCACCTACAGATAGTTTATAAAGTATTTATAGCGTTTTAACAGATTATTAGTTAAGAGTTGACAATTCAACTGTTTTGCTTTATTCTGTAGAAGTGTTACCTAGTTCCCTTTAAAATGTGGTGGAGTATAGGTCTAAGGTAACATGAAATGGAAACACCCAAGTAAAGTACAAGTACCCCAGATTAAATGCAACACTTGAGTACATGCGCTTACTTATATTCTTATACTGTGAATGCATACAATGCCATGACAAATAGGCAGACTCCATCTGTTGGTAAAGTTCATGTGTTATGTGACTGATAGCTCCAGAATGCGTCAGCATGGATCTTCTGGTAAGATTCATTTCATAACTCCATCACTTTTGTATATATTTTTAACACGTAGGAAAACATTGATTTGAATTGTAAATGAAGACTTGGAAGACGCACTCAACCTTAAGTATAAAAGTAGAAGTGAATAAACCTTGTGGTGGTGAGACTGTTTTCTAAACTGCTGTTTCCAAAGTCAAGAAAGAAAAACTTATCTCAGTAAAAGGCCTGTCTAATGATTTTTATCGTGACGCTACAGCAAACTGTAAAACCTTTCTGTCTCACTGTTCAACTCTGCAGCTTTTCTAATGTTAGAAAAACATCATTTCACATCAAAGGATTGATCGCCTTCTGTTGTATAAGAACATGGATCATATGTCCTCTTGTGGTTTTCAAATTTGGTGAATTATTATTTTGTCCCTTAATGTTTAACATTACACTAAAAAGAAAAAAAGCTAAATTTAGATATATTTCTGATTTATCTTAACCCCACTTTTCAGTCCCTCTTGGTCCTCTTTTCTATTCTGTGCCTAAAGTGACTCAGCGTTACCAACTAGAGGTGTGCAGATTGAAAAAAGTGGGCATTTAGGGAGGCAGTGGGGCATCTAATGAAAGATGCTATCAAAGCAGAGACAAGAGTTGAAAATAAGTAAAAGCTCTAAACTCTCTTTGCAACACATCAGTCTCATACTCTGTACTGGAACCATGTTAAATTGCATCGTCCCTATGAAATGAAATAAAGAAAGCTAGAGAATTGTATTTTGGGAAATGCAGGATTCAGTGTTTTGGGAGTTTGACCATAACAGTTTCTTCATCACTGTGTAAATGTAAATATTACAGAAAACAAATTAACAAAGCAATTATATACTTTTGCAAGAGTTTTCTAAATGAACACGCAGTCGCACGGAGGCGCTTTCCAATTCGATTGCAATTTAATTTGGCTTAACATTACGATGGAGCTGGTGCTGAATTTTTGATCATTCATAAAAATGGAGCACAACATCTGCAAGCGTACAACTCATTAAAAGGCCTTTGGTCCACTTGATCAGAGAACAAGACACTTTAATCTGGGACTAAAGCCCTTTTTATAAAGAGCTCCAATGATAGAGCTCCAACAAAGACCCTTCATTATGCTAGCCTTGCTTTTTATGCAGAACAAACAAAAAGTGCAGACATATTGCCGCCCCAGTGTGATAATTTAACATGACAGCATTCTGAAACTGTGACAGGCAGGATGTGTAAAGGCCCCGACACACCAAGCCAACGGTCAGCTGTCGGTCAAAGCTGGGCCGTTGGTAAGCATCTGTTGGCCTCGTTGGTGCGATGTGTTTCCCCTATTTTTTTTGCCGTTTTTACTGTGATTGGCAGTTCAGCTCAGTGCGCAAGAAAAGAAACGGAAGTGAGGAAAGTAAACATGGGCGGCTGTGGCTCAGAGGTAGAGCGGGTCGTCCACCAATCGGAAGGTCAGTGGTTCGATCTCCAGCTCCTCCAGTCCGCATGTCGAAGTATCCTTGAGCAAATTGCTCCCGATGATGCTTCCATCAGTGTGTGAGTGTGTTAAAAACTGAGTAGCAGGTGGCACCTTGTATGGTAGCCTCGGTCACTACTGTATGAATGTGTGTGTGAATGGGTGAATGTGACTCGTAGTGTAAAAAGCGCCCTGAGTAGTCAGATGACTAGAAAGACTACAAATGCAGGTCCATCCATTTACTATTAAACAAACAGCTAAAGTCGAGAGGGAGTGAGATCAAAACAAACTTGTTACATTTTTCTTAAGTCATTGAGTTCTTCAGCAGGAACGTCTCATGTTGGCACAGTAAAACTGCTGTTTTTTCAGCATTGGATTGTGTTGTTAACTAGCATAAAGACGGTCTTCCACTTTCCCTTATTGAATGAGGATTACAGATGACCGCTGTCAGCTGCTGTGGAGAGACAGTCAAGGCCGAGAGTAAATGTAGATGAAACTGAAAACAGAAAATTTGGACTGCAAAACTAGATACAGCAAATATGGAGGAGGATTTTGTTCCACAGCCAGAGGAGACCGACAAAAGAAATCTCAGCACAGGAACTAAATCAACATAAGAAACCAAAAAATACCACCAGCAACAAATCATCCCAGAAAACACGACAAAACCTCCACCTCATACTGCACAAAGTTTTTCAGCTCTTTCAGGCCTGAAAATAAGCTGTGCCCTGTTGGGCGCAGGTTGTAGGTGGTCACCTTGTTTCCTGACAGCTTCTGTTTCCCGGTTCAGGGTAATAAAGAGGCAGGAGCACAGAGCATGGCAACAAAAACAGGGCAGTTACAGTTGAGACCCTCTGCTTCTGTGTGACCTCTGACCCCACCAATGACAACTTCTGTGTGACCCTTGTTCCCTGTCAGTCAAAATGTTGCTGGAGAGAAAACATAAGCTCACACACATACACACACACAAACACTGAAGCTGTCATTTGGGAGACTGACTTTGTCTCTGATAATGGGGGGAAAATGGAAATACAGAAAACAATTATACCCTTGCATGGCTCCAGCCTTCACCTGATGAGAGCGTTCATCTCCAGCCATGTTATTCTCCGTCTCCCTCTGAAATATTTATAATGCAAAGATGGGGTCTTGGAGCATGCAGCGTGTTGTACTTGCAGGCTGAAACCATGGGTGAACTTCAAGTGTTGCATTGCTTTTGTTTAAAAAAGGTACCCAGCACACCTGCCAGCTGGCAATACCACACTGATTTGCATTTTTATTTGATTTTAATGTATTCTTCGGAGGTGATGATTTCCAAATATAGAGTATCCCGATTCTTTGCTCTGTTTGCTAGCAACAAGCAATGCAAGTTAATTCTGTTGCGTAGTGTGTTTTTAATAGATCAAAGAGGAAATCTAGGGCTGTCTTATGCAATTAAGGAGATGCATTAAGAAGAACAAACCCCTGTGGGCTGTTGTTTTCAAATGATGCCCCACTGCTTCCACTGGTACATCACGATTAACGTTGTGCAGACATGCCCTTTTGTTGAGTGCATCAGACAGCAGGCAACATTCTCCCAGACCAGATACAAGATCTGGATATTTTTCAGTTAAACCAAAGGCTGTTGATGTTTTCTGAAACACAGAGCCAGGAGTCATGATAACCCCAAGAAACTCAACAGACTTGGCAACAAGCAGGAAAAAGACATGCTTTCTTAATTATTTCCCTCTCCTATATTGAAATTTGGCTATTAATTTTGTCTCTCAAAAAACACCATATCCAATCAACACCTTGACACTAGTTCTGTTTTTTAGTACTTGTCATTTACCTCAGCGTGAGCAGATTTATAACCAGGCGCTGCGCGTATCTGTCATATCCACCCCTGTGAAACACTGAATTCTGACAGAACTGCAATCAAGTTTATCATTATCTGATTCTCTTTAAGTTGTAAGAGATTTTTTTTTATGGTGTGATGTTGCGGAGATGAGAGAATCAAGTGTGATATGAGCCGACTGATCTACTTCTATCCAGAGGGTCAAGTGGGGCCCTGTTGGTTAATCCCCACAGGAGCTCACATGATGGTTCAATTATATCCAGAAACTGACACTCAACTCTCTCCCTCTGTCCGCTCTGAATTTAAGCTACTTTATGGCTTACTTTGGCTGGTCTGAAACGGTGGGCTGAACAAATATTATATGTAATGCAATGATCTTCACCATGGCAAATGATTTTTTTTTAACGGAAAAATTAGTGTGTCGACAGTCTTATGATCCCAAATGACTTGTTGAGATTTGGGATTCAAAACTAAACGAAAACATTTCATTTTAGCCCCCATGTAGCATTTATAGGTGGTATATAAACACAAAATATACATTTATTTTAAATCATTTTACAGCTGCAATGATTGGTACATTAATCAGTTGGCTGATTGACAGAATATAATTCGGCATCAATTTTAATATCTGATTCATATTTTTAGTTGCTTCTTTTCTTTGTCATATATTACCCTTTTTATACCAAAATCATGTATATGCTGGCTTTTAAGTGTGACAGACTTCGTTCCCATTGCCAGCAGGCATGTATGCCTTTTTTTTTTTTCGTTTTTTTTTTCTTCTAGTGTGTCATGTTTAATGTCACAAATGTGTTGGGAAAACAGGTTAGTTAACAGCAGAAAGTAGCATGGAGGCCGGTGAAAATGTTGGGGGGAGGTTCTTCTTTTTTATATCTTTTACTCATTCACTCTCTTTCAAACTCAGTGCATGCTTATTTGGATAAATGCTTAAGTGCTGCTTGTACAGTATTTGTGGCTGAGATGACAGAGTCACAGAAGTTACTAGCACTCGCACCAGAAAAGGGGAGAAAATTTTTGTGTCGACTCTGTTGCAGTGTTTCCATCACTGCCGACCGAAGCTAGAGGCGATAAATATCTGTTACTATTGCAGAATAATTTGCCCAAGAGTAAATGCTGATTGCAACCTTTCCAAATAAAGACAAAAGCCTTTGATGTCTGATGTCTGTGGGTGTTGGTGAGTTTTTTGTCCAGTGGGAAAGGAGCTTATGATAGTAAACTCCTTGGGTTTGGCACTGTTTGTTGAATAAAAACAAGCTGTACACATCAAATCATTTACATGCCAAAAATGTTTGCAAAGATGCTTAAAATACATGTGGACATATCATTGGGGCTTAAACTACTACAACTATTTTCATTATTGATTAATGTCATTTTTAGTTTTTTATATTATCATCATTATTATTATTAATCAATAAATAATTTAGTGTATGAAAAGTTAGTTTATGAAGAATACCCATCACAAGCTCTGAGAGTCCAAGATGACATCTTCAGATATCTTGTTTTAGTCGAGCAACACGTCCTTTATTTTGCATTTATTAGCAGTATATAAACATTTAATGCACCAAAATGTGGCTGTATGACAATATAAGAACAAGTATTTATTATTATAACCATGCTTATCAATAATTAGAAGGAGGAGTTACATCTGTTAACAAAATACATTAATACACATTGATACAGTGTGCTGTAAACCATTTTTTAAACATTAATATAATGCTTTTACATGGCAAATGGAGATGTGGACTTAAAAGACCAAAGATGCAGCAAATCCCAACCCAATCTCCAGAAAACATATTGGCATTGTACATTTTCTGCAAACCATGAGTATTTCACATTTGTATGTTGGTACGTAGCGGATACATTGAAACTTTATGTTTCTTTACCTTTCAGCAACACTGTGGTTAATGTGTGGCTGAGTT
Organism: Cephalopholis sonnerati; assembly: GCA_019142605.1. Lineage (NCBI taxonomy): Eukaryota > Metazoa > Chordata > Actinopteri > Perciformes > Serranidae > Cephalopholis > Cephalopholis sonnerati. Next base: position 289,022 of record JAGQAX010000092.1, read on the forward strand.
TAGGCACATGACCCATGTGGTTACCGTTAGGACAGGATCATATTTTAAATCTAAAAATACCTGGTTTTGGTAGAACTACCCTGGAAGGAAATACAGCGTTGTCTCTGTTAGAAAACCCCAAATTTTTGAACTAAAAAGCCATGGGTTGCTAAAAAACACAAATATTTGGTGAAACACAGCAAAGTCTCTAAACAACACCCATGTTTGGTGGCTAAAAAGTCACTGTAAACAGAGCAATGATTCACTTAAGAAAAACCTGTTTTGTTGTTTGTTTGACTTTAACAGTGGTCTGCAGTTTGGCATCTGTCTCACTGAGGTGTCATACCATCCACCATCCCCTCCACCTCCCGATGATGATGTCAGATCATATGCTATATCACTTCAGAAACACTGATATAATATATGAAACATACAAATGTAACATATCTGTTGTTTGCAGAATCATACAATGCGGACATTTTCTGCACCGCAAATCCTCCAATTTAGGAGGCTGGAACAAGAAAATATTTGGCATTTTTACTTCATTAGACAACTAAGATTGATTATCAGGATTGTTGCAGATTAATTTTCTCTACATCAACTAATCAATTAATCAACCACTTGTTTCAGTTTACATACCATCATAAAATGTATGGTTACAACTGCATTATGTTGCCTTTAAAGCATTGATCATCAGTTTATATTCCAGCTATGGATGCTTCATATAACGAGCTATAAACAAGGCGTTCTAGTTATTGACAAATAAAAGTATCTTTATATCTGCCTAAAACTGTGTGTTACTGTTTACACGCTGCCTCTAAATGCCAATTAGAGAATGTTGAAATAAGGACTAATTAATGTCACCACTAGGCTTTTACATTGATTGAGTTATGACTGACTAAGCTGCAGTAATTCGAAAGTGTTTGCTGCTTAAACTACAGCAGGTTTTCTCTTAAGATAGCACTCCTGCCTCTAAGAAACTGCTCAGCATCAGGAGGGCCTCACAAACCAAAATATTCAAATGTAGTAAAGCGATATATGCAAATCTAGCCATGACACATTTCACAAACCCACAGCTCATTGTCAAACATTACTTCAAATCACTTTGCTGGCAAAATACTGGCTACGTTTTTCCCGTCTCTCTGCTCTTTCTCTCCACAACCTCCTTGATCTTGTGTCACGCTGACGGGTGTAATTGTCAGATGGTCCTTTGCTGCAGAACTCTCATATGTGGAGAGTTTGAGCGCAGTGGGTGGGAGAGGCCAGCAGTTGAGGTGGGTCGAGTCCGTTCGGTCCAGTCCTCTCATCCTTCAGGGCAAAGCCAGTAGCTTGGTGATAATTGCATGCTGGAGCCAGTGTTCATATTCATGATAACCCTGAAGCAGGCCTCTCCTCCTGCGAATAGATGTCATTTTTTTTCTGTCCGCTCTCACACATCTCTTCATCAACATTCAACGAGCTGCAGGGCTCGGAGAGTGTAAAGCACAATTATTCTTGTTTACAGCAAACTTGTGCATTGTTTTACAGTTATTTTTATTGCAGAAAATAAACCTGAGTGTGTACAGAGAGAATCTCTGAATATGGACAGCGTAGATTAAGCATGAGATACATGACATGAAGATAGCTCCAAATACACTATTAAGTATTCAAAATTCTGTAGCATTCAATTCTTTTACTGCAGTACTGACAATATAATGTAATAAAATACTCTGTTATGAGTAAAAGTCCTTCATTCAAAGTGCTACTTAAATAAAAGTGCAGCAGTATATCAGTAACATGCATTCAAAGTATCAAAATAAAAGTATTGGTTGTGATTGCAGTATGTAGACTGTACTGATGCATTCGTGTCTGAGCAGTATTTTACTGATGAATCTGGTCGACATGGAGCTCATTTTATATACAGTTAGGTAGTTAAGTCCAGTGTTTTCCAACCTGGGGGTCGAGCCCCTCTAAAGGGTCACAAGATAAATCTGTGGGATCAGGAGAGTTTTCTTTTGATTTTCTTTAGTCTTCACTTTTTTCTGACATATTGAATAACATGAGCAGTTACTTCAATAAAACATAGAGGGGAAATATCTGTTATCAACTCATCTAAACATGACAAGGGCCAACAACCACATCAGGCTTTGTAATGAGGGGTTTCAAATAGGGGTGTGCCATATCATCTCGTTACCGATAATACCACTGTATTTTTTAATGTCATGAAAAATTCATATGGTGATACTCGCAGTATTTCAGCTTGTTGACATTGATGTCATACTGTTACCAACGGCAACAACAAGCATGGCTGGAAGAGAGATTTTAACCGACTCTGCAGCTGTTCCAAAAAGAGGAGCAGCTTCAGTAGTGTGGAATAAACTTTGGCGTCCTGAATGTTTTATGAACAGCCCCGGACTTCTCAGACTCTTTTAGAGAGTTACCGCTCAGAGGGAACTCATTCAGCGGCTCCTCTAGCAGCAGCACAGCATCTCTCCCTCTCCTCTTTTGCTGTGCACCCACAGGAGTCGGTGTCATCAAGTGATTTTGTCATGAACCTTTGGTAATGTAAACCTACGTGACACTCACAGCTTGACAAAAAAACTACATATATGTGAATGTGCGATAGTTATGGTATCATAACAGCCTGTCACAGGTTACAGTGTGATTAGAGGAGAGATGGCAGAGCATAAAGGTCCAGGTGGAAAAAAAACAACTCAGTCATTTAGGATACATAGATCCTAGGGTACATTTTTGTGTTTGGGAGCTGTTTAAATGTGAAATTTGTGGTGGATTTCATTTTGTTGAACTATTAATATTGTATACAGAATCTGAATCTCACTCTGAGTTACTGTTGTTGTTTACAAACTAAAGAATTAGAGATAATTTTTGTTTACTTTTACTGAATATTTCAATGCAAACTGTAAAACTATCACTTATTTTGTTGCAATTCTGTGTTCTTAAATTAATAGATTTTTTTTTAAATTAATTTGTCATATCGTCAAGAATATCATCGCAAAAATTGTTGTAGGGCCATGTCGCCCAACCCTACTTTCAAGCCAAAAAAGTTTAGAAACCACAGGTTTAATCTTTAAAAATGCACAATACAAAGTGGTGTTATAGTTTATCTTAATCTGAAAAGTAACTAGTAACAGATGTTGGATTAATATAGGCTAGTCTGGGTCGTCTAACTGTTCCACAGTCCAGGTAAAAGACAAAGTGTGATCGAGTCTTTTCAGCTCTTACCCCTCAGGTTTGGAACAGCCTGCCACTGAGCATCAGATTGGCTGACTCTGTTCACGTCTTTAAATCTCATTTGAAAACTTACTTTTACAGATTGGCCTTTCCTGACACCTGATAGACTTACTGTGCGTATGGAAGTGTGTGTGTTTGTAGCCATGTGTTTAAGCGTATGTGTTAGTGTAGGCGTATGTATATGATTATATTTTATTAGTATCACTTTTGTTTTGTATTTTCTGCACATTGGAAAGCGCTTTGTGCTTTCAGCTCGAAAAGTGCTCTACAGTTTAAGTTATTATTATTAATATGATGTGAAATTCAAAAGTTAGAAAATATCAGAATCATTATAGTAACAAAATGTTTATTCAACCAAGAATAACCATTTTCATTCCTTTAAGGGTCAATCTGAATGATAATAATATAATTCTGTAATACTGTGATACTGTGAAACTGCAATATTTTCTATGATGATTATCGTACCGTGAAAATCTCATACCGTTGCATCCCCAATGCAGATAAATTAGAAAAAAGCTGATAAAAGGCTAAACTGTCGTCAGAAGATCTGTCGTCTTTTGCTCTCTACACGGACTGTTTACATGTAGGCAACCAGTGCCCGCTGAAACATGATTGGCCAACACTACTCGGACTACAAACGGACTACAAATGGAAACCAGAACACTTTTAATACCAAAATCTTGGGAGCAGGTGCAGATCTTGTTTATCGAGATTAGTATTCGCTGTAAAATGATATATAACAGAGTAAAGAAAGGTACAATAGAAAGGTACAAGAAAAAAGGTACAATATTTCTCTACAATAGTAGAGTATTCCTTTCTGTAGTGAGAGTAATTACACACACTGTGCAATTAACTCCTTCAGGTGAGCTCGCTGGATCGCCCCGCCCTCTCTTTGACTTTTCCCATGCAAATAAATGCAAGTTTCTGGAGCATCCTCTCCACAAAATTTTCTTGGACACTTCCTAGATTTTTCCACCAAAGCTTCCACCGTACTCCTAGCTGTTGCTCCGTCGCAATGGTCTCTCCACCCTACCTGCCCCCTTTCGCTCTGGCTGGCTGATGTAAAACACATCACTAGTGTGGCAGCGCGGGCAAGCTGCCACAGACACCACAACTCCGGTATACTGTGAAATACTGAGAGCTTTCTTTGGCAGCGACAGGCTTTTTCAGCATTGTGTGAACATGTTTGGCAAAGGCTTCAATGTAACAGACATTCATCTATATGTAAAAGTCCAGCTTTAAGTCAAGTACAAGTACCTCACAGTGATACTGAAGTGCAGTGCTTGAGTTAATGTTGGTTACTGTCCACCGATGTCGACAGTCTATGTTTAGCCACAACTGTGAGGTGTTCAGACGCCCTCAGAGAGCTCCGTTTGATCGCCTTCGAGGTGCTGAATTAATGTAGCCTGTTCTCTGTTTTTTGTTGTGTTTGTTTTTCTTATCAGAGGGGGGCACATGTGAAGTAATCGCTGCTCATCGATGCTGTAATAAGAATCGCATTGAGGAGCGGTCACAGACGGTCAAGTGTTCTTGTCTGCCGGGGAAGGTGGCTGGAACCACCAGAAACAGACCTTCGTGTGTCGATGGTGAGTATTGTAGCAGATAAAGAAAACATGAAATATTCGTTTTTACTACAATGCTGTCCTAATGTTGCATGAGGAAAAATATTTGATTTGAATGCACGCAGCATTGCAGGAAAATTTAATTCAACTAAACATGCGCTAAAAAGTCAAACCATGCCAGACAAAACTGCTATGTTTTGTAAAGATACAGAGATGTGTTCAAATAAAAGCCTAAGTCACCCATGCAATGCCTCGTCCCAGATAAGATTAACATTACCTGGGATAATGTCACATCCAAATTCTGTCGCTGACAGACAGCAGAAGGTATCTGCAGGGGTAAGCTTTACTCCAACAGTCAAACACAACTGCTGAGTGTAGCGCACCTCAGGGAAGAGGAGAAAAATAAAGAATAATATAAAGCAAAGCGATGCAGAGGGAAGCAGCTGTTGATTACATAGGTATCTTGTAGATATCTCATGATGGTTAACACATGCTTTGACAAATGTCTACTGCACAGGCTCAATCCCTTGTAAGAAATGGATTTGGCACTCAGGTCTGACACAACTAAAACACATATTGGCTTTAGTAAAACCTCTCACCTGCAGCTTTTATCTTAAATCCTTTTGCAAATATTACTGAAATCTCTGAGCGGACTGGGGGAATATGAGGTTGCTCGATGTCAGCTCTGACAGATTCCTTTCCTCTGTCACACATTACAAACCATTTACTGTCTACTTACCCTGTATTTAAGGCAATTTTCTCTCCTGACGGCAGAAATGTGGCGTGCATTAAAGTCAAGTCACAGTCACATCTACCGATCCACTCACTCAATGAAAAGCCCCGGTTCCACCCACTGCATTCATGTATAACTGCATCTAATAAAGAAACCGCATTGTACCCGGCAACAGTTTTGCACTATAACAAGTTGTCTGAAGCGTACACATGTGACACATACAGCCAAGTTACTTACTGTCACCTTTCACATTACACTTCTGATAATTAGAATTAGACACCCCTGCCTAATGGCCATCTCTCTGCAAAGTGCCGCGCTGTGCTATCTGGTTTTACACTCTGTTAGAGTGAAAGGCACCTGCATCACCATTTCTCTTGTCTTTGTTGCCTGTAGCATCCATAGTAATTGGGAAGTGGTGGTGTGAGATGGAGCCTTGCCTGGAGGGGGAGGAATGCAAGACGCTCCCTGACAACTCAGGCTGGATGTGTTACGCCGGCAACAAGATCAAAACCACAAGGGTAAGATAACCTCTCTTGACCGCAGGAAACAAGACGTTATAGCAGAAACAGTGGGAGAGAAATGTACAGCGCTGCGACACAAAACAGCAACAGCTATCGGAACTGAAATTTGCTGCAAATTGACTTGTTAACAACACAGTCTAACCCCTCAATTTCCTCCTCTTTTTTCTTGTCAGAACACTCAGCCATACACAACATCAACATATTAACACTTTGTGGGAAGGATGCGAGGAAACGCCTCTGGTGGGAAAGGTTAATCTGCAGGTCAGCTTCTTCATTTATACTGGGACACCGGTATGCCAATTATTTTCTCCCAACTGACTTAATTGTTAAGCTTAGTCAGGAGTGAACACACACAATTTATATTCATTTCTGTGATACTCACGTCACCCTGTCTTTCCTTCTCGTTCCAGCACTGTCACAGGACCAATTATCACAAAGACAATGAACCTATTGTTGCTTTAAGAAATGTGAACACTTCTCAGATCAAAGTGTAAAAAAAGTTGTAGAATACATAAAGCACATCCTGCTCAAGGCTACTGAAAATACTGACACTCCAAGATGCCTGCGGGGAACTTCATCATAACCTTGTAATGAATATATTTTCATCATTTCTTTCCGACATTGAGATGGAACGTGAACGTCTGTGCATTTGGATTAATATCTGGAGAGCATCTGACGTCCCTCCTCAGACATCAGTAAGACAGATGTTCACTATGAAGCGCCAAACACGAGAGGAATACATCAAAGGACACGGGATGAGCAAGTACAGTAGTTGACAGCCCTCAGGTTTTTCTTTTCTTTTTTTTTTAATATCGTAAGAGGAAAAATATTGTACATAAATTGTTTGTCCTTTCTTGTGTACATGAACTTTATTTATAGTGGTGAAAAACATCCGAGTCCCTGAATGCAGTCTTATATTTCCTCTTGTTAACCACAAAACCCAACACAGCCAAAGCTTGATGAGTTTAAGGATGTTAAGATAAATAGATGCGTTGCGAGGGGAGATGTTTTACAAATACAGCTTGTGTGTCTTGATACTGTACATTTTACCATTTTGTTTGTATGGTACTTGTATGCCTTTGATCACCTCTTAAATGGCTTTACCAGTCGAACTCGGTAACGTGTCCGCTACCCTGAAACAGATTGATTCACCAAAAATGTGATACCAGTAGGTTGTTTTCGATACTTGAAATGCCTTATTTGTGTCAATCATTCAAATAATAATATTGTACATATGAAGCCATCTATTGATATGTGCTGAAATTTCATTAAAGTCATTGTTCCTGTAACTAACGTGACTGCATCCTTGGTCACTGCCCTCACAAGTGTCAGCGCTCAGTCATAATAATCTGAATACAACTTGATGCTTTTAAAGACAGAGCTTCATATTTTCCCAAAATACCTGTCTTACTAAGAGCTACATGAGAAGATTTATACCACTCTCATGTCTGTACGGTAAATATGAAGTTAGTGCCAGGCAAGCAGGGGGCAGCAGGATGAACAAAGTATTCCAAATGTCCCTCTCCCCAGCAACACTTTCCAGCTCCTCCTGGAGGACCCCGAGGTGTTCCCAGTCCAGACAAGATATGTAATCCCTCCAGCAAGTTCTGGGTCTGCGCCGGGGCCTCCTACCAGTGGGATGTTCCTCTACAACAATCGCCACCTTAATATGGTGAAGGGGTTTGCATGTCCCTGTGATCCTAGAAGCTATGTTTACCAGGGCTAATAGCCCTTGGTAGGGTCTCCCAAGGCAAAGTGGTCCCAGGAGAGGGGCCAGACTAAGAGTGGTTCAAGAAGACCACAATGAAACGGCACATTCGGAGAGTACCAGGTGCAAAGTGTGCCGGCTGCAGGCAGGGTCAGGCACCTGGGTGTGCTGACCCCTGGTGACGCAGACTGTCTCTGGAGGACTTGCACTGTCTTTTTTTTTTAAGACAAACTCCCTTTGTTTTTAGGTTCACTTCTTTAGATTTAGGCAACAAAAGTATGTTGCTAGATTTAAAAAAGAAACATGAGTCAGCTTGCAATAAATATGTTAATAAAGTAATGTAACGTCACATGACCTACATCACTAGTGTAGTATGCTAATCACACTTTCACACTATATTGTTATTAAAATAAAATCAATTGACCTTTGGCGGTCTCCCAAGAAAGGGTCTGGGGTTTGTTGCACCCATCCACCTCCCCTCTTGCACCCCCATGCAGACTGTCTCACTCCTAATACTGCAGCAGTTACTTGAAGTGTCAAAAAATCCTGCTGCTAGTGAGTCTTATATCAACACTAAAGGGTGTCTCTGGACATCGGTATGTGACATCAAGGGCCACTGACCAAGCATCAGGATTTGAGTTGGAGTGAGACCAGGTTGTTTACAGGGGATGATTGGTCAGGGAATGGTGATCTTCAGGGTTCTTTTACAGAGGAAAATCAAATCAACACAAATGAACATTACTAAAAATCTAGCTGTGAAACATAGCTTTGATCAAGTGTATGTCATGTTAAAAAATGATGTTTTTTTTAATAAGATATAATATTTATTTAATTTTCTGTTTTTTGCTGCCTTTGACGTACAAGTTTTCCAGAATCCAAGCTGGGTTCGTTCTGAGTTTATTTGAATCACCTATAGTAGCAATGAGACTGTTCTCCCCAAAGAATGACAATGCAGATCATTTGCACAAGCAGCTTATTATAACCCAAATTTTCTTTTCGTGATCACGGCACCCTCTAGTGGCCGTTGTAATTATGACGGTAGTAAAGGACGAGGTCAGGTGGCGTAGTATAGAGTGAAATAAAGTCTGCTTAGGAGGGAAGTCAGAGTGGTTGGACGGGTCAAAAAACAAGACATTAGGGGTGGGGGAAAAAATCCACACAGCTTAGTATCGCAATACTTTTGTGTATCGTCACACAGTGCCAAGTATCAATTTTTTTTAACGTTAGGTAGTCTACGTGAATGATAAAGTCAGTTGCATTTTCAGTCCATGACATACATTTAGCTGCAAATAAAATGACTGAAGTGAGATGAACAGACCGAAAACTAGGTATAAATGGCAGTATATCGCAACATATTTTACTGCAATACTTAGCATATCGCAACTCTTGTATCGTGACTTAAGTTACCTTAGGTACCGTAAGGTTAAGTCACATACTTCACATCCTGTTTGTCACCTAACATCATGTTAAATACAGTATGAAATCTGACAAAGCCTTCCCATGATCATTTTCCTAAAGCTAACATATTAGTATCAGTGGGGGTGCTATTGTAAGAGACACTCCTGTGGGTCGTACTAGAGGGGAGGAATGATATATGTGGTTGCACAGGCAGGAGGGCTTGTTGGTTGCAACTTTTAACAGCACGCAAAGGTGGATAATACAATCATAGCTTTTTATTTAAGACAAATATGAGAGTGGTATTATTCTTCTTATCTATCAGCAACAAAGGGAACAAGTGTAAACTGTTAAACTACAAAAAAATCTTCTGCCTCAGACTTGCATCTTTAAGCAATGTTATCAATTGGAGTTACACTTGTTCTGTGTGTACACAGGTATATAAAGCTAAGATACGATTACACACATAGATGAATGGGCAACAGGACTCGCTCCTGTATTTATCACACTTTGATGCATTATCACAGTGGGATGCTGGCCATTGCTTTCACAGCCTCTGCCCCTTGGGGATTATTCCAGGAGGAACACTGGGTGACTGCGGGCGCTGTGTGTCATCCATCTTCTGGAAAAATGAAAGTTTTTCCTGGACCTTCCACTCGTTTCATTAGTTTCCACTGTCCACTTACATTCAGCTTTGTTTAAAACCACTGCTTGTCTGACCATTTAAATCCACCAATTCCTTCATTCTGATAAAAATATAAATGCCTCATTTCTGTTTTTTGTTTTCCTCTAATGTCATCTGCTTTTCAACTTAAAAATAATTTTGCCTCAGCATCTGACCGATGATCCACCAATGTCAACAATGTTTGGAACAGGAATAGAGAGCCTCTGTTTCAATAGCCTCTCGCGCAGTTCATTTATGCATTGAAGAGATTTCTTTTATCAGTTTTTCTGATATGATGTAACACTGGGTATCTACCATTGTCCCTGTGAGTGACATCTGATCATCTTGTCATTTTAACAAAGATAAAACAGGGCTTATTTTTGGTAGCATTCAACAATGACAGCTCCCACGAGTGCCTCAAACCCTGGTTTCATTTCTGGGACTCAATGATTCGGTCACACAGCGCAAACCTCAGGGGGAAAGTTGAAATGTTATTTTTTACCCCTTCTCCAGAAACAGGCTGCGTCTTCAAATGCATTGTTGTGATCTAACAGATGCCCACTTCCTGCCCAGAGAGGTAAAATGCTTACCCATAGCAAAACCATTGTTTGAATCCAATATCTTTACAGTTCTGCTCTGTGCTACAACATGTGTTAAATCTATTGCACAAGTCGTGGCAGTGACCAGCGCAGTGTGGGGAAATATTGGATTTAAACGTTGGTTTTGCCCCTGGGCATATATTTTATCTTTCTGGGCTGACAGTGTGGGTCGTGAAAAAACCTCTGAAGACACAACCTGCTGCTGTATAACAGGTAAAGAAACAGATGACTTTTCCTCATAAGTCAGGTGCTTGACAGCTGTGACATCACTCTCTAGTTCTCCTTGACATTTTGTGTACAGCCCAGGTAATGCCACTTTGGAAAAATAATTGCATCAGGGGATCACATATCTTTTGTCCAGCGTGGTGACCATTTTCCTGAAGCCTTCATTGCTCACAGCAGTTATTGGACACATATCTTTTGCCAAATGGAATGTGATTTCATTAGTTATTTCAGCATGTCTTTGGGAGCTGGAAGGATACGGTGAAGCATTGCTATTATAGATGTCTGAGTTGATGCTGGACAAGGACAGGGATTCAGTGAGGTGATGTATTCTTATTGGCCTTCATGCATTCATCAGACTGCAGCTTGTGGTGCTTTTTCAGGTAGCTGAACAAGGTAATAGTGATACTTTGCGGTGTAGACACAAGTCTCATGCACTCTTTACATATGACTTGTTCTTGCTTAACATCACATGCCCTAAATCTGACATATCTCAAAACAACGGATATGATGATCTATTTCGAGGAAGTAGCTCTTCGCCTTCTGTTCCAGACATTTGATTTTTGTTTTACCAGTCTGCTTTGTGTTGTATATTTCTCTTCTACTCTACGGACTGCCGCTGCAACATTAAAGAAAGTTTTTATTACAAACTGCTGCTGAGAGGGGGAGCGTAGCAGCATGACACAGCCCCTGAAAGTGAAGCCAAAACATATCAATGGTGGCAGGCTGTTGGTTTATGAAGCTCTTGATTTGACATGCACAGAGTTCTATGAGCAGGGCATGCATTTTGAACGTCAATATCGCAGTCAATTAGTGTTTCCCGCAGAACTTAGCTGCTTTCACAGCGACAACTGCCTATGTTACCCCCAAAAGCAAAGCGTTTTTAAAAGCAGCTGCTGCCACCTGGCTGCAATAACAGTTGAAAACTAGCAGAAGTACAAGCTAGCTTGTGGCTGCATACTGTGGCAAGACAACGGAAATCACTGAAATTACCAAAGATTTCTACATATTTGAAAAATTTACCAGTTATTTGAAGTTTGGTGGAAATGTTATCCCAGGCCCAATTTTTCCTTGGTTGTCCTTAAAAGTTGTTGGCACTGTGACTCTGGGTATTCAGACACCAACAGAATCACATCCTCCATCTTGTCGTCTTTGTGTTTCCGTGATGCCCGCAAATTGATCAACTGCTTCCCCGCTGCCGCCTTCCCCTCATTAAAATGACTAGAGGCAGTGAGTTACATAATATTCACTTTCACTGTTTGCTGCTCCGTCTGTGCCCAGAGTATGCTCTGCACTGCAAGGGTGTGGTGCAATGAATAACCAACCAGTATATACGCTCACCAGCCACTTTATTAGGCACACCTGTTCAACTGCTTGTCAACACTAAAAGTTAATCAGCCAATCATGCTAGCAGCAACTCAATGAATTTAGGCATGCAGACATGGTCAAGACAAAACTGTGCTATGGAAGATTGGAAAAAAACGTTGCTCGGTGTGATGAGTCTCAAATTTCTGCTGCGACATTCAGATGGTAGGGTCAGAATTTGGTGTAAACAACATAAAGCATGGATCCATCCTGCCTTGTATCAAAGGTTCAGGCTGCTGCTGGTGGTGTAATGGTGTGGGGGATATTTTCTTGGCACACTTTGGGCCCCTTAGTACCAACTGAGCATGGTTTAAACACCACAGCCTACCTGAGTGTTGTTGCTGCCCGTGTCCATCCCTTTATGACCACAGTGTACCCATCTTCTGATGGCTACTTCCAGCAGGATAATGCACCATGTCACAAAGCTGAAATCATCTCAAACTGGTTTCTTGAACATGAAAATGACTTGTGACACCAGACCTAAATAGAGCACCTTCGGGATGTGGTGTAACGGGAGATTCACATCATGGATGTGCAGCCAACAAATCTGTGTGATGCTATCATGTCAATATGGACCAAAATCTCCGAGGAATGTTTCCAGCACCTTCTTGAATTAAGGCAGTTTAAGGCAAAATGGGGTCCAACCCAGCACTAGCAAGGTGTACCTACTAAAGTGGTCAGTGAGTGTATATTCCAATAGTGCTCCTAATGAACTGTCTAGCTCCAAAAATAGAAAATCAATACGCGCTGGCAGATGTTGTTATCATGGCAGGCAGCCACAAATAAATGGATATGTCAGAAACCCTGTAATCACGTTTATGTAATTGTGGAAAGCCAAAATCATGATTGGGATTAAAACTCGATTTAATAGTGCAGCCCGAGTTGAGAGTGCTCTTGTGTGTAACAGAATCAGCGAGTGACTTATGGAGTGCTGAGATCACAAATCAAATCCCCAAACCCAGTAAAAATTTCAGCTTTCTAGAAAGACTTGTGAAAGACACCCACTGTGCAAAAACACAGTGCAAAAACAAGTGGAACAGAACCTGGAAGTGAGGCGAGACTTTGGCTCTCACATGAAACACATGCTAAGCTTATTTGCATGGCAGCTAGAGTCATCTTGCATAGCTGTTACTTGTCGTACTAGCAGTTGTCGCCCCCATTCATTACCATGCAGCCTGTGAATTCGACTCAATTAGTAATAGAGAGACAAGCATGTTCAGCTGTACTGAGGGTGAGGACTTGGACTGTAAATCCAGGTGTGGTTGTACAGTATTAGCAATCAATAAGCATCTGAATGAGAGTGTTTCCCTGCTGTGTTTCTGCCCTTGCACATGTTGTCTGTTGGCTCCATCTGCGCTGCGGATCGTGCAGCATAAACACAGATGCCAAATTACAGCACACTGTCCATCATCCATTGTACAGAAAATTACAACATTTGTCCGAGGCAGCAGTGGCTGCTGAACATGGCTGCGTGAATACATGAAAATGCTGTTTAGGCCGCATTTATTTGCTTCAGGCTGTGGCAATTCAAACTAGCCTTTGAAATAATGTTTCCTGTCCAACATGGGATTGCTAAATGGGCATAATATGTGCAAGATGGCAGCGAGCAGCATCTCATTTTCTGTCAGTCTTCGGAGTGGCTCTCTGGGCTGCCGCTGTAGGCTCTGATGTCTCACATCAAGCTGCAGAACAGTGAGAAATAAGACACAAGTGATGGTGATGTGCCCTGACTTCTCTTTATGATGCACCAGGGACGTCCTGGGAATTGAGGCTCCCATGGGTTTGTTCTGAAGACACATTTCATTCAAAACACTCAGACAGTCTAGTCATGCTCCATTCTCTGCACTTGGAAGCTGCTGCTCTGTTTCCATGAATATCAAGGTGCAACTTAAAGCAACAGGATATGATGATAAGGTGTTAAGTGTGAAATAACTCCTATCAAGACAAAATCCCCACGCACCGATAATTATCTGCTTGAGAGAAGATCAATGCTCAAGATGCCTTTTTATTAGTTGTGTATAAAATTAGCTGCACGGCTGTTACAAACACTAGATTTGCACTGGATGCACGTACAAGAAACTGCAAGCGATGCATATATACACAAGGCATTTAACAAGGTAAAAGTCATTGACTCCTCTCTGCAGTTGTTTTCTGTGGCATCGAGCAATCGCCAGAATTACCCAGTCTAATCACATCGTGTAACCGAGAACTGTCTCCACTGCCCCTGCAGGATTCTGAGATTTTAAAGTCAAGGTAACGCAGACCAAACTGGATTCTAATTAAAGTTGACATCAGGTGCCTCATGCTCCTTCTCCCCCCCCCCTCCTCCTCAGGCTTTCATCTAAATGATTCATGCAGAGAACACCAGGCCTTTCATGCCGTTAGGTCCTCACAAAGGAATAACAACTTGATCACACAAAGCAAACACAGACAGATTTACAATGACACCGGCACAGTGTCTGTTGCACCGACTTATATCAAGTTATGTCAGACCGATGCCGAGGCACTCAGCTGACATTTTGTGTTTTTGCAGAGACGTTTTTGCAGATATTCATGCTGACAAATGTGAGAGAGTAAATTAAATCAGAGGGCTAAAAATGGTTTTCTAATAGAATCACACTGCTCCGTGAAGACAAAACACAACAAAATGTTAAGTTTCCCGGTGTGGCAATTTGAATAGGGCTTGTGACCTGCTGTGAACCTGAAGTGATTGTTTGGAAATGAACGTGACAAGTGTGTCGGCCATATGTTGCGGGCTGGAGCGCTGGCATTGTGGAAGAGGATCAGTTTAAGCAACTCAGTGTCGCTCCAGGTAAGAGCACCAGCTAAGCGCCTAACGGAAACATAAAATTGAATCCTTCTCTAAAATTGCAGACGATACAGGTGAGCTAAATAATTGCCGAATGCAGAAATGAATACTTGCAGGCTTTTTTCTTCTTCTTATAAGTGGGGAAGAGGATTTATCTCTGTGTGAGAAAGACTGCCTTGAATTAAAGATGAGCTCCCCCTGCATTTTGTCAAGCTATTGTGAACAACACAGCATATAGTACACAATAACTACAGGTAGGCAAAAATAGGTCTGGTATAATAGTTTAGCTTTGTGGAGGAGCTGAACAGACTAACCGTGACATGAAAGTGCCTCCAGGCTGAGGAAGATGGTTGTGTGCTCTTATTATTGGTATACTGGAATTGCAGGCTGAAACTCTATTGTATGAAAAACCTGAAAATGAGTTTAAGTTGTGCTGCTAATGAACACTGACAATCTAACCACGCTAGTAGTATGGTTCACTAATGATTCAGCCTTGAAAATAAAAGGGTTTGTGTCTTTAAAATGGGCTGAAAGGACTTCTAAGGCTAAATCCTATTAGAGTGCGGTAGGCCGATGCAGAAGTTAGCATCACCCTGGTTCCCTCGTCAAAAAGCCAATGGGAATTTTCACTTGATTTTGGATTACTGCAAAAAATTAAGCACTGTGGCAAACAAACATTTATGATACTTACACTTGATGATCAGCAAAATAATCCTCACAAATGAACACCACTTTTATAAATTTTGAAGCCTACATAGAATCGTTAGAAGTAAAAACCAAACATTTGGCTATTAACAAACTATACAGCAGTCACATGACTTAACATCACCACTACAACAAGGTTTTAAAGCCATGGTCAGCATGATGACGTTCTGTAGTCCAGTGGTTCCCAACTGGTAGGTCTCGGTCCAAAAGTGGGTCGCAGTCCATTTTCAGTGGACCACAAACAACTCGCGGATGTGTCACCTTTGTAAAAAATACACTTTATATTTAGGTACAGGGAATTACTGGCACAGAGCTATTATTTTGAAGTGCAGTTTCCTGCTGTAGAGTGAGACTTAAGGACAGCTACTTGACAGAGACAGAAAACTAGTTCGATGACATGGCCAAACACAAGTTTGACGCTGAATATATTAAACTGTGTAGACCTCAAACTAATGACTTACGAGAAATCTGGACCCCGTGGCTGGACCAGTTGGGAACCACTGCTGTAGTCTCATTTAGCCACTTGTTTGCAACTGCCATTTTTTACTCACATAAAAGCTTCAAAATTCACGAGTGGGGTATTTAGTGACATATTTTATGTCGTAGAACAAAACACGAAAGTCTTTTAACCTTGTGTGAACCACAGACTTTATTTCTGACATCTAACTAAAAACCCATTCAAAAAAACCCATTGACTTTGAGACAAGGGAACCAGCAGTGCTAAATTGTTAACTTTTCTGGGTTTTTGGACTCATTTCTGGAGCACTGTATCCCAATACCCCCCTTACCCATATCACGTAGCCCTTACCCCTCCATTTTGCATGTTCTTGTCTAGGGGTACAGTGTCTTGATTCTTGTGGGGATAGAGGGGTAGGGCAAAGTGTTGGGGCTTCACAGCCCTCAAAACACTCCAAACCAAGTGTTGTGAAAAATCATCGAGAAGATGTTGGCACGAGTAACAAAAGAAACGTACAAAATTATTGTCTTTGTTAATAAACATTTAAATGTTACAATAACCATATTGTATTATGGTCCTTTTTTAAAGATGCATAACAAAAAAAAACTAGTATGTTGCTGATGTCTTGGTGGCAAACTAGCCAGCTAGCTAATGTTACATTGTTATTTCTGACTTGTGCTTGACAGTCCCACATTTTGACATATTTCTATGTTGCATCCCCCCCCTTTGATGGCAAATGAAGGCTGAAATTGGACTAAAAGCCACTTGTTACCACCCCTGTAATATCAGTACATACTAGCAGGGTACATAGGAGTATAGGTTGCTAACTATAGCCCACAAAGTAACACTAGTGGTCTGGCAATGAAGCAATGTTCTTTTTTATTTGATGTCTTGTTTGACCAGTTGATAGCGTGATTAAGTTGCAAACGAATCATGAGCATCTGTGCTTTTCTATCATCATCAGATACACAGCAGATTGTGATAATACCATTATTGCCATAGTTGCATCTGTTTACATAAACACCATCAATGACAACTACTGATGGCCCATCAGGGTCCTAAAGGGCTGTCAAATTTAATATGAGAAGATTGCAACCACCTCTTTATGCAACTCTGTTTCAAGGGGAAAAGAGGTTACTCAGAAACAAGAGGTAGGGGTAAAAATAATGATGGGTTTGGGCCCAAGATTCACCTATTTACTGTCTGTCCTTTAAATGTGTTTAGATAGAGATGCTATTGTGTTTATCACCAAAGAACTGCCTGCCTGAGATTTTAATTTGTTTGTTTGTTTCATGGCAAGACAATGACATAATGCGAGCGTCATCCTTTGAGGCGAAGGACATGAAATGAGCAGCGAGCGACTCGTGTCCAATCCTTCTCCCTGTCTGTGGTGTCTTGCTGTAGGTTATTTTCTTCCTCACCACTCTGGCCTCACCCTTACACTTGACTTTAATGGAGACTGACAGTAAATCACAATTACCCATACAAGACACTTTAAAAATAGTTTAGGAAATTAGGCTGTCCTAATCTGAAGGGTGAACACATGGCCCGCGCGGAGCAGTGTTCTGTGAGGGCACGTCATGTGAAAGTTGAGAGTTCAGAGGACACGCAGTCACACCTTTGTCCTCGTTTGACTCTAAGAACCAGGAAACAGTCTGCACAGGGAAGAGTTTTTAACACATTTTAGGGGGGAAAACATGTTGCTCATCAACATGTAGG
Source organism: Cephalopholis sonnerati (assembly GCA_019142605.1). Taxonomy (NCBI): domain Eukaryota; kingdom Metazoa; phylum Chordata; class Actinopteri; order Perciformes; family Serranidae; genus Cephalopholis; species Cephalopholis sonnerati. Next base: position 306,691 of record JAGQAX010000092.1, read on the forward strand.
CTTATTAAAAATGCTCTGGTGACAATTTCTAAGCTGCGCACACACACTTAGACAAAAATGACAGCTAATCTTTTAAACTTACAACTACGAAAAAAGAACCAGACAAATTCTGTTAAAGCAGCAAAGTAACTTTTAGAAGGCCAGAAAAATAATATAATATGTAATGTATGTATTTAATGTCCTGTCTGTAAAATAAGAGAAAAATTATAAAAAATTCAAACAACATTACAAGCTTTCTCTGAGCCTAAAACTTCATCCCATGATCTTCATCAGCAAATAGAGCTGACATAGGCGTAGGGCTGCCCCCAACTAAGAATTTTCCTAGTCGACCCATAGTCTTCATTTGAGGTCATTAGTCGACTAGTCACCCACATGTTTTTGATATTCATTTAATTATTAAATGATATATTTTGAGGGGCAACACAATCGTTTGAGTTCAAGGTGTGAGAAAGAATAGTATCAGTAACATTGTTAACACTGTGCTACATTACAGAGAAATACAAAACCGTACTAATGAACCTTCATTAATATAGGCCTATATTTTATCTACAGCACGCCACACACTGAGCGAGCCGCCTGTTAATGACGCTGTCAGCTAATGGGCATGTAGCTACTTCCATGTTTCAGATGATACATCATGTTTGTAGTCAACAAATGATAGGCAAATGTTTGCCTGCAGAGTTTACATATCACCTTGGGTTCATCCTTCACCTTCTCAAAATGATCCCACACTTTGGATTTCCTGCCCGACATGTTATTAACCAGCCTGTGTAATAACCACAGGTACCAGTCCTGTAAATTAGGGGCCGCACACATGCCATGTCTTTAACCGCCTGGAAACGCAAGGTTGGGCGCTGGGTACTATTCTGCCCTTGCTTAGCAACCTTAACAAGCATAGTATAACCTGAAATCCTGAGTGCAGAGCTGATCTTCCCTCAGGAGCTGTTTATAAGTGTGTAGGTCTTTCATCTGTGGGACAGATGTAAAGCTCTGCGTAGCCCTGCACTAAAATGATCAACTTTTCTCAGACTAAATATTTACGGAAGACGAGAAAAATGTATCTGTCGGCTGTGATAAGTTTGTAACATGACTCCTGTCTGACTGCTGAGTGTGTTCTCTTCCTGTGTCTGTCCTTTCAAATTAAGGTTTTGACTTATTTTGACAGGGTGCAGCTCCTAATAGAGTTTCAAGATTTTGTTTTTTTTGGTTTTGTTTATTTTTTTCCACAACTAGGCAACCAATGAAATCTTGCCAACTAATAAAATTCTGGTCAACTAATGTTTGGTCGACTATTACGGAGCAGCCCTACGAAGGCGTCATCTTTCTTTTATCAGGAATGTACATAAAATCTTTAAATCTCTCTGTTTGGAAATGGTTAACACGTGTGTAGGCTAACTTGAGCTTGTAACCACACAAAACACACAAACATCCGTTTTATCCCCCAACACCATTTCTACTCTCTTTTATTTTCATTGTTAATGAGATGTAACATCAGCCTTTGTTTCCTGAGGCATTCTGCTTCATCAAGCTTTGTTAAACATGTAATAAAATGCATTTACTCCATTAACAAAGCAGGTCGGAAGTGTGTTACTATGTTGATACCTGGGACACATGCCATGAAAGCATCTAGTTTTTCACTTGACAGGCAGTGACATCTCAATAAACTAAAGACACCAAAGCAAACTGAAGACTGTCAATATACTCTTAAGAGACTCTAGTGGAAAATGATTTGGTACTGTCAGCTACAGTGGTGACAGTATTGTAAACCTGACATTTACATGCTGCGCAGTGATGGTTTCTTTTTTAGCAGTTTTAGAGATGCTGTTTTAGAAATTCCTGCTATACTTTAAAATGCAATGCAGAGGAAAATCAGCACTAATCTGCCTTTACTGCAGAGATATATAAATGCTGTTAAGGCTGGCATGATATCAGATAATAATAATAATAATAGTAATGATTATATAATCAGTCACATTCATCTTTAACTTTATCATGTGTCTCTCTTTTTTTGGCAAATGAATTCAACTCAAGTACAAGTGTATTGAGGTGAGGAGAAAGTCTGTAAACATAACCAGTACAAAAGTGTACAAAAAAAGCTATTACATTTAATATATGGTGAAAAGGCAACCAGATGGCATTAGTGGAGAGAGACGGGGTCATAACGGAAAGGATCTAAGAGGCACTGAATTATTTATACAATATTATTGTATGTGTATTATTAACGTGATATCAATATTTCATTTTATATCTCACAGTTATCATTGATACCAGTCTACTGCAACACCTCTAACTCTTACATCATGTGAATATGACTAGAAAGAGAGAAATACAGCACCATTATTACTGCAACAGCATAAAAAGAGTGCTACAACATTATAGCCTTCTTAAGGAAAAGTACTGTTACTGTAAAGATATTTCACTGAAGTAAAAGTACTGTTACTATAACTACAGATTTACTCAAGTAAAAGTCAAAGTGCTCAGGGTAAGGCCAAAATGTTTTCTGATGATATATGACACTACTGTTAAATTAAAGAACACCTTCAGGCTACAAAATAAATTGCATTAAATGTCACACCAGAGCAACAACATCAGCACACCTTGCTGCCTGTGCATACAACCGATTCTCAATTACAAACATACAGTCGCCTTCCTCAGAGCAGCTTTCACCAGAAATGAGGACAAAACTCAGACAATTTAACAAAAATGACCGATAATAAATAAAAAAGCGCAACAGACACCACAAGCATCATTAAGCCACATTAATTAAATAGCCTGACTATTCTTACAGAGTCAACAGCAGAATAAAAAAAAAAAATCACCAGAGCAGAAAGCAGAGATGTCTCAGCAACATAAAGTCCACAGCGCCTGCAGCCACAATCACACATATTACAGCAGAGGTGAAAACACTTGCTGACCTCCTCATGCACTGAGTAACAACAGTTAAAGAGTTTGTTATTGTACTCACCTGTCTGAGGGCAGTCTGGGAGTCAAATGCACCGAGAAGTCCACCGCAATGTCTCCAGGTTCGACTTCCTTCAGATCAACAACTCGGTCATCCTCAAAGCAAAATGTAACCAGTCCACTCTGGCCCCAGAATAACCGGTCCCAGTGTCTCTGCTCTCACTGCCAAAGTTTTCAAACATGTTGAGTTGAAGGAGGCTCTGCAGTCACATCACCAACAGCAAAAAGGCCAAACACCTCAAAGAAGTAGAAATCACATAGTGTAGCATTTAGGCACATCCAGAGTGCACCTGTTGGTGACGCAAAACCGTAGGTGTGTTTGATTTGGGTCATTTAGCATTCGGCTGCTTGCATCAGTGATCTCATTCTTTTGGTCATTACCCAGAGCTCATGACCATAGGTGAGGGTTGAGACATCGATGGACCAGTAAATCGAAAGCTCTTTCCTATATAAACTATAAAATCTATACAATTAATTGATTAATTTCTTACTTTCTTTGATATTTGTAAGATATGCAATGGTGATTTCTGGGTAATAAATATGTTGATGTTGTCCAATGTCATGTCTCCATTTGTATCAAGACAGTACATGTACGATAGCATGCACTAGGACCTGTCCTAATAGTGTGCACTGGGGTCCGTCATAACTTCTATACGCCACTGGTGTCACACTTTTTACTTTCATTTAAAGTCCCCTAAAAAACTGTATCCTTAATGAATTCCCCCTTCAATTTGTAATAGACGCCAGGTAGGAATAAAGTGACTTTACTCTCCTTAAGCTCATTCTGTTCAAAAGATATGGACTGTCAAACATGTTTTGTGCAATTGTGATAATACGACATACACTTTCAAAAAAAGCCCTTTAACATAACGTCACTGTTATATTTAACAGCACTCAGCAGTATCGGTGGGAAACATGGCGGGACAAGAACAAAAGTTACGTTGGCGAAAGTCTGAGTAGGGTGGGTGAGTCCAATAAACACTGACTTTCACCTGGGAGAGAGGTGTTCACGTCCCGTAAGATAATAAAGCCAAACCCTGTTCTTTTTTCCTAAACCCAATCATGTGCTTTTGTTGCTTAAACCCAACCAAATGCGGTCCTTGTTAAAGGGGAAAAAAATGACAGTCGATTCTACCGATATAGTGCATTTATTTTGAATGAGACTGAATGTAAACGTTAAATTTCCTGTGAAAAGGGAAGTATATTTTGAAAGAAGACAATGCATGTAACAGGCAGAACTTGACACAGTGTCCCATAACGTCAACAACCAACGCACCCAGGGTACCTTGCACATTGTATGTGTACGTGGAAAGTCGGTGTCCAAATATCGATATGAGACATGGTCGGAGTGAGAATATGTTGGCAGCAAAGTCTCTCCACAAAGTCCTTGGCAGTGAGGCTGGTTTGACAGGCCAAACCAGGTGTGGAGGCAGGTTAGTGAGCGGTGGTTTTAGCCCAACAGCAAACACAGTTCAGTTCAATAATAGGAAATGGTACCGTGGAGGAGCAGGCAGGAGACAAAAATCCAGAACCCAGAAGAAGCCAGCAGGTAAACACTCACAGGATACAATACACAATGGCGAGTGTGGTGACATAGTGAACATCTCTGGACCACAGGAAACCACAACCAGATGGGAATTCTTATACTGTAGCATCATTCATGATTGGATGATAATGCCAAGCAGTTACAGGCAAACGGGAACCAAGGACACAGAAGCAGGTCTTGTGGTCAGGGTCAGAGGGTCGATGTGTTTACCGGGAATCAGACGAAGCAGGCAGGTCAGAGGCAAGTAGGGTCGGCAACGGGAAATCAGTCCAGAATAAAGAACTGGAGAGTCTTGCATGAGTGGCAAAAAACAATCTGGCAATGAGTGTCTGTGAGGCTGGCTATATATACTGGCTGTGAGTAATGAGGAACAGGTGAAATGAGTTGCCTTGATGAGGTGGGCGTGACTAGTGCTCCAGGGAAAATGACTGACTGAAAGCTTGGTGACCGGGCACGCAGAAAGAGCAGGTGAACAGGAATGAAGAATTGTGACACATGTGACAACCAACCCTGTTCTCCCCTACTTAATAAATAAATAAATAAATGAATAAATAAATGTAATTTGTTACTTTCATCCCTGATGAATGTCATCTAAAACTCTTTGATTTCAAACTTAGTGGAAGGCCGAGCCCTAGAACAGTGAGGGGTTCATCCATCTGAAAAAATACATGATAACACAATAGTTTCATTTGATGCTTCCTTGTCCTAATCTTTAAAGGAATAGTTTGACATTTTAGGAAACACACATATACTCGCTTTCTTGCTGAGAGGTAGATGAGAACATTGATAGCACTTTGATGGCTGTGTGTCATCTCACTCTCGGCAAGACAGCAAATAAGTGTATTTCCTAAAATGTCACGCTATTCCTTTCACAAGTCGTACTTGTCCAGATTTAAATATTTATTTAAATGATTTTAACAAATTCTTTTGGGGAGTTTTGAAAAATGATATATATAAAAAAGTTTTACTTACATACTGTTGATATTCAAATGTCAGACAGAGAGACTTTAGTTTTGCTGCTCGGATTCATATTACATAAACCATGATCTTCCCAAATGATTCAGTTTCATCTTCTGCCATTAGATTTGTATTAAACAGAATTAGAATGACTTCATTTCTCAACATCTCACCAGTTTGAAGAAAAAACATGAAGTGAGTCACACAAAAAACAGTTAAGTGAAACCTTATTATCACCTGGGAGAGGGAGGTGATGTCAGTGTGAGCTCTATCGCACCTTTTTTCAGAAATAAAAGAAAGATCTTCAATTTAAAAAAATGCAAACATTCTGCAAAATATAGAACAACTCTCAGTGCAGTTTTGTCTCTCTCCTCCCTGTACGAGTGCATAACACTGTCTGTTTCATTAGTGTAACATGCAGCCATGAGGCATGAATGCATATGAATCCATCACACACAGCTGATAACATTAATATTGTCCAATTAATGTTTGTTTGTTAAAGTGTAATTGTTCAGCTCTCTGTTTTAATTAAGCACAAAAAAATCTATTCCAAATAGTATGTATGCATAATGGCAAAGCAAATAGATGAAACCTCTCAGCCATGACCAAACTACTTTCAGTCTATTGCTCTGAGTTGCCTATATAGCTGCCTGCAGTAAAAGGCTAATTTAGTTCACACACACAAACACACACACACACACACACAGGCAGTATATACACAAGGAGAGGGAGACAAGGAGAATTGTGTTTACATTTTTTATTACAAGTGTCAACTCCATATGAGGAAAAAGTTGTTAAAGGGGAACAGAACAGCGTTTCCATTATGTTTTTCATGTGCCCCAGGACAGTTTATTTTCTATTAGCGAACATGAACTACTGTCCCCAATAGACAGCCACAAGAGAGGGAAGGTTCTCTGCCACATATCACCCACAAACTGATATCAAATAAGCTGCCAGAAATGTGACTCTGGTTTGAAGTATGAGACTCAAATCTAAAGAAATGTTCAGACCTTTGTAAATAACGTCTGTAAATTGAGGTTACTTCTGTCTCATTTTTGTGGATGAAACGGAGAAAAGTGTATTTAATCCTCTGTTCATCTGTTGTTGCCTCTTCCATTTTTTTCCACTGTGCAACATGCTCCAGCTAAGAGTGAGGATCCCATAACTCCTACCTTAATTACCTTATTTTGGCTGCTTTCATTTTGAATTTAAGATGTGAATTTTGTTTTTAAAGCCATGCATTATGACAGGTGCTCAGAGGGTTTCTGCTCAATTTCTCCAGACTAACAGAGATAAAGCTCTTTTGACTAGCTTTAAGGTTATTTTAAAGATAAAAGGTAATCAAGCAGTGTGGAAAGATTTCCTAAACTTTTGTAAGAACCTGCATGAGTGTGTGTGAATCATGGAGTTTATCTAAGACACATCTGAAAGTCACCTAATGAATGTCACACCAGCTCCTTTGAAAATGAATCAGCACAGAAAGCAGTGAGTGCTGCTGGTATTTTAGGAATATAGGCACAAATTTGAGGATGCACGCTGTCGTCGTTGACATAAACCCCACTGGGGTGTGAACGATTTTTACCTTATTTCAAACTTTTATTACAGAAGTTAGTTCCTGTTGAGAATTTGAGAAACAAAATCTCTCCCTTGAGCAAATGGCCATAAAGGTTACAGACAATATACAAACATGACACTGCAATATATAATGTGTGCAGTATACAGAATAAAAAATTAAACCTCAATATGTTGGTGAAAAAGTAAACACAGAAGAGAGTGTACGGATGGTAATAATATGGAAGTAACATCAACTTATTCAGTTCAATTCCCAGTGGGTTCATCGTTTCTGCAGCTTCTGTAGAGACGGTGAGAAAATGTAGCTCCACGAGTTCCCGATCTCTCCCAAGCTTTCTTGTCCAGATCTACTCACACTTTAAGAACACTCAGGGAATCTTGGGACCTTTAACTTCAATGAGCATTGCATTTCTGTACAATATGAATACATAAATACAAGATGGGGAATGGTTCAATGATCAGGAATGGGGGATAAGACGACTGTTGGACTAGAGAAGCCCATCCAGCTCCTGAGTTTAAGTTGCAGTAATATATGGAATCTAACCGTTAAATTCATTTTTTCCCCAGAGATGTTGTATACAATAACAAGATTTGCCTGCGATTAAGAGAAGATTGTGAAAGTGACAAATTACAAACAACGACTAACAGCTATTCTCATCATTGCCCAGCTGCCGACATTGCTAAGTGTTGGAATCATACATTTCAGCAAACCATGAATACATTGCATTTGCATTTGCACATTTGCATTCCATATGTATTACATCAACCTTTCTAAAGTGACACAATATATAAGCCGACTTTGTCATCGTGAGGGGGAGTGGATGGCATGTCACCTAGATAAGACGCCTGTCAAACTGCAGACCACTGTTCAAGATTAGCAAACAATAACAGCAGTTGTTTTTTTTTGGCAAGCCTTTGCTGCATTTCAACCAGCATTTGTGGCACCAAACCTGGGTGTTTTTTACCATCACATTGCAGCACTTCCCAGCTAAATTTGAGCCACTGAACCTACGCTAAAACTTCTATTAATAGCCTGGGCTACTATTAAAACACTGGAATCAACAGGCCTATATCTGGGACAGGCATAAAAACTGTTGCTCAGCAAAGATGGGAAATACAATCAAATTGCTTATTTAAACCAGTATGAATATTACTTGTTTAAAAATTAGGTTTTGAATAACATATCAATTATGAATCATTCATTTGCTCTAGCTCCAACAAACAGCACATCAGAGAGAGTTACTGCACTCGAGAATTACAGCACCTGGCATACTGACACAACACCTCTTTATTCTGTTAAAACAATACTCACAACTTGAAATTTAATTATTATGCAAAATCTTCTTTATTCTTTTGATCTGAAGACCCTTATGTACTAGAGGAATATGAATAACTTACAGTGTAATCGAGGAATGGACAAAAATTTGAGGTAGCCAACAACCCAGTTTTACACATCTGAAGAACTTCTATAAAAAATGTTCATAACATAATGAAACATAATCTTTTTCTAACCATAACTGAGTGTTTTTTTAGCCTAAATCTAGTAGCACCTCAGTAGCACTGATGATAGTCAAGAACTGAAACATTTGCTGCTGTTTTTATCCACTTTTTAAATTATTTTTTGCACTTTGAGCACCTTTCTTTTTGTGCACAGATAAATTGCAGCCCAGTTGCATTGGTGTGTGGGTATCTCCATTGCCGTCCGCTCTTAGCCTGAATCTAACCACACCTTCACCACAGCATTGTTCAACATATCCACTACAAAATGATGTAAAAAATGTAATGTATACATGGATTTCAGAAACGCACAATACAATTTTTTTTCGCCAATTAGGTTGCGCCTAACCTGCCTGTGATTCTTCTGGATTATTTTTGGTGTATATATTGTCAGAAAATAATTTTAAAAGGGCCATCATGATTTAATGAAGCTCAGGCTGATGTCTTAAGTTTGCATATTTTGTTTAACCGATGCTCCAAAACCAAAAGATATTGAATTAATAATAACATAAGATAAAAAAAAAGTAACAAATTACAACTGAGATGTTGGAACCAGATGAAGTTCAGCTTTATTTTTGCTTTAAAACTTGATTAAACAGCTAAAAGGTTGTTTTATATAATGACTAATTCATCTGGTCTAAGTGTTTTAAAATAATACTGAATAGTTGTGTTTAATCACAGGTCACTGTAGCACTCCTCTGAATATTAAACAGGGTATGATACAATACTGTACCTTTGTAAAGCTTCTTTTGTGTAAGAGAGGTGTTGACTCAGTCAAAGGTCATTTTTATTCCATACAGTAGTTTGTGGCGTGGTTGAAGTGGGCTGCAGTACATTGTAAGGAGTTTCTATTGTTGCGTTCACCCTTTGTATAGTGTTACATTCAAAATCAGTTCGCAAATTAAATACATCCAAGGTCTTCAATAAGCAGTGTGTTGAAGCAACATCGTCTTTCTTTATGTGGCTGATTGTGTCAGACCGCGTTTATAATACTGTTGTCAGCTGCGTCACAAGTTTCAGATACATTTATATAAGTAGCTACAGAACAACACACAGTTATGTTAGAGATGCTGCTGTCTGCAAAGCCCATAAACAGAATCACAAGCTTTCAAAAACAGTTTCATTAATTACCAAAGTCGTATTACTCTATTCTCTGAAACACTGGGTCCCAACCTGGGGGTTCTGACCCCCTCAAGTAGTCCCAGGAGCTTCTTGGAGGATCTCAATCATCCTTGATTTTAAGGGATGTAAGAAATATTTTCTTAAATATATTCAGTGGCCCCATATCTCAGCATTTAATTCATTTCTGTGAGGTAAAATAAATTAAATTATAATTTTCAAAGCTTAGATTATTTTCCAAGATACGACCTTTAAAAAATCTCACAGGATAACGGCACAGTGAGGACCTGGGGTCTCATTTATAAAACAATGTGTAGGATCCATACTAAAAATGTAAGAACGGACCCAAAAAAAAGCCAAAAATGGTGTGCGTCAAAAATATATTTGACAATTCCTGAAGCTCAGTGTACGTTCAATCAGGAAGACTTTCTTTGTGCTCATCCATTTACAATTCTCTCCCTCCCCACTCCCACTGCTTCCTCTAATCAGCTGACAATGGGTGCTCACTCCTCTAGTTATCCAATCAAACTTTGCCACAATCTCTATCAGCCAATCATGATGCTACTGCAAAATTTTAAATCTGCTCTCTTCTCTGCTGTGTGCCCTCCTCTACCCCGTTCACCTCCAGCCATCGTATCCAGAGTCCAGGACAATCTCAACAAAGGCTCCTTCCTCTACTCAACCACATCATCTGCACTTTTCCATCTTCCTCTCATCTCATCTTCCTCACCTCTATCACCACAAGCATCTAGATTTTTTATTTATTTTTTTTAATATATATGCCCTGATGCATAAGAAATGACGCGAGGGGAAATTCCAAGTTTTCACTCAGTTTTACATATACACACTGGAAATACCCACACACATGCGCAAACAGGGCCTATGCATCAAATGGAGAGATGTCAGAGTGAGGGGCTGCCCATGAACAGGCGCCCCGAGTGGTTGGGGATTCGGTGTCTTGCTCAAGGGCACCTCGACAGTGCCCAGGAGAACTGACACCTCTCCAGCTACCAGTCTACAGTCGGGGACTTGAACTGGCGAGCCAAGCCAAGTTCCTATGGACTGAGCTACTGCAGCCCCAGGGAAACACTGAATTTGTCAAAAAAGAAAATTCTGTATGACTGTTAAAAACTTAAAAAAAAAAAAACCCAGAGATATAGTAGTATAAAAAGTTCCTCAAAGTATCAGGAAAACGCATCTCTGATGTAATATTTTATCCGTTGATCTGTACTATTATTGTTATGCATTTAATATGATATGAAATATCCCTAAAACATGTCACTTAGTCAGGGGCTGTCAATGTACTCAATGATAGAAAAGGGGTCCCTTTAAGAAAAACTGGTATCAAGTGGATGATATCACTGATTAAGAGGAGAGACTTTCTAAAATATCTGTCAAATTCAATATCATTACAATCATTATATGAATCTTAGAATAACATGATTTTGATGACATTGGCATCACTGCTAACATTAAATTATAATCAGAACTTGAGTGTTTACAAAGCAAAGCCTCACATAAAATGCCTTGGACTGCATGACAGCTCAGTGAAGAATCTTGTCACCTCCGAGACAACCATAATGCATAATTGCATTAAGTAAATGTTGAGCAAACTGCTTAGAATTCAGCTGCTTTCAACTAGCACAGCGTGTGGCATTCATACAAGTCTGATGCCTCGGATGGGATGATTTGCAGTCGCCGTATAAGTGTTATTATAAAATGTCTCTTCATTGCAAAGGTAAAATGCAAAGTGTCTGACTGAACTCAAGAGATAAAAGAGAAGCAATCAGGGTGGGTCCGGAAGGAATATTATTCATATAAAGAGGACAACCGATGAAGTGGTAATAACGGTAAATATTCAGTTCTGTTAGTGGCTACAATTTGCTTCAAGGCAAAGAACTTCCAATGTTTCCCATCATTACTATAAGCGGAGTTCCCTCCACAGGAGTACTCAGTTTAGAGAGACAAACAAAAGCATGATGTAAATACTCTCAGCGGTGAAGAAGCTCCTCTTCTCTTCTCTCTCCCCTTTCTCCCCATGATTAGCATTTCAAACAGTCCTTGTTTTGCATCAAGGCTTCATGCTTGTGTGCATGCCATCACAGCCTTGCAGGTGGTGGCCTGTCCAACCAGTGGAGTCAAAAAGCAGCCTTTCTGTGTGTGAGTGAGTGTGTGTTTGTGTGCAGGCGTGTTTGGAAGAGTGCCTCTTTGTGGTAAGGAGTAGTCCGAGGGGATCTGACCCCTTTACAAAGCTCAGAGCAAGTCTACAGGACAGCATTGTTTACAAATGCTACATAATCATAAATTTCTCAGTATTTGTGGTCTTCTGCTTTGATCGGCGGAGAGAGTCACAAGCAACTGACTGGATTCACATTCTGCCTCCTGAAAATCCACAAAATCTCTCCTTAAGTGTCTGCCAGCAGGCCCATCCAAACTTTGATTGAGTGCATCACAATGTGCCCAGCATATCAAGCACTGAAACAATGATACAGACTTTTGCAGCGGCTGCCTGTTTGGGCTGGGAAAGGGGCGCTGCGTCATTTTATCTTAAGTCAGTTGCTAATAGATTGTCCACTCCACGGGATTAACCCCAACCAAAATTGTGTTCAAGCTAAGGGAAATTAAAATAATGAGTTCCTGCAGTTTAAAGCTCAGCCAGGAGATATCTAATTAAATCTATATTGTTCTTTGCTCTATCTGACGGGGCGTTCACTGTCCTCAGAGTCCAGTGTTAGTTAAGGTGACTGCAGCAGGCCAGGACGGGCTTGTACTGATTAGATGGATTTTCTTGCTACCGTGCCACCTGAAAACAAGATAGAAAAGTACAAAATTGCACAACTCTGGTTTTGTTCATTTTCATTACAATTATTTCAAAATATTTCACACAAGATAAAACTGTAGGATGTGATAAAAATGTAATTGTATTCTGTATATAAAGTAATGACCTTTACCAGCTGCAACAATAAAATGATGTACACCGTAATCCATCAATGAATATAATACAATAATTTAATGAACATTATTCTGAAATGGGCAATTCTGCATAATGAGTACTTTTCCTCTTAGTACTCTAAGTGTATTTTGATGCTTACACTGTTGTGTTTTTTCTTAAAGAGTGACTATTTTTCAACCTGGACCTTATTTTCCTATCTTTTTGTGTGTATGTCACTAATGGAGATGGCAGTTTTTGAAATTGGTCCAGTATTGAACAAGAGTGTTGCAGCCGGCAGCAGAACAGGCTGCAATGTAACTACTCGGGGCAACTGTGCTCCATCAATTTATGTCCTCTAAAAGTGCATGTTTTTGCCACTGCCTGGCTCAGATTATTATTCTACGTATCAGACAACATTATGGAAAGGATCCCCACAGAGACAGAGCTTTTTGTTAAAGATTAAGGTCCTTTTTATTCAATCAGAAACAGCCCTGAAATCACCAAATCATCGAAGCCACCAGACTCCATTTAAAAAAAACTGTAATATAAGTATGTATAAAGCCTGAATATTTTCCAAATATAACTGGGTGAATTAAGGGTTTATTTCAATGATAAAATTACTGTTTATTTAAATAGAGTCTACACTCTAAACAAAAATGGTGCTACACAGCACCCAAAAGCAGTTCTTTGGCTTGTAAACATAAGGGAACCTGTTTTGGGTGCTATATGGCACCCATCTGTTAAAGGTGCCATATAGTGCCTTTGCCAAATAGTGCTACATAGAACCATTACAGGTTCATCTAGAACAATACTGTGTTTAAACTCAAACGCCTGGAGGCCCTTGAATGATACCAGACTATACCAGGGCTCAGTCAGTGTGCTTCTAAATGACACTTTTACTTAAAATATTAATGAATATTAATAATTTCTTATGAAGTGTTGGCTTAAAAGATTCAGTTCATCCAGTACTAAATGCTTACTGAGAAACACATCATGTTACCTTACCAAACTTGGAATATTTCTGTGCACAAGGGCACAAAAAGGTTGAGAGTTCCTGCTTTAGTGTGATATCACCTGAAAATACACTGTTTGTAGGCTATTTTAATGCAGCATTTTTTAAAATTTTCTCCAGTAAACTAAACTAAATTACGCCGAAGAGACGGTAGAAAACCTCTAAAGCGGTGGTTCCCAACTGGTGCAGCCACTGTGTCCACATTTCTCCTTAGTCATTAGTTCAAGGTCGACAAAGATTAATATACTCAGCGTCATATTTGCATTTGGCCATGTCATCAAGCTAGTTTGCTGTCTCTGCTAAATAGCTGTCCGTTATTTACTCACTCTACAGCAGGACATGGTGCTTGACACATTTGCAAGTCACCCACCGATTGGGTACCACTGCTCTAAAGGACAATACAGGCACTTTAAAGGTTTTCCACTGTCTTCAGCTGCATTTAGTTAAAGTGACAGGGACAGAACCAGTAGAAGACCTCAGGGGCTTAAAAACTTTTCTGTGCATAGTAGGTTTGGTGCCACCTCTCTCGAGCTGTTTCTGGTTAAACAAAAAGGACTATACTCTTTAACTAAAAGGTCTGTCTCATTAGGAATAATTTCCATAATGTTGTTAGACACTTATAATAACAATCTGAGCCTGTCAGCAGCAAAAAGAGGCACTTAATGTGAATGTAAGTTGGCGGTGCAGCATTGCCTGTTAACGTTACATTTCAGCCTGATTTGCAGATACAGATGCAGGCTGCAACACTCTCGCTCAGTGCTGCACCAGTTTAAAAAACTCCATCAGACACAAAAACAAAGGTACTAGCAGGCTTTAGCGGTATCTGTTTTTTTTTTTTTATACCTTTCATACCCTCTTGGCATAGCACTGGGGCATATGGTATACAATGATATTTGCATTTTAAAAAAAGCATTGTAGCATGTATGTCATTGTCTAGCCTACAGTGCTGTGTTTCTAATATGCAATTAGCCTAGATAAGAAATAAGCACGCTTCTTGCTCGAGGACCTGATGACACATCAGTAGGCTGAACAGATATGATGTGTTGAATAAAATCATGTAGTTAATAAACTGCTTTTGTGGTTGGAAGGAGTTATCTCAAGATCAAGTTAAATGTGGCAATACTCCCAAACAGTTGTAGCAGCTTTTTTCTTTTTTTTTTTTGTCCTGTAATGTTATCCCCACCACTCACAGTCGCCATCTTGCGTAGCTCAGCTGCTCATTCCTCCAGTTGAGACTGAATTCTGTTGGCACGTGCTGTGCACTACATCACCTCAATACAGCATCTCCATATCAGTTTAATAGAAAGAGGAGCGTCTGTAATTTTGACAGTATAAAAATTATACCGTTGGGATTTCTAAATACCCCAATATACCTTAATACCTTGATACCGCCCAAGCCTAGGTACCTGGTTGAAAAATACCCGGGTTACCCTTTAAGCAAAATTTTGAATGCAGGAGTTATATGTGGTATTACTGCTTTCACTGCTCTGAGCACTTCTTCCACCACTGCTCTCTTCTGTTTCATTCTTTTGTTCAATATAATCTGATGGACCACATGACCACTGGCTATCTTTTCATCACTGGCTGCACGCCGCCAGTGCTAACGTGCCCCCGATTCACTGTAAAATGTTCCCCCCACAAATCGCACACATAAAACAGTTGGAAAAAAAAGGCAACTTAGGAGAAAGTGCATTTCTAAACGCAGTGGGGTTTCCTCTGGCCGTCAGATTTAATTACATGGGTTTTACTGTTCAGTATTAGTTTACAGCTTATTTCATGTTTGTCCTCTTGGCCCCATCATTCACCAGATTATAGAATTAGGTTTTCTGAGCCAACTGTGCCTGGCGGAGAGCAAGAGGCTTGATACGGCCAATGGGAGCGGTGATTATGCTTGATTGTGGAATCTTTCGGCATCAAAGGAGAGCTTACTAAAATAAAGCTTTATGATGAGCATTCACAAGTCTGTCGACCCCTGTTTTGCATAAGAGTAATGCAATAAAAAAGGAGAAGATTTACTGTATGACTGCGTTTAAGCGTCTATAAATACCAAGCCTTAAACTAAAGCCATTCTGCGCCCATGTCTTTTCTTGGTGCCACTCTGACTCAGACGCATGCAGGCCTTACCTTTGTGGTCTTTACTTTGTTTCCAGAGATGCATGACCAACCAGTGAGGTCAGGAAGGACTCGGCACTCTTCTCCCTTCAGACACGGCTCCATTTTACACCACCACTTCTGACGAACAATGGAGGCTGAAGGAAAACACACCACGGCCGAAGGTCACTTTTTTTACGGAAGGACTTTAAAAAGAAAAAGGCTTGTTTGGAAAAAAACATCTCAATCAGGTGTCACACTCTCTGGTCCTTGACAGCCTCAGTATCAGTGGACTCTGGTGAAACTGACTAACCTGAATCTACTTTGACAAATAATATATTCATGTCATGTCAGAATATTTTCGGTTAAGAGAGGTAGAAGAGAGTCCCAGTAATACTACCTTCAACACAAGAGGGCAGAGCCCTTGTTGTACCCGCCACCTGTCCTGGGAAGCAGGAGCACTTGACTGTTTGAGAGCGTTCCTCAATCTTGTTCTTATTGCAGCAACGATGAGCAGCAACCACTTCACAAGTCCCTGTCCTCTCCTGCGATGACCCTGAGGAGGAAAATTCAGAGGAAAAGATCCCAATTTTCCAGACTATATTTTACATGTAAGTAGAGTCATCTCGAGTGACTCCAGCCTTTACAGATGGCAGTATTATAGTCAAATTGCAGTGATTTCTTGTCTTTATCGGATGTCAGATTTAAATAAATATAGGGGTCTTTTTGTTACCCTCATTCAGATCAGACTAAATAAGCAAAATGAGAAAATACTTCAGCTGTAATGTTGATGTTTTCAAAGCTACAGCACCACCAAGTGGATAAAAAGCATCAGCACTCACACCTCAGTCAGGGAAAAACACATTGAACTGTCACAACGTATTAGCAGGAATCGGCATCCTCAGCTACCTAATTTAATGTTTCAGATTGCGTAAATAAAGAGAAATGGGCTGAATAAACAGCTCTAGCAGAAATATCTGTCCCACACCTGCTTCTGCATCATTTACCCAGGAAAACAACTTAATGTTGCTTTTGATGATTATTACATCGCTAATGATTCATGCTGATACACTTACACTGAATTACAGGTTGAAGGGGTGCAACAAAGCAGAAGTAAAAACAAAGAAAAGAAAACATGCACACATTTTGCTTGTTTAGACCTGAGGTGTCTGTCTGACTGCATGACTGACAACACCTGCAGGGCTAAAAGGTTAATTAATCATTGAAGTGGGGTTTGAAATCAGACTACAATCAGGGTAAAGCTCTTTGAGAGTTCTGTTGTTGCACTGGTGGAAAGAATTTAAATACATTTACTCAAGTACTTAAATACTTGTATTTTACTTGTGGCTGTGCTTCTATGTAAAGCTACTTTATTCTTCTATTCAAAGGTGTACTATGCAGGATTTTCCCTAAAAAAACAAACAAAGAAACAGTATGTATAAAGTACTCCCTTTTAACCATCAGTTATGACCCACTAGAAATATGTGGCGGTGAATTTATCTCCAGTGACCCTGCCCTCTGCCTGGATTTTCTCATTTTCTTATTATTTTGCTGTGTTTAGGATGTTCCTGGACTCTCAGCGCAACTGAGGTCGGGCCTTTATAAAAAGGTTAGCGACCAGGTGCCTGACCATAAGCAGCATGCATCCAAGAGTAAGCCACAAATATTGCGGACACAGAGACGAAAAAAATGCCACACAGAAGTTTGAGTTGGCTTTTTACTTTCACATTTGCTAGCTACAGTGTTTACAATCAGTAGCCAACATTTCCTAAGGCCTGTACAGTGAAGCAGGTTATTATCAATGCAACATTTTAGTCAGATAGACCTCTTTAGTTATTAGCCAGTTTTCCACCCTTTACTTCAGTAGCAGAAACAGTCTGGCATCATTTTAAAGTGTTTCATGTGACATATTCAGAGTCGTTTCATCATCTTCTAACTACATAGCAAAAAATCCTTCATACTAATCACATATAGCCTAGTGACACGTAATTTAAGTCTTGGCCAACACTGAATTGCTGGAGAGTATTTTCAGTGTTTCTACATTTTCTATTTTAAGATTACAGGGTATAATTTACATCCCGCATCATTGACCTTTCACTCTCTCTCACAGCCCCAGACACTTTGAGTATTGTTTCATCTCATATGATATGAAGCAGCCTACTTCATACATGGTTCTGATGATGTTGCTCATAATTAACACCGCCGCCTCTTTCACATGAAGGTGCTCGTGGCTGGATAGGAAAACTAAGAGTTGACTGACCTAGTTGATAACCAGCTCTGTAGTGCTGTTATCCAGATGGTCAATGTCAGGGTTAGTCAGACCAGATAATGAAAAGATATCCTGGGTAAGTTGAACTGGCCTAATAGTTCAGGCCTCTGCATAGTATACCTTTAGGATTTTATGTCATGAACAATAATGATAAAAACAAAACAAAAACAAACGAACAAATAAAAAACACTAGATAGGTTTATAAAAAAAACAACATACAAGTTTGGGCAGCAACATTTTTTGTTCTCTTCTTTTCTGCCCCTTAATGGAGTACTTTTACTTCTATCCAAGTAAAGGATCTTAAGGGTCCAGTGTGCAGGATTGAGGGGCATTTACTGGCAGAGATGGTCTATAATGTTCATAACTGCTTTCATTAGTTTATATTCACCTGAAACTAAGAATCATTGTGTTTTTGTTGCCTTTGACGGAGCCATATTATCGACATATGGAGCCGTTCCTCTGCTGTGGATTCTGCCATGTTGTTCTACAGTAGCCCAGAATGGACAAACCAAACACTGACTCTAGATAGGCCATTTGCATTTTCGTGTTGGCCACCATAGTTGTCCTACACAGTTGGCACATGGGAGAAGTTTCAGTTCTGCAACCTCACCGCTAGATGCTACTAAATCCTACACACAGGACCTTTAATACTTCTCCCACCACTGAGGTGATGAAATCCCCTCCTCTCCTCCCCCTCATCTCTCATGTGATACTGCAGGGATTAAAAGTCCAGGATGTCATATAAACAGTAACATTAGGCTGTATATAATTAGATTCAGCTCAAGTAGCAACTGTCAAATAGCATAGCCAAACCCCTCTAATAGAATCTTAACATTAATATTCTTGCTGGTGAATTGTCTGTTCTAAAAAACTACATTCTGCAATTTCACTTCTGTTTCTAATGAGAAGCATGGTGAGTTTCAGAGTCTTGTTGCTTAAACTGAACTCTACAAGGCGACCAGGCTGGTGACCAGGAGCTATAATGAGTCCCTCAGGGGGTGTGACTGGTCTGGCAGGGTCTGACACCTACCTGTCTGTCCTCGGGAGCTTTGGTTGCCAGTGGACACAAGCTGGCTGCAGAAGCCTGCTATACAGAGAAGCAGGAGGCTCCAGTGTAATGGTTCAGCCAGTATGTTCAGCTTCATCCTGCCTGCACAGACAAAGACGTTCATGTGTACTTCATCATTAGGAATAAGGCTAATACCTCTCCCTTCAGTGTGTGACCATAAAGTAAATTAACATGCCTCCTGATGTCTCCTGATTCGTAAGATCATTGCATCTGTTTGCTCAAACGTGACTCTCACATCACTGAGCTCAGCCGAGGCAAATCAAAGACTTGCCAATAAAAAAAGGCAGATCAGAGGCTCGATTTTGGAGGCAAATGATTAGAGTGGGCCCTCGCGCTCATTTCTGACTCACATCATCCCTTCAGCTGTAACTGCATTCAAAGCTAAATTCTCCCTCCAAAACAAGTTGTATCCCACATGAGTCACAGAAAAAACTGGGACGTGGACTTTTATGTCAAATTACAGCAATAACTAATGCAGGACAAAATGACATCAAGTAAAACATCACTGCTAAAGTTTTCTTGAGGCGTTTTCATTCACCGCTTAACCCCGTATATATATAGTTCAGGGCTGAAACTGTTATTTTCATTATTGATTAAACATTTAGTCAATACTATTCACACTTCAAGCTTCAAATTGCTTCTTTTGAGTCAAAGTTAGAGTTAAAAAAAAACAGAAAAATCTGCAAAGAGAGCTACTTACCATAAAATGCCAATTAAAAGCCTATTACCAATTAACAAGCCAGTCCCTTTTACTAGCCCGGTGTGGCTCCACATTTTAACAAATAAATGCCTGTCTCAAGTTGACGCCTGGTTTGGTGCCAAGCAGTTCATTTTTTTTTTTTTTTTTTATAGAGGTTCCTTTAATGTATAAAAGCAGGGTGTTGGCTACCTCAAATTATGTGTCCATTCCTCAGTTACTCTGTGAGTTATTCATATCCTTTCAAGGCTCCTCAGATCAAAAGAATCATAAAGGGTTTTTCATAAAAATAAATCCAAGTTGTGAGTATTGTTTTAACAGGATGAAGTGATGTTGTGTCGGTATGCCGGATGCTGTTAAATCTCTCTGATGTGCTGTCTCTCAGAGTTAGATCAAATGAATGATTTATAATTGATTATCTGAAGCCTAATTTTTACACAAGTAATATTCATACTAGTTTAAATAAACAATTTAGTTTTATTTTCTGATCTTTGCTGAGCAACAGTTTTATGTGACAGAAATTTAAGGCCTGTCCCAAATACTGACCCGTTGATTTTTGGTGATTTAAGCAAATAATAGCCTGGGCCATTAATTGAAGTTTTACGGTACACTTGAAAAACTGAAAAAGTTTACCATTTTTGCTTGAAAATCAGTATAGTAGGGCCATAATTTTCTATCAGTTGACTAAACAGTGAAAAGACTTTAAAAATTATTATTATTATAATTAGTGGTAGTAGTATTTGCATTTTATTATTATTAAATTACAATACTGGAGTTACAAATGCAAAAAAAGAGAGAAGGAAAAGAAAAAAAAAAGTTTAAATAAACATAGGGTATAATTTAATTGGTTACATAAATATTTTTAAAATTCTAATAAAATTTTACACATACTGTCCATTAATTTTTGCATAAATTCTCATTAATTGATAGCTCATTATCCATGAACATAACTTTTTCTGTCATATTTGTGCCAAAACACTGCCAGTTTGCTAATACTGTGTCATTCACATATATATATACAGGCTGTGTTGTGTTGCATCATCATCACTGATAGTGAGCCTACCTGCCTTTTAACATTTAATCAACATGTTATTACATAATAAACAAAAACATTAATAAAAAAAAATAGGGACACATTGAATTTTACTGGACTTTTGACAGTGATTACAGTGAACTTGTGACATATTGAACCACTTACCTCTGCTCAGGTTATTGATGCACATGATCAGCCGCTGCTGAAGCCTCCATCAGTGTCCTGTTAACATCGTGCATACTTTACACAATGATCGTTTCAGCAAGGATGCAAAAGTTTGCAGGGGATAATCCTCCAGTTTCAGAAACTTTTCTTCTTCAATTCAGGGTACGAGTAAGTAAAATAAAAAAAAAAAAAGTGTGAGACCACCCGCGCGCTGCTAAATAACGCCCCAAGCTGAGATAACAGTCAACACGTCGGCTCAGTGAAGAGCTGCAGTTTCACACCTCAGCTCCTCTACCTGCAGTTACTATACCTCTCAGGCAGGATGTGATGTGAGAGATATGTTGGTCTGTGAACACAGCGGGACAACTGCGACGAGCAAAGCCTGCCAGCTTTTCCCGTCAGGAAAATTAAAACTTAATCAAGACAGAAACCATCTGTCCCCCGGACAATATGCGGCCACTTTCATTAGCGCCCTAAGAAGCTTAGAGTGAGTATCGACATCCTGTCACACAGTGGATAGAGGAAATAAACTGCATCTGAAGGCCAAGTCCTGTTCTCACCAGATAGTTTATGTGTTGTCTTCTCAGCTCATATTTGAACACGGACTTTATTTATGCTGTCACGTTGCCAAGCAGTAAAGGTGAGATTTCACACCTTTTTTTTTGGTTCATAGATTCCCAGAATGCAAATTAATGTTTGCAGTCTAATAATGAAGCATATCATGCCACTCAAAATAAAATGTCAGACTGAGCTATGAATATTCAATTAGGCCTCAACAGAAAAGCACAACAGTAATTCATAAAATTAGTAAAATACTTAAATTGTTCAGTGATTCAAAATACTCATTCACAGAGAGGTAGCTGAGAAGATTAATACCACATCTGGCCCTTTAAGACTGTCACATAAAACATTTATGATTTCAATAAATAAAACATCCATTTCTTGGTTGAACCTTAAAGGAGAGTTCACCCCCAGATCAGAAATGCATATTTTTCCTCTAACCTGTAGTGCTAGAGTTCATCAGTCGAGATTGTTGTGGTTGCCAAGTGTTGGCAATATTAGCCATAGACAGTTAATATAATCATTATTATTATTATTAACATTATTATTGGGTGGGAATGCACCCTGTGTTTTTCTATGCAAAAATTCTGCCCACTGTTTTAGCAAGTAAAATAGAAATGTTTGAGAAATTCTCTGCACTTTAACAGCTGTGTTCGCCACTCTAGCCCTGACCATTCTTTCCAATATATATCCATGTAAAAATCTGAAAAGGGCATTTTTACCATGCTCAAAATAAGTCTGAATATTTCAGAAAGTTTGAATAGGATTTGAAGGTTGAATACAAACCAGAATGTATGAAAGATGGGGGACATTTTACATGTTGATTGGAGTTTCTATGAATGTATGAATGAAGAAATAGGTTTTTTTCAAATGGGGGAAATTTCTCAGAAAACAGCAAATATTTCAGAAAGTTTGAAACATTCATTTATTTATTCATTCATTTTCCGTAACTGTTTATCTTGTTCATTCTAATATCAAAATATATCTTTCATACTGGCATGGTGGTGCAGTGGAGTTTACATGTTCTCCCTGTGTCAGCGTGGGTTTTCTGTGGGTACTCCGGCTTCCTCCCACAATCCAAAGACATGCAGGTTAATTGGTGACTCTAAATTGTCCGTAGGTGTGAATGTGAGCATGTTGTCTGTCTCTATGTGTCAGCCCTGTGATAGTGGGGCGACCTGTCCAGGGTGTACCCCGCCTCTTGTCCAATGTCAGCTGGGATAGGCTCCAGCATCGCCACAACCCCTAACAGGATGAGCAGCCACAAAAAATGAATTAATGAATGAGTCTCTCAAACCCTCTGAAATATTTTCCCCATTTAAATTTGACACAAATTCAAGGTTTTTGAATTATTTTCAAAGTCTATTTCTTCATTCATACATTCACTCAGAAACTCAATTCAAACTGTAAAATATTCCCCATCGTTCATACATTCATTCAAAAATATTAAGACTTGTTTGGAGCATGGTAAAAATTTCCTTCTCAGGTTTTTACATTTGTTTGTGTTGGATGGAATGTTCAGAGCTAGGGTGGGGGACTCAGCTGTCAGAGTGCAGAGAACTTGTTTATCATTTCTTTTTAACTTGAACAAAATGGAGCAAAACTCGTGCTCTTTCAAACGATGTTGCTGTGGAAGGAATCTGACTTAAACATTTGGCACAGTGAGCCTAAAAGTGAAAGAAACTCCACTAACTGACATAATTTAACTCAGTTTTAACTGAGACCTGAAATCTTAAAATATTCCACATCATTCATACATTCATGGTATTATTCAACATTTACAGCCAGCATTGCAGTGTAGTGTCAGCTAGTCAACATGCAGCATTCACACCCTCAATTTCTTCAGATATTGCTCTCTCTAGTTATTATTATTGTTGGATTTATTAATAACAAGACCAGAAGCTACTGAGATATCAGCTCTGAAAAATAACTTCGCTAACAAACAATAACAGTAAATAATAAGAGAGTATGATATGTGCAAATTTGATCACTTTCTTGTTTTTGGACTGTGCCCACATTGATTTTTTTTCTTTCTCTCTTCAGGGGCAAGTTTGGTCCCTCGGCTCTGGGTGCGGCAACAAGCAACCTGCCAACCATATCCACGTGCAGAAGGAAGCGTGCATCTATGTCACAGCATGTGATGCAAACATTAACAAGCTCAATGGTGCTAGGTGAGCTAGCAGTAGATGCACTCTTCCTTCTGTGCAGTGATTCGGTTGGCAGGCATAGTTTTTGGTAGAAAGAAAATAGTTCCCACAAGAAACTGCTCACAACAAGGTCTGTGGATTATCTTGAGTAACCAGGTCATGGTTTCTGGAAAGAGACACTGCGGCTGAGTTTTTCAAATGTATTTCTTTGGCACTTTGAGCACCACATGATGAGTGCCATCTGGTTCCACTATGTTAAAGAGAAGGCAGATATCTCTATGTGCGATATCAACTACAGCAACAATAGCAACTCACACCAAAACAATCTAGATTGATCAACAGCACCACAGGTAAAAGGAAAATATGTATTTTTGATTCTGAGGTGAACCGTCCCTTTAATAACAGATTTCCCACCAGGTCACCTGGTGTTTTAAAAAAAAAAGCATTTATGTGTTTTGGGTGTGATCCTGTTACTTTGAATACGTTTAAAATTTATCAACAGGGGAGTTGCCTTGTCGGTTCAATGTGGGGAAACATGACAAAGAAATCTGGCAAAACCATATATAACCATGATAATAAAACTTTATTAGAGCATAGTACACATTATTATTCTCATTTGATTGACAGGTAAATCGCTACAATATCAGTTAACACATGACAAATACACAAAGAAGTAAACAACATTACTAATAGAAAAAAACAATGCTGTTAAATGATTCCATATTCATATGACATCCAATCCTGTCCGACAAGAGAGACCTCACTCACATTATTTACATTTTCATATCAAATGTGCTACTGCAACATCACAGTAACCTTGTGATGCAAGACCCAGTTTGCATTCAGATGCAGTCGATCTGACGTCAGTGCTGAGTGCTGTAATGAATGTTCAGGTGGTGAAATTGAGCTTGAAGAGAACCGTCTGGGGCGTTGTGACGTCGGCCACAGCTAGTTCCTGTCCATCCGACAAGCCAAGCTCTGCATCAGAGAGAAAAAAAAAAATCACATATTACACGTATGTTATCATGAAAGCCTGCAGCTACTTTACTTTGGACAGACTGGGAATGATTGGAGCAGTGCTTCTTGCTACCTTTCAAAGTCTTGCAGAGGTTTGGCCTGGTCCGTTCCTCGATGGACTTAACAGACTGGAATAAAAATGGAATCATGGTTCAATCGTAGGTCATGATAAAATGCAGGTGGCCAAACACCATGAAGCACTGATAAAATTGACGATTAAATACTGTATATTACCTGCAAATACAGCGTCTTGTTCTTCCCTTCCAGAGTTGTGGTGATAGCTGGGGATTTCATTTGTCTGCAAAACATTTATACACAATTTTAACATAATCACTGCTATTTTTCCTAAAGAAGCATTGAAAATATTTTTTCTGAACACTCACAGAGAGGCGTTCTCTGTCAGGTACTCTAAAACCTCCTGTAATTTGGCAGAAGGAGGGAACTGGAGGTCCTGAGGCACCTGGCTGCATGCTGAACAGTTTTCCTGCAAATAAAAGACGAGTAAAACTGGTTATTCTGTGTACTCTGTAAATGCACATTACACAACATCTGGATTAAAAGAATATGGGAACTGTATGAGATGGAACAAATCATATATGAGGGAACTCCATATCCCCCTTCTATTCCTATCTAACTTTTTTATTTTTAAGTTTACTCTGTAAAAACTGTATTGTTTGTATAGAAAGCTTAAGCTGAAATAAAAAATGAGTTCAATAAAATTACATTACACTGCTGACAAGATGCATAGTGGTGATTATGATTATGAGAGTTAAGGCACAACAAACCTTTCGCTCTGCTTCAAAAGTGTAGGTGTAGAGTCCATCCACATCATTGAAGACCAGGTAGTTATTTAAAGGAATATACGCACTGCAAAATAAAATCTGATGTTAAATAACGTTCATTTGACAAATCAATTAGGATGAGAGATTAAGAATTGTTTTCTGCTCCTAACCTTGTAGCAATTTTAAAAACTTCAGTGGCACAGGCAGCTATGGAGAACAAAGACAAAATATGGTCTAGTTATGTGATTTTCACAGTTGTTTCAGTACAATATATGAAAAGTGAACATTTATAAACCCCGCCTCCAAACAGCTATTGTCTAATCATAGCTTAGCAATAGTAACTAAGCACAGCAGCACGTCAAAGGTTGGATTTCTCTGCATGCCGAGTCAGTGTGCATGGTGCTGTAGAAAGAGCAGTAGTAGGGTGGGCTCTTATTTTGCCTTTTCAAAACCAAAATAACAAGCACAACGGTTACAAATTGATTTAACAGTGAATTTGTTGGCTCATATGTTACCTGCAAACGTTACCATGCCCAGCGTAAATACAAAAACTAAATACAACCAGTCAAGTGTAAACCCTAGACAGTTACGTCAGGATGACTTCTGAACTATGTCTACCTTGTATACAAGTACAGTGTTTGATTATTACCATACACTCTACATCAATCATCAACTGATGAGGATGCCTGGTACATTTTAATGTTTTAACATTCTATCATATATGAAGCCATCATATACATATGTAAGACACTTTCCATGACTATTATCTTCCAAAGAGTCAGCTAAAAACATTAAAAACTCAAATGGAGACTAAGTTTTCAACCAACTAACAAAATAAGCAGGAACTAGCTAGCTAGCTGTAGCTAATCAAATCTGTTGTCATTTTAGCTGACAAATTCAACAGTTGCTGGCTTGATGTAAGAGGCCCACTTTTATTTACTTCTATATAACATTGAAGACCCATAGCTTTAAAAATTACAACAAATTCACAAAAGTGAATCTGCCACCTTCATTGTTGTGAAAATATGTGCTGAGCAAGAACAGTTGGTTTGAGGAGTAGAAACAGTAGCCACACGGGGCTTAGCCAGGGGTTTGTCTCTTTTGATATTCAGCAAAGATATGACATATATATTTTCAAATTTTTCCTCTCTGTCAACATCTCTGATCTACAAAGCCCTTAAGGAGACATGGGGGAGAAAAAAATAGATGGGTGACAAGAAAACACAACAGTTTATCAGTAATATGTACAGTCGCTGGCAGTCTTTCAGCGGCCTTGTGATTGTCTAGATGCTTTTTCCCTCTAACATGATTGATCAGAGCCACTTCTGCCATGTTGCCTGTGTCAAACTATTTGGTGCAGGGTTTACAGCAAGCTCAGCAGGGGTTTGCCTCTCTTGAGCCATGCATGATGTCATTTGAAAGCCAAAAATGATTAAACATGCACTTCCCATGAATTTGCAGATAAGCAAACTGCTGGCACTTGCTAACTTTACTCACTTGTTAGACAACTAGCTCCATACAGCAATGTGTATCACAAATACTAGTGACGTTTCAACAGTCATGCAGTGCAGAACTAGATTTTTAACTATTAATATAGGGAATGTATTTCATGTAACTTTAGAAATGTTTTGTGATTTTTGTGAACAGATTTTAGACAATATCCAAAACAATGTATATTGAACTCTTTTTAAACATTCCGTTGGGCCTGGAAAACAGTAGCATACCTATAGCCCATAGCAACCACCATAGCAACGACAGAAAATGCTGCATTACAATACTGTTTTGTGAGACCTAAAAAATCTTCATATGCACATTTCTCGTGAGATATGTTATTAATCATCATCATTTTGAAGCTGAAACTTAAGTGAAGCAGACTGTCTTTGTCTCCATAGCAACGGTAGCTCAGGATTATGGGTAGTTTAGAGCCTTCCATTATCCAACAGTGACAAGAAAAATCTTTTCTTTGACAGAATCAAAGGAGAAATGATTAAAACTGATGGAAATAACGTTAACCTATCGTACTGCTGAATTGTCAGGAATGCTTTTGGGTTTCTGTGTCAAGAAATGTCTTTGATAGGATCGATGCTCAAAGAATCTCATAGTGCTGTGGCCTCGTTTTGTCAATAGACAGCCTGTGTGTCAGTATCAGATGCTGAGGGGTCATGATAAAGTGTCGGTATTTGGCAACCCCGGAATGAGAATGGGTTTACCGTTCTCATTTGGTGAACCTGTTCTCATTCCTGCAAAACAACACAAGTTTCTCAGAGGAACACTAAAGTATTCATCCTTTTTCTTCACCCATCTTTTTTTTTCAACCATGTCCCCTAAGAGCCACCACACCAAAAAGAAACAGCAAGTGCATCAAAAACTTTTGGGTGTCATACCAGCGATAACAGCATTAGTTGATGCCACAGCAGGAATGATCCTCTTCACAACTCCTGAGGCACAAAAACAGGCAATAGTTTAATTCCAGCACACTATTACAAAATGTATGAACTTTTAATTAAAATAAGAAAGTTTTTCTCAAAAAAAACAACAACAGCAACTGACTGATGAACCACATTAGCGCTGAATAAATTACTGTTTTTGATTCACAAGTTCACCTTGAGTGAGTCTGTATGTCACCCCTGTAATGTTGAACTCTGCAGCTCTTTCTTGGGCTCTTTCAAATACCCACTGGATGTGCTCTGGATTGTCTCCATCTAAGCTGGTATCTAGTAAAGAAGAACACCCTTTCAGTTAGCTTTTACTGTTATTATGTACACAGGCACAAGGTTAACTGATGTGATAAGATGTGTTAAAGTAAAAAGAAAAGATGTGGATATTTTAGCTTACCTCCAAATGGCTTTTCTTTGGGCCACTGTAAGATTCTGGCATATTCAATGCAATGCTCTGGTAGCCTTGGCATTGAAGCAATGGTGCACATGGGGAAGTTAATCTGTGGATGGGAACATTAAGGTCAGGCATAAATACATTTAAAAAACCACTAGAAGACCTTTTCTTCCACTGCACAGTGACGGCCGCAGCTTTAATATCAAAACAACAAAATAAGTGCTTGAAACTGTTCATGAAAGAGTTGAATCCTCAAATTCCTACTTAAAGGTTTTGCATGTAACTTAAAATATGTTATTAGTGACGCCTCTCTCTGAGTCAGATCACTGCAGGCAGTGTCCTTTTGCTTGTGTTCACACTCCGTAGACATGAACGACACCTGGGCATCGGCTAAATCAGTGACAAACACAAGACTGAATGTAAATTATCAGCATCATCTTAATGGAATGCCAGAAAATAAATTAAATTACATCTAGAAAAACATAACTAGGCAGCACGGTGGCGTAGTGGTTAGCATTGCTGCCTCACAGCAAGAGGGTTCCTGTTTTGAACTCAGGGTGGGGGAGCCCTTCTTTGCAGAGTTTGCATGTTCTCCCTGTGTCAGCATGGGTTTCTCCGGGTACTCCAGCTTCCTCCCGCAGTCCAAAGACATGCAGGTTAATTGGTGACTCTAAATTGTCCGTAGGTGTGAATGTGAGTGTGAATGGTTGTCTGTCTCTATGTGTCAGCCCTGTGATAGTCTGGCAACCTGTCCAGGGTGTACCCTGCCTCTTGGCCAATGTCAGCTGGGATAGGCTCCAGCCCCCCCGCGACCACTAACAGGATAAGCGGTTACGGAAAATGAATGCATGAATAGCATTACTATCTGTAAGGTTCCAATATTTTATTTGAAACACTGGATCCATGATATCAGCCAGAGCAAACCCCAATGGTAAGTCCAAGTGTGTTATCTGAGCCGCCGAAGCAAAATCTATATAACAGAAACACAGCATGTGTGGACTCTGTGTTGTGGTGAATGCCTGTTGTTTTCTGACGTTAGCAGCCTCTATTTGTAAGCTATCATTAGTTACTGTTAGCCCTGTAGCAGAGCTAAAGAGAGCTAAGGCACTCAGGGACGTGCGTACCGTCACATCCTTTAGATTTTCCTGCAAAAATTCATCCTGAGTCCTTTACACAGAAATCAGTCCACAGGCTGGTATGGGTAACCAAGAAAGACTCGGAAAGTCTCATTTTTTGATTTTAAATTATAACCCATCACCCACTGACAACAGAAAGTGATGAATACATGTGAAAAGTTGCAAACAGAACCTTTAATCTTATTTTTATCATGTCATTTCTGTGTGTTTTTGGTGTAAAACAGTCACTGCTGTGCTGGTTTTACACCTTTGTCCTGCATGTAACACATTATTGTCAAATTTTTCTGGCACTGTTTCTTTTTCTGTTCAGTCTGGTAGTTATTACTGCTTATGTTTATGACCCAAATCTTTTCTTTTTTCCCCCAAGCGAACAGCTGCTGTTGCAGATGGAAATGTGAAACATCACCTCCTGTGCACCACATATGCTTTCTCTCACCAAAAAGACAAGCAGATGTGAAGCTTTTGTAAAAAGTTAATAGGCTGATTAACTATTCTGTCACATCATTTATTCAATAATAACAAAGGAACTGTTTTGTTGTATGTAAATGAATCTTTTAAGTGCAATAAGAGGATAAATTGCTGTTGATAGTGACCTGTGGCGGGTACAGCTCCAGTGTGCAGTCGATGCATGCAGTCATGCCGGGCAGAATGACACGAGCATTTCCTTTAAAGCCCTCCGTTCCTCCATCAATGAGGGGGATGATGGAGCTGGGGTCCAGGACTCCGTCTTCATAGCTCAGGAGGGATATCTACAGAAAGCAACGGCAATCATAACATCCACAGATTACACTTTAACGACTCTCCTAATATGCAAAAGGTTTATCAAGTGATCACAATACTCAGATCTCTCTTTCCTACCAGCATCCCGTTCATCCAGCGTCTGGCGATGATGGAGTCCAGTCCACAGACGATGATGTGGAACTCTAGAAAGAGATGAACGTTTTAAACCTCTGAGGAGCTTATTCACTAAGCTCCGCTGATGCATAGAAATGACAAGAAAAAGACTTACGTCTGTAGAACGACTCATCAAAGTCTTGGATCTTTTTAAAGTGACTGCATGTTATTAATAAGGAATAAAAATCATGGTTAAGATATTTTATGTGTGTAAATTAAACCTGCGTAATTTTTAAACTGTATAAACTGTTGCTGCAAAGGATACGGAACAACTTTACATCCAGGGATACGACTGTTGATGAAGTCTGCAGCCACTTCTGCCTTTGGTCGTCCAACATCTTTGGGCCTAAATGGATGCATGTAGCAGTTAGTCACAGGACAAATGAGATGCTGAATGTAATCTGATTTTATCACACTGTTGAACAGAGGCTAAAAAGTGCTAAGGGTGCTCTCAGACCTAGAGTTTGCTTGCTTTGGTCCCAATCAGGGACTAATTTTGCTACAAAGATGCATAATTGCCTAGAGTTGGTTCATGTTCTCACGGCAGTATTTACAAGCAGACCAGCTAAAATGCCTTTTGTGAGAAAGCTGCTCTTAATTGGTCAGAATTTCCATCCAGGAAAAATCCAGGAAGTAAACAAACGTTGAAGAAGAGTACACTTGCAAGATAAATGTGACACTTTCTAATGTCACAATGGAGGGACAACTACACATGTTGATTTTAGCGCTGGTCATCATGGACTATATTGTCTGCATTGTTCATTTTAGGCAAACCATACAGTTTGAAAATGAGGCGCGGCTCCAACTAGAAAACAATGTTTTGATGCATTGGATGTGCTGAATGTGCATATTAAGGCAGTACAGGAGGAGGCGCACATTAATAATCCTCCAGGACTGTAACATGCTCATGTTTAACCCAAACAATGTGTCATGTGACTGCAGTTGGTTCCGATCGAGGTTGGAACATGTCCTCGAACGGCACCAGAGTTCGGTTGTTACTGGACCAAGACCACCTCTCTAAGAAGGTCTCAGTCCGGTTGTTTTGGTGCACATCTGTGTTCACACCTGCCCAAAGAAACTGCACTTAGGGGGCAAACGAACTTGAGTTTGACTGAACTGAACCAAACAGGGCAGATGAGAAAGCGCACTAAAAAAAATCAATTCACGCAAAAAAGGTGACCAGAGGATCTGCAGCCTCTGTGATGATAATCATGTGGGAGATGAGAATCATATTTTGTTTGAATGTCAAAATGTAAGAAATATGACTTCCAGAGACAGGTATTTGCCAAAGTATTATTTAAACCACCCATCTTTCTTTAATTTTGTTAAACCAATCAGATAGGCCAAAATTTATGTGTAAACTAGGTGCTTTTTGGAAGAATGTCTTTCCTTTATTTAAGTTACATTTGTTGTACTTTAGCCACGCCATGTGCTGTTGTTCCGATATTACCTATTGTATGTAATGTTTGTGCTCCATACCATGTGATATGGTCTTGAGTCAAATAAATGAAATTAAAAAATGGAGTTGTTATGGTACAGTCACGTAAAGGAAAATTAATGTCAGACGACATGGTATCTCTCATTTATTTTCAAGTAAGGGCTTACAGACTATTACATCATAATATGTTCTTCTCTGCGTCAGTTTAAGGTGGAAAGGTCTTTATTTTCCATTTCGTCAAAATAAACTCCTACTTTCATGTTATAATTGGGGGGGCCGCGGCACGTTTTAAATATTAAGGGGGACGTGTACCCTGCATCTCCCCGAAATATAAGCATGATTGTGTCCATGGAAATGACCATAAAGGGATGTTTTTTCTTATGTAGCAAAGATAGTCTGTTTACTTTTCTGACAACTTTTTTTTTTTCCAGACACACTTGGTCATGCGGCACTTGGGGCAGAGATGTTTTGCAGGCTGTGACATACAGGCGTAGAAGCAGTTATGCATAGAGTGTGTGTTCAGTCACTTGCCATACTTCTTGACTTGCCTTCCATGACCTCAAGCTCGCTCTAGCCAACACTCTCACACAGTGATTAACATTTTGGCTGCGCTCACTGCCAGCTCCAAACACCACGAAAAACACTCTGCTTGTATGATCAATTTTTTTTGGGGGGGGGAAATTATGGTTTTATATTGTACAAAACAGTACTGACAATAATGTGGAAACACAAATAATTTTCCATACTCTCTTTTATTTTTTTTCATCCATATCCAGACCGGAAAATCAAATTCCATACTTTTCCATATCGTGTAGGATCCCTGCTGTAAGGAGATGAAAAATAGAGGTGAAACCTACCTGAAGAGAAACTGCCTGTTGAGGTTGGACACGTCAATCGTGTCCATGTCAACCACATGTATGAGCCGAAATCCCGACAGGGCCTAATGCACAAAAAGACCAAGTAAGAACTTATCTTAACACGCAAATGACAAAGACAGTATGTTGGCTCAGCTTATATTTCAGTAAATACTTCATTATATATTAAAGCTCTTTCCTACCAGATTTTTAAGGAGTTCACATCCAAGTCCTCCTGCACCAATGACCAGAATCTTGCATGTCTCCAACAAAAACTGTAAAGACTGAGAAGAAAGAAATACAGCAGTGTGTAAAGAATAAAATGCACTGTGGATTGAAACATCACTGTTACTGGACAGTGTGAAGCTACAGGCTTTAATCACACAAAGTCACCTCAGTGCTTGGCTCAAAGTCAGGATGGGTGAACGGGCCAGGTCTCTCCAAAAACTTCTTTACATGATTCCACCGGCCATCCCAGTCACAACCGCCATCCCTATGTCCGCCATCTACAGCCATTCTGGACACACAACACACCAAGATACACTGAATTTGTACTACAACTTAAATTAGGCTATGTATCCCTTATTACAGCATTTTTTTATTTTCAAGGAAGACTTTTTCTGGTTGAAGAAGGCAGTAAAAAAGAAAGCACTTTGTCATATTGATAAACACATAAAACACATGAAAGAAACTTATTGAGAAAAAAAAGCAACAATTCTGGATTTCATCTGCTGTGCAAAATGACGGCAACTAAACTAGCCTTCTAAACTGCTATTGAGTATTGTTATGCAGCTGAAATGGTGCATCTCTATTTACCTCTAAGGATTGCACTAGTGTTTGACTGACTGCTGGGATAGTGATTCTCAACCTGAGAGTCAGGATGCCAACAAGGATTTCAAAGATGGCCACAAAATAATTCTACATAGGAAATAATAAAAGATTAATTTGGCTTCATAAAACGATTTTTTTCTGACATTTATGCAATCATTTTGCATTCAAAAGAAATACTGTGACAGAAAAAAAAAATCACTCTTTAAGCGGGATTCGTACTTGTGCGCCACACACATAGCCTACGCCATTGTGAGCATTTATGCTTGTGCAGTGGTGTGTCTGTGTCACTCTGCAGTTACACCTCCAAAACACTAATCAGTGGTGGGATTTTTCTGTGAAATGCTGTATAGTTTGTTGATTCAAAATACAGCCAAATTACACATTAAACATGGCTTAATACCGGCAATTTCAAACACATGAACACAAATCACAGACAAAGCATTTGTCTTTTGCTGGACACATTTTCCTCACAAATACAACATGCTAATGTTTTTAGCACAAGCCTATGGCATTCTACATTGTATATATTAGCCTAGCAGCTTGCAGACTGTTTTCCTCTACTCATATGAAGTCAGGTACAACAGCAACATTTAACAAAGGTAACGTTACAAAATTCGGCTCCATTGCAGCTCACAAGGTTCACTGACAAAACAACTGTCATACTAAACATGTTTTCCAAACAAATATAACATGCTAACGTCATTAGTACAAGCCTATGGCATTTTAAATTGTATAAATTAGCCTAGCATTCATATGAAGACAGGATAAATCACACCCAAAACTCAAGATGCTATTTTGTGGAGGCTTTATTGTCTTCACAATTTATTGTTATAACAAGGATGGCTGAGAATCTTCATAAGTATATATTGTGTCCTAATTCCACACTAGATACGAAACACTGTATTATACTGTTTTAGAGTTATAATAAAAAACAATATACATTACTGTAATATACATACAGAAAATTGTACAATACACACCCCAGCAGACATCAGCTGCAAATTTAAGTTACCTCTATCAATTTAACTTTCTCCATGGAGCTGTTTTACCAATACTGTTTTTACATATTGCGTTTTCCATCTATAAGTTTTTAGTAGCTTTTTTGTGCAATGCATTGTGGGACACAGATGTACACCACCCTTATGAATTATGTGTTTACTAGAATGCATTTCTGACTTGTTTCAATTTGCAAAGCACTAAGTGACATCTTTTAAGGGTTAGTGTGTAGTATGGAATTGATACACAGCTTTAACCAGCTTTAATATGCTGCTTATCTCGGATGTGTCATGCAAGGAGGATACGCGATGGTGCTGCGCAGGGTTTCTGCATTAGGTTTAACACTGTGGATGGACTCACTGTGTAACTGTATGAATAGTGCAAACAGCTAACTGGGTTATTAACGTTGTCCCTGGCTAAAATACATATTTCCATGTCTCCTGGCCCAGCAGTCGCTGCTCACAGTGCAACGCAAACCTGCTGCCAGTCAGAGACCTTTATTTAGCATTCGTCACTAACTTCTCAGTCAGGTCCTCTATTCGCCTTCTTTTCTTCTCCCTGGAAGAACAAAGTAAAACAGGGTTCAAGCATGTCGGCTTAACGACAAAAGGCTCGAGTTTAACTACGATAAAATCATGTTTTTCGTCCATTGAGACTTACGGCTCCTCGGCATCCGCCATACTTTCACGGTCCCATGTCCCCGATTGTGTCTGCTGTGTTTCCGAGAGTCAAAGCTGCGCTCATTAGCTGTATACAGACCAAAAACAACCCTGCTGCCTCTCACCAAACCTAACTGTAACCTTACATCAGCCATTAAAGTTTGGCTATGAATGACATAGAGGAGTCATATCAGATTAGCAGCTTGATATGGGGGTTAAATTAGATAATGTCTGAAACACTCATTCTTTTTTGGTTTGTTTTTTTTACTACAAAATGAGCACAATCTATTGTTGTGTTAATTATTGGTAACATTTTTATTTATCAATTTAGTTATTCATTTAAGAAATACAAAAAACAGAAGCTATTTTCATGACATTTTTGAAAGCAGGGTCTGTATTAAAATAACGTGCTGTTTGTGGCCTATTTCACAGTTTACACATATTAAAATACACATTTAAGGACAATGATAAAAACACTTTTCCTAACATGAATTCGAACTCCTGATTCTTCTTTAACAAAATAAATAAAAAAAAATACACATCTGTATGTAAACTTCATAGTTTCTTTGGTCTTAATCAAGACCCCCATGCTAATTTCTTTTCATGTCTCCATTGTTGTTTTAAAAAAATTCATGAGCTATTTGTTTCTTTCATATGTTTTATTTTACTAAACACACTTCTGTGATTTTTTTTAATTATTTACAGTGAAAAAAGGCACTTTATGTGACAATTGAAAACAGATTACAGTGTATGTATAACTGAGCGACCTGCAAAACAAAAACAAATAATAATGAAAGACAAACAGAAAAATTAAAAAAAACAAAATACAAGTGGTCATTCAGTAATTAAGGTACACAGATATTCAAAAAGACATAGGGCCTTTCCAATTTTACAGCATTACATTTATTTATTTATTTATTTTCATTTTATTTTATTTCATTATTTTTGTATAGCATTATCTCATTTGGAAATGCTGGAAATATTGGGCTAGTTTTTTTAAAGAACATTTGTGAATAGAAAAATTTCCAAAATAATTTAATTACTATGCCCAAACTCTACTTCCTACTCCCCCAGATGGACACCGCCCTTTATATTTTCATAATGTAGAATAATAATATTTTTATCATTAAAAGTCAACTAGTATTGGGGAAAAAAAATCCCTAAATGTCCTGGTTAAATTACAAGAGAAAAAAAGAAAAGAACAAATAATCAAATCTAAATTAAACCTGTGGTATAAGATGTCATTACATGTGTAAATCTCACTCATTATTTTAAAGTAAACTTCTTCAGCCTTGGGTGGAACAGGAAAAGAGACAGAGAGGTATCTGGTTCTTGATTTAACTGTCAAATTACTGCTGTGTTGTAGGAACCTTTCTAATTTATTATCGCATTTTTTATCTAATAAACTGCATCCATCTACAAATGAAGGCGCATGTCTGTGTGCCCTGGACTCTTCACGTTGACTGGTGCTGCTGCGCATTCTACAGCGCAAACACATACTCCCAACACTTCTTCGAGATCCCAAGTATCGCGAGATTTCTAGCGAGAGTACGGCTTGTTTGCCTGCCCTGCTCCTTCACGCTCAGACGGCGATCAGCTGGCCTGTCAAAATATTACGCAGCGCGTGCGGGTATGTTTGTGTTCGTGTGTCGCTGCACTACACGTTGAAGACATGGCAGCCAAAATGGAGCTCGCGCCCCTCAGACCGTGGGATGATTTCTTCCCCGGGATGGACCGGTTTGCCAAACCTGAATTTGGAGATTTGACGAAGTGGAACAACAGAGTCATCAGTAATTTACTGTACTACCAGACCAATTATTTCGCCGTGGCTGTGGTGGTTTTCCTCATCGTGGGGTGAGTCCTAGCATCACGCTAACGCAAGACAGCTAGCATCTCTGCCTCTGTGCTCAATTAGCCTGCATACCTCTTTATCCACACCCATCATGACCACACAGGCTATTTCTGTTACCTTTGGTACTATTGTGCCAACATTTAAAGCACTGTAACTCTTGGTAGCCTCTGACCTTTACACATTTAGCTTCCTGTGTTTGCCTGTAGCAGTTCGTCACATATTTATTCGTATTCAGTAACATTAGCATCAACTATTAGTAATAACAACACTGTAGCTAGCTTAAATGTATGCACCAGTGCTATACTGTCAACGCAAACAGCTAACTACAGTGTTTTAATGTTAAAATTAGCGTCACTTACCGGGATGTTGAGTGTTTATGAGAATCAGTGATTGGATCTGGAGCTCCTACAGTCACATATCACTGCTGACAGTTGGTAGCGATTTTACATACATCAGGCTGGTCTGATAGTTTCTCCGAATAAAGCATGAGTAGTCATGGGTATAGGCCTTACTGCAGGCATTTGCCCTCTGGCCAGGGTGCAAGCTATTGTTGTTGTTACCACCAGGTTGTGCTATTCAAAACAATGCCTACACCCAGTGCAGCACATGAACAATATGTCACTTTTCATGTTCCAATATTCAGGTTCATGAACCCATTTGGCATGTTTCTGGGAGGAGCTGTGGTGACTCTGGTCTTCATGGGTTCAGTGTGGGCAGGAGAGAACAAGGCCATGGTCAAGAACTTCAAAAGGAAGAACCCCACACTGTTTGTCATCGGGGTGATGGTCACCAGTTACTTTCTGCTGTCACTGTGCGGGGGCGTCATGGTCTTCATCTTTGGAATCACCTTCCCATTGCTGTGTAAGTCACAGGGTTTTAGGTTCACTTTCAAAACAGGAATGGAAAAATACATAATGATACTCAGGCTGTTTCAGATGTCACTCCCTATATGCCACACGGTGCACTACATTTACTGTCGTTCATGGCAAACTGGAGTTTGCTTTGCTTGGTTGTCATGGAGATGGTTTGTAATAGTTACCACATGCATATGGAATTTTGGACATGTGATAACACTAAGCTGCTGTTTCCAACATCAATAATGAACATTCAAGTCTGTCTTTGTTTTGTTTTCGTTTTTTTTTTTTTTCCATTTTTGCTAAGTTTACCACGACATCCCCTGTAGGTGCTTGACCTGGTGAATTAAATAGACATCACTTCCATCATAAAAGTCTTAAAAGGCATTTAAGTCATTAATTTAAAAAAAATAAGGCCTTAATTGGTATTAAAATGTATCAAATATGCTAAAACTTGGGAAGTAGGATTTTATATTTTTTTCTGATGCTATAGAATTTTGAAGCAATTGGTAACATATTTATTTTATTTATTTACCTGTTTTGTGTTATTTACTTTTTATTAGGTTTCACATTGTGTCAGCTGGACGCAAAAAACACACTTAAAGTCACCTTAGATTAAAACAAAACAAAAACCTGGGGAGGATCCTTCTTAAATAAAAAACAAAAACTGCACATATACATATACATATACATTCCAGTCAACCTGTATTGAATCTACACTTAAAGGAAAAGGAAATTATTTTAGGTTGAGAAACATGCTGATTAATTATTACGACTATACAAATCAGGCCTCATAGTTGACACAGGGGTAAGCTATTTTGACCATATATATATATATATTTAGAAATAATAATAACAATAATGATAATAATAATAATTTGCCAAATGCCTCTCACATTAATGTCACACAGATCAGGTTAGCAGAACCAATGACACAGATTTTGTTTTCGACCAGGATGCTCAACAGAGGATCAACTGTCTGCTGCACTTTTGACAACATGGGGTAGTGCAAATTCCCCGAAACTGGCATTTAAACAAGCTTTTACAGCATGGCTGAAACTGGTACAGGTTGAAACTCAGCATGACAGGAGTCATGGCAAAGAAAATGCGCCAACAAACGCCAGGCATTTCCCAAACAAATCAGCACAATAGGAATCATGGGAAAGAAAACCCACCAACAAACGCCATGCAAAGACCTGACTGAATTTGCAGGTTTTTTAAGAAAAGATGGTTAAAAAGAGCACAACAACAAAAACAATGCCAGGCAATTCCCAAAAAGTAATGTTTTGTTTTTAAATAAACATTCAGACAAAATTGTGCCTAACTATTTTTTCTTCAATCTTGGTCATTGTAAAATTGGCCTTAAATTGTCTTTGTAGTGGTATTAAAAAACCTTAAAGTCTTAAATCTAACCCTGTAATAATAGAACATGGAAAAACTGAGCTGTCAGTAATTTTAATTGTGCTCTTTATGTTCCCAGACACACCCAGTTGTAATTTAAGGGCATGGCCCTTGTAAAATGTAATTTAATTTTGAGGAATCACACACACATTCCTTTCTCTCTGCCTGTGTCTTCTGCAGTACTGTGAATTTGACACAGAAATGCAAAACATCACATGAGTTCTTGGGTAAAAGTGGTCATATTTACTTGCATTTAGCTTCACAACAGTTAAATTTAACAGATAACAAAGATATTATCTCTAGAAACTACTTGAAGTTAAAGTATGTATATAGATTTATTGCTTGGCCCAGTCTGGTTAGAATTTTAACTTGTGTTCCCTACAGTATACTGCAAACTCTCATTGACTAATGTTATACGATAAACGGTTAAGGGGGCTGGTGAGTCACACAGGGATGCATAACTGAGGTTTCTCTGTGGGTGAACAAGTTTTTTCCAAACGCTCTCTCATTCTGACTCACTGTAGGGATTGAACAGCGTGTACGGTGTTACCGACATGCATTCAGTCATGACACAGATTGCAAAATAAAGTCAGCGTTACAGAGCGAGCTGTGCTGTAGTTCAGATGTATAGTTTGGGATCCTCTACAGTTCCTTAAATACCTTGTGAGTCAGGCCGTTGGCAGAGTGGTTTGGATAATTGATGGGTTGGATCGGTAGAGCAAATGTAGCAGCTCTAACATCATGGCGGATAGATGAGGCAGTTTGATCGCTTCCCAGGAGGCCTGCCCACTGCTGCCTGTGTTGACGCGTTGCTATGGGTTGTTGATTTGGACAGAACTGCATTTACTGGCTGATGTCATGCATTCAGTATCTGCCTGCCATGGGAATAAAAGACACGCCGATCCTTACACCTGCTTTAATGTCTGAGTTGCAACAGTATCACGTTTAGTTTTCTCAAGATGTGTTTCAAACAAAATCATCTATCAAGTTTGAGACTAAAATTTATGTCCTATTTTTTATGTAATATAAATAATTTGCTGTTGTTTTTCTTGTAGTAATTCTGATCCATGCCTCTCTGAGACTGCGCAACATGAAGAACAGACTGGAGAACAAGATTGAGGGTGTTGGGCTGAAGAGGACCCCAATGGGCGTCATCATGGACCTCCTGGATCAGCAGGAGGAAAAAATGAACAAGATTCAGGATTTCATTGAAAGCAAACTGAAGGAATAAGAAGCTAGCCAAACGTGTGCCAAGGAGAGTTCAGTGTCATACAGTATGGATTAAAATTTCCATAGCATAGTACCATGTGTCAAGTTTTTATCCCCCCTGTACATGTAAAGTTACTGATGTTTGCATTCCCATACTTTTTATCCATTTGACTTAACTCTCTTTTGTGTGACGTTACTCACAGATGGGTTGTAACATTAGAACGAGATTTGCACAATCACAGCGTGGATTGGATGTTGAAAGGCAATGGGCACCAAAGGTTACCAAAGGTCATTCCTGTGTCTAAAAGTGTTCCAGAAACAAATCATTTGTCGACAACGCACTTTGTTCCCCATGACGACTGAGTATTTATTTCAGCAAAATGAAGCAGAATGTCTCAACACAATATCTAACGCTGTTGTGTTTGTTCTAAAGTAGAAATCAGATTCTTTCAGTTTGCTACCTCAGTACAAGCATGTTTGATTTACCCAACACCCAGTGAACTGTTAACTGCTTATTAAATAGCAATAACTCCCATCTTGGACCTGTATGAATACTGGTTTGAGACCAGTTTGCTTCTTGTGTAGACATGGTTATATGGCCTGACTGATAATCCTGGAGTTTAAATATTCCTGTTCTTAAAAGATGTGCACACACAGTTCCTGACCATACAGGCTGGCCTGAGTGTATCCCCTCTGATCACAGCTATGCAATATTGAAAAATGAATGGCAAGTGCAGCTTTATTGTTTGAATAATATGTCATGATATGTACATGTTTGTTGTTATTTCTGATGCGTCTTTATTTTGATAATATAGCATGCAGCAAATGTATAAAATGGCTACAGGATACAAAGTACATTATTTTGGCAGTGACACAAAATTATTGATTAAATTAATTAACTTTCCCAGGTTGTTATCCCCATTCAGATCCCCTTTCCTTGTAAAAAAAACATATATATCTAAATTAAATTTATCATCTGTAATGTTAAGTGTTCATTTGATACTGTTACTCCTGATAGAAAGAGCAGTTGTTTCCTGTTACGTTTCCACACGTGCACACTAACTGCAGTTTGTGCATGCTACCTTCACAAAT
Organism: Cephalopholis sonnerati; assembly: GCA_019142605.1. Taxonomy (NCBI): domain Eukaryota; kingdom Metazoa; phylum Chordata; class Actinopteri; order Perciformes; family Serranidae; genus Cephalopholis; species Cephalopholis sonnerati. Next base: position 348,166 of record JAGQAX010000092.1, read on the forward strand.
GGCAGTTCAAAGATTGTTTGTGTTACACGGATGCGATGATATATTCTGTATGTTTTTATGTGACTTTTTCATTCTTGAAAAGTGATAAAATCACAGAACTGGAAGTAAAACATGGCTGTCCTCTATAAAAATAAAGATAACCTGAATTATGTTGCAGTCTTTTCCCAAATGAGTCTCAGTGTGACTGTATCGACATCACAAAATCAACTTCTTTTCATTTTTAAGGTTAAATATTTATGTGAAACAAAGCAGCGCAATGTAGACTACTCCTGAAACAAACATAAAGCTTATTTAAAACACTACTGAACAGTGAAGTAATGAATATCCCCTTCAGGATTGTACATACTGTTTTATTCATTTTGACTAACTACCTGCATTGCATCAGTTTATCAGAATCCTGGCTCATCTCCCTTTAAGTCGTTTTTTTTTTTTTTTCATATCGGCACCTTGAAGAATCAGAAAAGCAAAAAGCAGCTGAGGGTTACTGCAATGATTATGATAGTTTTACACAGAGCTATTTCATTTTAATTAAAAAAAAAAGAAGGAGAGGAATCCCCGGGCAAAGTGAGAAAGATTTTTTTTATAGCAAAATGCAAATATATGGAACAAGTTTGCTCTGAAATAAATCAGCTAACATTTAATCAAACAAACCTACCTTTTTTTCTAGCACAAAATGTTAAGAAATGTATGAGCACTGGCAATAGCAAATAATATACCGTACATTTTAATGTAAATTGAATATACTGTAGGGTTAGTGTTTATACCTTTATTGTTATGTGTTCCTAAATAGTGTGATAACACAAGAGAGAAACAACAATCAGGTAAAATTTTGTATGCGTAATGAAAGTATGGTTCACTCTTATTTGCACAGTTCATTTGAGAATACGTGTAAAATAAACATACAGTATGGTGAAGAGAACAAACAGCTCAAGTTGCCGCCTCAGAGAAGACTCGTCTCACTTGATTCCAGGACTTTAGGGAGCGGCACCTGCGAGCAGCAACAAAGGAAAGAACAAAAAGATGAGTTGGAGAGTGGTGGACAGTAATTATAGATAACAAATAATAATCTGTAAAACAAATTATTATAATTAAACACACACATTCACATGCGGCAAATGCTCCTCTGTTTTAAGAGCTTTGACACCATCAAGAATAACCCTTTTTTATCAATTAAAGGTCCAGTGTGTAAGATTTACACCCGAGTCATACTGCCTGTGTGCACGTTGCGGAACCCCTTGTATTTTTTTTTTTTCAGTATTCACGTTAAGAGGTCAGAGCAGCCACACTGCCCTTGTGAGCAGCCCTCCTCGGGCCCTGATGGCTGCTGCTCAGCTTCGGAACATCTAGAGAATACGAGTATTGACTATTTTTTGCACATGACGTGCGCAGCTTCAGCAACAACAGACAGTGAAAATAGTCTTGTGATAATTATATTGACATCGTACCACATTTTGCTACAGTTTCTATGTCTTTATCACAAACATTTCCAGTTTTGGTTTCAAAATAAAAGCCCTCCGACAATGTTTCTCTCAACAGATTCCCATAGATTTTAATAATAACTAGATGGCGCATACCAAGATGGCACTTACTCTTTCCATTGGATTTGCTTGCTTGGCGGATATGCCAAAAACATTTTCTAGCGTCTGGGTTTACTTGGCCCACTGAATATGCCCAGAAGTGTTTCTCCTGCAGGCCCTGTCCATGAATTCTGCCTGGGGTCATAGACTCACTGATTTTTTTTTCACTTTTCTCAGCTTGAGGAAAGTTTTACCAATATAAAACCACCATGGCTCAAACATTTTGAATAGAAAGATTTATAATTGACCTTGTTTACTGTTTTACAGACACCTCTTTTATAATGGCGGCCTATGGGCAAAACTTTTTTTTACTTTTTGGGCTGCTGCGAATTTTCTCGCTGCAATACTGTGAGTGACCAGTGGGAAAATTTGCTGCAGGGCTGTGATTTTCCTAGAGGCCTGCAGAATCTCTTCTTTTGTTCGCACTTTTTATCATGAAATATTTGCATTGCTGTGTTATTGACGATGTAGTGGTTTGTATGGCTCCATAAATGAGTGGAGTATTGGCTTTTAATTGTGCAAACAGAGTAGTTATACAGCAGGTGGATCTATGGGAACACCACACGCCTGTGAGCTGCAGCAGTTCAGTGAGGTAGCCATCACGCACTGCTCACACAGGCAGTGTGGCCTGGGTGTTGGGGGTGTGTTTATATTCACCTGAAAATAAGAATTGTGTTTTCAGTACCTTAGAATGAGCCGTTTATATCTACATAGGGAGCGGGTCCTCCTCCAAGGATATCATCATGTTGCACTGTCATGTTTCTTCAGTAGCCCAGAACAGACAAACCAAACACTAGCTCTAGATCAGTTGTTCCCAACTGGTCCGGCCACAGAGTCCAGATTTTTCCTTAGTCATTAGTGAAAAGTCCACACAGTTTAATATATTCAGTGTCATAGCTGTGGTTGGCCATGTCGTCAAGCTAGTTTGCTGTCGCCGTTAAGTAGCTGTCCGTTAGTTACTCGCTCTACAGCAGGAAACAGCACTTCAAAATAAAAGCTCTGTGCTCAGAAAGTCACTGTACTTCAAAATGAAGTGTGGTTTTTACAAACTTTCAGAATGGACCCACAACCCACTTTTGGACCACTACCCACCAGCTGGGAACCTCTGTTCTAGATAGATCCTTTCATTTTTACAAGGTTTCACATTGGCCTCCCTGCTGCGATGGGAAGTGTTTGAAAAATGGGTCGCGGAAGAGACCTCTGCGGATTTGGCTACCAGTAAAAACTTTCTGAATGATGAACACTGAAGGAATTCTAACCAGGATAAGTTTCAGCTAGTTGCAATCTAAAATCTTTACCACTAGATACCTCAAAAATCCCCTTAAATCTTACACACTGAACCTTTAATGAAAAGAATATTATTTATTAAAACACTGTTTTTTTTCTTCTTTTGAATTAGGGATAGATGTTTTCACATATACAGGCTATGTATACCTGCTGTGGGTTCGTATATCATACATCGGTGGAGTCTCTGTAAGCACCTTGCAAGGGATGCTACTTTATTTCCATACCTGATTTTCCCTCGCCCTGAATTCCTTCACCAAGCCTTCAAGAGCTGCTAAGCCACCCAAGACAATTTTATTCAGCAGGTTGCAATCTGCAATCCTCACCACTAGATGCGACTAAATCCCCTTAAATCTTACACACTGCTCCTTTAAAAAACTTGTCAAATGTTGAAACAGGCTTGCTCCTAAACACAGGATCCCAACTTCATTCTTGGATACTCACAGATTTGAGATAGGCCACATTGCTCTTCTTGATCTCACTCAGGAGTTGATCACGGGGTGTGAGCTCAACCTTTGGTGGCTGTCGTCTGCGAGGGACCGGCTTCAAAGTCTTAATCACGTCACTCAGGTTTGGTTTTTCATCTGTGACCTCTCCACTGCCTACATGCTTTGCTTTTGGAGTCTTCCTCAGTTGGAAACTTGGCCTCTCTGGTGCCTTGTTATCCCTCGGGTCCAGGTCCAGAAACGGGTCGCGTTTCTTGGGAGTCCTCTTGAGCTGGACGTCCTTCAATGCGTTTGCTGGTTCGGTGCTGGGTTGTTTGGCAGTGCTTTTGTGTTTGAGCTTCTTCTGAGGCTCTGGTTGTTCTTTCTGGTGGTGCGGTTCAGGTACAGGGCTCAATTCTGATGAGGGGGGGATGAGCCCATGCTCCTGCAGGACCTCTAGAGGTGGTATGTACCCGAGCATCTGAAGTAAACCAGGAGGCAGGTTTAAACTGTTCTCATACATCTGCATTAGCTCTCTCTGCTCCTTCGCCTGCTGCTGCTTGTGTTCCTCCTTCCTCAGCTGCCTCTGACGGTCAAGATTCCTGGTTAAAAGGTTGGTCACCACCATTCTGGGCCCTGGCTGTTCAAAGTGGTAACCCATCTTCAGGAGGGTATTGTTGGCCTTGAGCAGGCGTGAGATCTCCATCTCCGCATGGTGACCCAACATGTGCCTCTGGTTGTGAAAACGCAGCTCTGTGAGAGTCTCGTTGAATTGGAGGCAGCGGATGATAGCGACGATGCCCTTTCCAGTTATAAAATTGGACTCTATATTCAAAGTCGTGATGCTGCGATTTTCTCGTAACATGTTGGCCAGGTTGAAAGCTATGTTTTCATCAACACCAGTGTTGGCTAAACTGAAGGTTTTCACATGTTTGTTCTTCTTCAAGGCGTTGACGTAGTCTAGAAGCATCTCTTTGGGAATGTTTTCGATGTTGTTGAGGTTTATCTCAGTGACAGACGGGTTGTTGTTGCGGATTTTGTCCAGTGTCGTCTCCAAGTTTGTCTCATTTCCTGAAGGTCTTGATGTCATTTTTATATTATTGAGTGCCAGCTTCGGAATATTTAATTTGTTAATTTTTCTCTCTTCTTTCGGTGGGAGCTTATCATTGATTTCCTTTATCTCTGGCTCCTCTTTCGGAAACGGGGACTCTGTAGTTTTAATTTCCTCTTTCTCTTCAACTTGTGATGTGCTGTGTTTTGGGGCTGAGCTCTCACTCTTTTCCATTGTGTCTGAAGCGGGCTGTTCGTTATCTGTTTTGTTTTCTGGAACTTTTTCTGTTTTAGTGTCTGGAGAATCAACATGTTTGTCTGTGTTCACAGGTGACTTCACCTCTTCCTTATCTTTCACATCCACTCCTTTGTCCTTTTCGTCCTTTTCATCAACCTCTTCAACAATTTCCTCAATGATTTCCTCTATAATTTCCTCTCCATCTATGCCATCTACAGCTTCCTCCTCAATTACTTCCTCTATCACTTCATATTCCACATCTTCTTCTTCATTTTTCTTGTCAGTTTCCTCCCTCAAAGTTTTCTGATGAAAACAACATCAGACCAACGTTAGAATTGTGCCATTCCAAACACTTCCCTTAAATTCTACCTGTGACATTTCACAAGCAGAGGGTAAAGAAAAATTTATATTCTGAATTGATCTGTACCCAAACATTTGGGAGTTTGATCTCTTACCTCACTGGGCAGCAGAGTAGCAGGCACTCTTTCCTCCTCAAGCATGCGTTTGGACTCTTTCTCCCAGTAGAGGTAGCCAACCAGGGATCTGTGGTCGAATGTCCCCGTCGGAGGCTTCTCTGTCTGGTCCTTCTGTCTCTGTCCCACCGGTACTGTCTCATCTGGGGCAATGATAACATCCATCTCACTCTGGAGCTCCTTAAGCTCCTCGGGTGAAAGCATAGCAAGGAGCTCATCCTCGTCAATATCCTCCTCATTGATATCCTCAAGATCTTTACTGTCTGACATATTTGTCAATTTCTTCTTTCTTCTGCCGTAATCAAAAGGAAGAGTAACTTGTGTCCAATCTATCTATGACTCAGGTCAGAGCAAACTGAGTAGCCTCTAACTTTGAGTTCAGCTAGGAACCGTTTGCTCCTACTGCATGTGGAGTCTAAAATTAAACCCTGCGAACTGCATGGAAGATATTTAAGGTACAAGCAAGGGAGACATGCTAACATTCTTCTTTCAGCCCCTGCTCAGCTGGCCCGGCCGTCAGGATCTTTCGGGATGACAGTTGGTTCAGGCAAAGGAAAGTGCAGGACTGACAGCAGCAGGTGGACCATTTTCACAGGCCTGGTGGTGATGGGGGCGTGGAAAGTCTAGACTCTGCACAGAGCTCCTCCCAGTCTGAGCTCATCACCTCTGAAGTGCTGCACAACAAACACGAGATCAAGCTAGAAGAAGTAATTAAGAGGCAATTTGTTATTAGGGAAATGGATATGGTCTTAGAGAGGACATTTCCTCTGTCTGAGTCATTTTTAGATCATTACTCAAAGCACAGTTTGATACATAGCTAGCGGGAATTCCGGTTTTATTTATAGAAGAAATAAAAAACCTTATAGGAATAGTCTGACATTTTGGAAAATATGCTTACCTTTGGACAGAGCCAGACAAGATGCTCCTCCTTTTTCAAGGCATTATGCTAGGCTAAACTAACCAGCTCCATTTTAAATGGTCAGATATGAGCTGTGATGTAGTGGTAACTGATGAGCTGAGTGTACTACCAAGTAGATGTGCAGGGAACGGAGGAGTTATTTCAATGGCTTTTTAGCTGATAAATGAGTATACTTAACGGCCAGAAAAAGAAATGTTTATACCCGGTATACCTGCTCATACCCTCCACTACACTACTAGATATGATAGTGGTGTCAATCCTCTCATCTAACTCGAATGCTGAATACCAAAAAGTTCTTCTATTCCTTTAAGGCTTACTCACGTACTCAATAACAGAACCCGAACCGGTTGTTTACCAGCCACGCAAGCCTCTCAAAGAAAGTGACAACAGCCGTCTATGTCACACATGTATTTATTCACATCCTTGTTCCCAGTGGAAAATATTTTATGACAACATCTAATCACATATAACTACACACTGACTGTACAAATATGTGAGAAAACAACAAGATATGAATGTTTTTTTTTTTTGTTTTGTTTTTTACGGCAGTGGTCTTCTGTTAATATAAAAAGAAGTTATTAAAAAAATGATATTCTTACCATGCATTTTAAAACACATTACGCCACCAACAAAGACAAATGGGTCTATAAACAATATTGACATGATACATTCTGATTAAAAGTTTAACGAAAGCAAGAAATGGAAATACACAGTCTGCTCTAATGAATGATCGGTTCAGTTCTTGTACTGTCACATCGTGGACATGTTCAAGCTTTGTTTTCAGTTTGGATGCTATATTTAAGACTAGTTTTAATCATACTTTTCTGAGATGAAAGTAGTGGAAAACATTTTCTTCTATAACCTACTGTTTTTTTTATAAGGCAGTAGCTAGTTCCTGTTAAAATACATGAAGTTGAATTTGGTAAAAACACACATTGCCTCTTTTTTTTTCATCTTTAAAACACAATATGGTTTGAATCCAGTGTGGTTGTGCAACATCTTAAAGTTCCTTGACACATTCTCATCTGCCTGTACAATTCATCCAATCCAAGGCACATGGGAAAGTCATTCAAGAGTGTCATCACTGTGTTCAGAGGTTACTTTAACATGAGGACAGCGTACACGTAGACTCTGCCAAAACCCTAACAGACAGAATATCCCTCAAGACAGAGTTATGGCAGCAACCAAAAGTCTGTGTACAGCCAATGTTTCAACTTCATCCCCTTCATGTGCTGCTGCTGGCCATGGCTTTATTTGTGCCAAAGTTTGGTTTGGTCCTCTTCAGTGGATGCTCATGTAGCTTCCGTCCAGGTGAAATCTGCACAGGTGGCAAGACAAAAACATGTCAAATCGACTGTACATCAGCTGTCTGAGAACAAGGAAGACATAACTGAACCTTGTGAAATAAACCGAGGAATGGAAATGGAAATGCATTACACCAAAAAGTCCACGACTTTTGTGAAGGCATGCAACATGATTTCTGCTTCATGGAGTAAATGGAAACTTTTACTACTTTTTAGCAATGCTACCTGCAGGATTGCAATGTTGGTTGGGCAGTCCACCACTTTGGTCCAGACTGAAATATCTCTACAATATCTAGTGTTATAGTTGTTACAGACACGTACAGTGCAACAGGTACCAGAGCTCCGCAAATACATTTTCAGAAGTTAACATTAGTTAAATATTTGTTAAGAAATAAATCAGTATTTGCTAAACTGAAGGCAAATTACTTTCAAATTAATGCTACTTTCGCTATCTCACTGGAAGTTGCACCCATAATCATTTCCACAGTAGTGCCCTCAGGAATAAGATGGATAGGATGGATTTACATAAAATTTGATTCAGACATTCATTGTCCCGAGTTTTCAGGGGAAATTTCGGCATTCTGTGTTTCTGTCAACCACATAACAATTACATTTGTATTTTATATGTATCATATCAGCATTTCTAAAGTGACGTAGTATATGAGCTAACTTTGTCATTTGAAGGTGGAGCGGATGGTGGAACTGAGACGCCTACAGATCACTGTTTGAGAGCAACAAACGACAAAGCCAGTTGCTTTTTAGCAAGTCATTTTTAGTCAGGCTTTTAAGTCTCCAAAGGTGAGTGTTTTTCAGCAACCTGTTGCTGTGGGGATAGTGTCACAATAAGCAGTTGTTTTTTACTGAGACATCGCTGTGTTTCCAGCCAGGATGGTGGCAAGTTTTTTTTAATCTCAAACATGATCTTTTCCTAACCATAACCAAGTGTTTTTTGTGCCTAAATCTAACCACACATTAACCAGTGTCGCTGAAACATAAAGCTTCAACATAAAGCTTCAACATATTTGTCACCAGACCAGCTGTTAGGAAGCATCAGATGACATGTTAAAATGTGTTTTAATAATAAAAATACATTTATTTATCATTTATATACATATAAATTGTACGTGAAATTTAAAGGTCACCATAGACCATTTTTTGGGCCCCCCTTGATCTTGGGCCAGGGTCATCTGTACCTTTTGACCCTTTTGTTTTAAATTTGGTAATCCCCTGACTTTTCATCCTGTGCCAACATCAGGTCACAAGCAAATACCTGCAAAACTCAGCTCAGCTTTAATTTGTGTTTGTGCATGTTAGCATGCTGATGTTAGCATCTGGCTCAAAGCACCGCCCTGCCTAAGTACAGCCTCACAGACCTGCTAGCCTGGCTGCAGACACTTAGTTCTGTTACTTTCTAATCATGTGATAAACAACTCTCAGGTATGTCTTGGCTTGGTGTACGCCAGGTGCAAGATCATCACGATAATGAGAGAAACATTTTTGTGAAAATACAAATACAATGCTGCGCCTGAAGAAAGTTTAAAAAAAAAAAAACAGACCACAATATGAAAATGTGGATGATTTGAATAAATAAGCTATACAGAGGTAACACACAAATGAAGATGGGATGTCAAAATGGAGATGACTGGCAACACGACACAAAGCAGCCTGCTGTGTTTGGTCTCACCCTTAAGTGCTAGAATGGTTGTCTGATGGTTCATCTGTACTAGTGGCCTCAGAGCCAACCACCTCAACTGACTCAGATTTTTTAGGCATTGTGTCAGACACTTTGTTTTCTGGAGAAAATCTGCACACATGAGCGTTAATCACAAATCAAGAAAGGAAGGAGGAAAGGCAGGAAGAAAGAGAGAAGGTCCTTGTGGTTACATTTCTGTGAGCTAAATAGTTCCAGGTCACAAGATAAAACCTCTTTGTTACAAATGCAGAAAAATACGATGTGATGTTTTTTCCCAAGGTGGAGAAGCACACACAACAAAGGCCTTTAATTGCAACATGCATTACAGGAAACAGGAGTGGCAGTGACTTCTGTACCTGCTGCTGAGCATTGATGGGGGACATTAGCTGGCTAATTAATGCATTCCCAAAGGGACAGTTTACCCCAAATACTTTTCCTATTTTTCCAGTCTAGATTGTTTTGGTGTGAGTCACCAAGTGTTGGAGATATCCACCGTAAAGATGTCTGCTTTTTCTCAAATATAATGTAACTAGATGGCACTCAGCTTGTGGCATTCAAAGTGCTAAAAAAATACATTAAAAAGACTCAGCGTCAGTGTCCCTTTCAGACATCATGACCCCTTTACTCAAGATAATCCACAGACCTTGTTGTGAGCAGTTTCATGTGGGAACTATTTTCTTTCTACTGAACTACACCACAGATGGAGGCGTGCATCATGGATGAAAGGCTCCTGCTCGTGACAGTGTGAGATATAAACATTAATGACGTCCTCCTCGGTTGAGTTGTAACGTTCAATGGTTCTAGGTAAGCTTGCAGTAGATGCACACTTCCCTCTGCATTGTTTAGTAGAAAGAAAATAGTGCCACATTGCTGTTGAGTTTTTCCAAATGCATTTTATTGGTGTTATGAGCACCACAAGCCGAGCTCCATCTAGTTCCATTATATTGGAGACAAGGCAGACATCTCTACATCCAATATCTTAAACACCAGGTCAGTCATTCCAAAACAATCCAGACTGATAAATAGCACTGCAGATGCCATAGGTGCTGTCCCTTTAATTCTTTCAAACCTGAGCAAATTGTCTTGATTTCTTTTAAAAACATGGGAAGAAAGCAATAAGCAACAAGAGAAGGAATTGCTCAAAAAAAAATTAGCAAGAAATTAGTAAAAAGAGAAAATTAAAAACAAGAACAATAAAAAAAGAGACAGAAATTTAAAAAACAAACAAGAAAATGACCTGGAAGTAGTGCTTGAATAAAATTATTCTGTGACATAATTACATGATTTTAAAATGTAATAATAATAATTATTATACAAATAGTTTTTCCTTTTTTTCTTTTTTCCTCAGTTTTTTTGTTTGCAATTAGTGGGATATTTCTTGCCAAGTTGCTCAGTGCCTTTTTCCCCACCAATTGGCTCAGGGCTCAAAGGTTTAAATACTTATAAAAGGCATCTGAAAGCAGCACAAGAAAAGTGATGTTGCTCCAGGTTTCATAGGGTTAAGATAACAAAGAGCAGTTTACATAAAATTTCACTCATAATTAAACTGAAAGTAAAACCCCCAATTGTCTGTGATTGACTCACTTCCTGTTGCGCCCACAGCTCAGTGTGGAATGAACGGCAGCACTCACCTGCTGTGTGAGGGACTGCGGTTGTACGGAGAAGCAGGAGCTCCGGGGTGTGGGTACTGAGGTGTGTCGGGTGTGTCGTACTCTGTCAGGCCGACTGCCAGCTGGTTGCGCCAGTTTCCTGTGCTTTCCACTGAGGACACTGCAAACAAGACAAAGGCAACAACACACAGATAATGTTGGAGTGAAACTCAGTGGTAATTGTTGTTATTGGAAACACTTTTAAGTCCGGCTTAACGCCACTTCTGCAAAACAAACAATTACCCTTCACATGACCCACCAATATGTTATTATAGTACTGTTCCTTACACTTAATGTAGAAACTTCACAATTTATGATAAAGACCTGCTGTACACTTCCTAAACCTGTTTTGTTTGTGTACTTGTTTGGACCAATACCTTAAAATGTAATTATACCTTTTAATGCCATTTTAATGAATCACATGTATGTCATGTATCACTATTACATTTAATAAGAAGGACTTTCAACCACCTTTACTATGTTGTGTCTCAATATTCTGATCCACCCAAATATAGCCAGAATTGCATATGTCCTTCCCAAAATTTGTACACTATGAATCAACATTGTAAAGTTTTATCATCAGTACATTTGTCTAAATTGATCTTAAAATGAAGAAAGAGATATATAATTTCCATCTACCTGATTTAGAAAATATTATCACAACTTGGGAAATGGGTTAAAAATCTTTTTAATAAGCAGCAGATACAATATTTTTTTAAATCCAGATGGATAAAGCAGTCTTTTGATATTCTGGAAATAGCTTGATGTCAGCAGTAAGTCAAACACCGAGACTTTATCTTTCAGAAAACACAGATGCTTTGCTCTGTGACTGTAATGACTGACTGTCATTATGTGAATGTAATATTAATACATTAGAGGCACAAAGTGGGGATAATTTTCTCCCAGACTTCTATTCCTGGCAGCCTGGAAAAGCTTTGGGCACAGTGAGTGAAACTCTGCACTGAAACCCATCTAAATATTATTGTCTTGGGTGGCTTAGCAGCTCTTAGAGGCTTGGTGGAGGAATTCAGAGTGACAGAGAGTTTGATATGGGAATAAAATGGCATCCCTTGCTAGCAAATAAGAAAGTATGCTTACAGAGACTTCACCAGCAATGTGACATACAACCCACAGCAGATATACATAGCCTATATGTATATGTAAATACATCTATCCCTTCTTTAGAAGAAGACAAAATTGGTTTTAATAACATATTCTTAGAGATTCTTAATGCGCCATTTAAGGAACTGTATGTAAGATTTAGGGGGATTTAGTGGGATCTAGCAGCAAGGATTGCAGATTGCGACCACATGAAACTTCTATTGGTTAGAATTCCTTCAGCAGTCATTGTTCAGCAAGGTGTTGTTTTTGTTTTTCAAGCACCGAATTATCAGCAGAGGTCTCTTCCTCTCCAAAACAAACGGACCAGGAGAAACCGGGAAAAACACTGAATAAAGCAGTTTCACGTTACAAATCAGTGTTTCTCATGTTTTTCATGTTGCAGATGGGCTGCTAGCCTAGCACCTGCTAATGTGCGCTCATCTTTTACCTCCAGACGTTTAGGAGCTTTTTACCAGAGCCAAATTATCCACAGAGGTCTCTTCCTCTCCAAAACACACAGACCAGGTGATTTAAATTGGTAAAAACACTGAATAGAGCAGTTTCACTTTTTAAAAAATCAGTGTTTTTCCGATGCTCTCATCGCAGCTGGGCTGCTAACTACAGTGGCCAACATGAAACTGTAGATGGCCCTATCTAGAGCCAGTGTTTGGTTTGTCCATTCTGTGTTACTGTAGAAACAAGGTGATCTCCATGAACAAGGACCTGCTCCCTATGTAGAAATAAACAGCTCATTCCAAGGTAACAAAACTACAACAATTTTTATTTTCAAGTGAATATATACTAAAGAAAACATATTTCTTATATTATGGTCCATTTCGGCCAATATATCCCCCTAAATCTTACACACTGAATCTTTAAATTTGACTTAACTTTTTCCAACTGCTTTGGGAGATTTCCTCACCTGATGAGAAGGAGGTGGTTCTGCTGGAGTGGCTGAAGGCCGCTGGCATGGTCTGGTAGCCCAGACTGAGCTGAGAGCCGCTGTCAAAGTCATATCCACCCAGCATCCCCCTCCCTCCCTCCCTGTGGCCCTTGCTTCGGTGGTACCAGCCTTTCAGATGCTCCGCCACCAGAGCCTTCTGCATGTTTTTGGCCAGCAGCTCATTTCTGGGCCCCTCTCTGTTCCGTGGCGGCCTCACTGTTGCGTAGGGATTCTGGGAAAGACCATCTGCCCGGTCACTACTGTAATTCCTGAATCTGTCATGTCCATGATAGCCATTTATTTGGTAGGAAGGGTTGACGTTGTAGTGGCCTTCGACTTCACTCTCATACACGTAGGCACCGTTAGCATAAGGCTCCATGTCCGGGCAGGGGTAACCCGTGACGTAGTAGGCACTGGGTGCATAGTGTGCTGAGGTCTCGCATGAATAACTACAGCCAGAGTGGTGCTGGACCAAGTTGGGCATACTCCCAGTATTTCCATACACTTCCACCTTCCTGTGGAGGCGATGCATGGTTGAGGTTCGGGAGTCCAGGGTACTGTAGTGGGAGTTGGCTGCCCCGCAGCAGTCCAGACTGGACTGGCTGGTGTAGGACGAGCAATCCTCTAACACCTCTGTGCTGTTGCTGCGGTGGGCTGGTGACAAGATGAAGACAGGTTTTTCTGAATCTGTGTCTTTTCTTAGCCGGGGTTGCGACTCCAGACTTCCACTGCGATGTCTGAAGCAATGAGGAGACCCCTCGGACCTGGTGGAAGGACACAACTTTTAAACTGTCTCCTAAAAACACAAAGCCTGTTATATTTCTGGATTTATTAGTTAAAATAAAGGTTAGGGATTTGTATCAGAGATTTGGTTAAATGGGGTAGGGGGGGGTTGAGAAGAGTAGAGGAGAAAGAAAGATATTGAGTCGGCAATGCAGCGGAGCAGAGATCACACCTGAGCTGGCTGCTGCTGTAGGCATTGCGGGTCATAACCGGGGTGGGCGGCATGCTGCGTGGATCTCTAGGAGGTCTGGGAAGGGTTTTATAGGGACTACTGTGGTTGGAGGAGACCTCTCTTGGATTCTGGTAGTAGTGGGAAGCCTCCGGGCCTTCAAAAGCTAATCTAAAAGGGTATGGTATTAGAAGAGGATAAAAAAAAAAAGAAAAGAGGACCGGGATGAGATGTGGGGAAAGGAATGGGGCTGCAGACATGACACGGCAAATATCATGGCCTCTGCCAAAACATGATACAATTGCTTCATTCCAACATCGATAAAATCAAAAGTTGTGAAACACGTTACACATCACAATAACCTTAAGGTAATGAAATTCCAGGCAGGAAATGTGTTTCCCCACCTGTTGTGGTTCTTGTTATGGTGGTTTTCCCTCGGAGAGCCTTGTCTTTCCACATCAAATTCTGCTCCCAGCGATCGCATCGGGCTGAGCTGAGGGGAACCTTGGACCGACCGTGATCGCGGCCGCTGACTGACACCGTCTGAGTCATCTGAATACAAATGCAACCCACGGTAACAATGATGGCATTCGCTCTTTTACAGTAAGTCATAATGATAATTATTATAACAGGTAGGTTGATTTTAATGCACCAGAATGTGTTTGTCTGACTCACCATCATCCAGCGGGAGACTAGACAGAGAGCTGCAGTCTGAACGGACAAGTTCATCTGAGGGAAGAGAAGATAAGTCCATGTTGATTGATAATCCAGTATACATATTAAAGTGGAAATAGACACATTTTTTGCTCTAAATTATCATTATGAAGTAATTGTTGATTGCACAATGTAATGGCAATAGAATAATGACACTGCTGGCACTAAGATTGGTTCCCTCTAATTTAATTCTGTCTGCTAGCGGGCACCATCTCCTGGGAAAATGAAGGCTCAATTTATAGCACAAAGGAAGTGCGTCAACCAGTGTGCAACCACAAGAGGAAGAGGATAGCATTTTGTTGTTCCCGGTAGCTACAAGTAGCAAAATGAAGACAATGTGAAAGTGCCAAAAACTGCAGTTCCTTGAATGGCCACTTGAGGCTGACTCCAAGAGCAGGTCAATCCTCATAGGCCCCCATGTTAAAACTTTTCAGCAGAAATAAACATGCTTATAGCCTGGTAGAAAAACAGTTCTGGTCTCCATAGCTTATTTCAGCCTTTATGACAACTGTACAGGGGGTACATTCTTATATAAGTCACCCACTGAAATGTCATTAAAACTTAAAGGTACGCATAATTAAGTGCATAGCCACTTTGAGTGACATGTGACTGCTGTTAAGTTAATACCATGGCAACAGTTGGTCAAGTAACATAACCATCGTGTAACACAAGATTCACAGAGCAACGAGTTCATTGTAATATTTTGGCCGTCTTGTTAAGCATGTGGTTGTACTAAAGGATCCTCTAAGGAGTGGGATGTTTAGTTTTTCCAGTAAGTACATTTTGTTTTAACAGTTTAAAACCTGTAATTTGCTAACAAACATTAGCATTAGCACCATAACACTTAACCATAGCTGTAAATGCATGGTGCTAACCAAGTTTGCATCTAGCGTTAGGGTTAGTTCCACTGTTTTGTCCAAATATGGTCACTTCCAAGATGGTGATGGCCAAAATGTATACAAACCAATGGGTGACGTCATGGTGGCTACACCCATTATTTTATACAGTTTATGGGTAGCTATCAGTAACTATCCACAATTACCAAACAGTATCAGTGTAAGGTCTTTGTAGTTACTAACCCCAGCAGTGGACATGGTGGACAGTGGATCAACAGATGTAACAGTGGAAAACAAAATGCAGTATGTCCTGTGTTGTTGGTAGTTTCTAGGCTCTTAGGAAAACAAAAAGGGATCCGGCTGTCTTTACGACAGCCGAGCCAACAGTAATAAGCCTACCACTTGGAAGCGCTAGAGTTTAGAAGTTGTCTGTTTCCACTTTGACCCGCACCATACCTGCAATGATCACTGAGGCCCGCTGTGTGGGTTTTTTTCCCTTCTTGATTCTGTACTGGTTCATCTCATCCTCTATCTGCTGGAGTTTATGCATGGCATCCAAACAGTTTCTCCTCCTCTTCTTCTTCACTGTTTTGCACAGTTCTGGCTCATTGGCGAGCTTCTTGGCCGCCTCCACAATCTTTTGCTGCAGGGCAAATCTGCTCTCCAGGTTCCTCAGGAAGGGATCCTGCAGCAAAACACATGCAGATGAACCCCAGAGATAACAATGAGTAACAAAAACATAGTTTAATCAGATTTAATATTTAAAAACAACAAGTTCGTCTATCAATATTTTCTGACTTCCCTGTCCCATTGCACTCAGCGTCAAGCTAGTTATTTCCTATGTGTCATGTTATATAGTTTAATTTTTTAAAAACCTAAATATTTCCTAAAATAGACGGGCAACAAACTCTTCAGCAAATGTACTGACGAGTAACAGGAGTAACTGGTGCATTTGTTGGGGACTATTTTCAGCAGAGGATTTGGTGTGCTTGCAAATATTTGAGGCATCAGAACAGTGTATATGGGATCAAGTCAAAATAAGCTACAGTGGCCATGTTCATCGTAATCAAAGAACATGTCCCCCAGTTCAGCAGTGTGGCTTCTTGTTGGAGTTTTAACAATTTTTGGACAACAGTGGAGCCAAAGAATAAAATATATCAGGTAGGATTGTAAATTGTTGATCAATTCGTTGTTGGCTGTGATCATTTTGTGGGATTTGTTGATAAAAAAATAAAAAAACAAATGTCACCAAACGCATCCTTTAAATCCAAAAAGTGAAATATATGAACTTTAACATAGATGGTACAGGCAGGCAGTTAAACACAGACCTCATTATAGGGGAAAAGGTCATCTAACTTGAAAGCAGTTCCAACTCGCCGTCTGATGTGTGGCGGTCTTTCACCTGAAGAGAGGGGATACTCTTTTGGCAGCTTACCAGTGAGCTCCTGAAAACACAAAAACATCAAGTCCCCTAAATACCTACATGAACCAAGCACAGCAGCAGAAACCATCAGTCTTAATAATGGGAGTTCAGCTGACTGAATGCGCCTTGCAAAATGTACTACCAGTGCAGAAATGTAATACAGAACTATTTCTCACCGCCTCTCTCAGGCAGATCTTCTTCAGCTCTTTTGTTTTCTTGGCCAAAATATCTTGGATCTCCTGCTCTTTTTTCCTCAGTTCAGCGAGTTTCTCTCTCTTCTGTTCTTCACTCATTTCAGAGTCTGCAGAACCTGTGAAAACAATATTCTGATGTTTCTTGCCAACATAGCATACGTCTAAAAATAACATCCATGTCGTGATACCATGAGCCAACTCTTCAACATGCCCCCTTTACTTTTTAATTCACAAACAGCTCTGTGTTTACCCTTCACAGCTTAGTCAGAGACACCTGGGAGCACAGCTATGATCTGAAGTGATGGTTTTTGTTGTGAAAACATGAACTTAATAGACACTTGCTTCATGAACAGAAGTAATTATAACCAACCTGTAGACACCAGGCTGCCATTGCTGGCTGTTATTAAGTTATTCTTCAGGCCTGCGTCTCCCAGTCTGTTTATTTTTGCTCCTCCGTGCTCTGTGAGATCCATGGCAATTTCCTCTACACTTCTCGCTGTTCCTAATTTAGACTACAAAAATAAAGGAGAAAATGCACAACACAGATTAGCTGATTGTATTAAAAGTATTGAAAAGTAATGTTGTGACTCATATCTCACACTTACTTTGCTTTGCTTTCTGTCCAAGTAGAACTGGTGCTGGCTAATAGCCATAACCCAAATGGTTTTGATCAAAGAATGGCTGGCATACCACGTGTGGATGAGTAAGCCTGTCTGCCCGAAGGTGCGTTTGGTTACTGCTCTCCTGTTGCAGAAATCAGAGGTTGAGATGAACTTATATTACAATTCAAATAAAAGCAAGTGACATGAATGATCTCTTCACATAAATGCTGAAGGGGAGACACGACAGGTGAACAGGGTAAAACGTTTAACTAATAGATATCAACACGAAGCTTCCCCAGGTGGAAAATGGCTAGCAATTGTGGAATAAATCTTTTTAATGGAGAAATTGACACACATACTGAGACTACAAGAAGCACAGCTAAAAAGAAAATGGGAAAATGGACTCTATACAAGATTCAAAAAGACGACACTGGACTGAAATAATAATCAATAGACACACTAATTCATATGGCTGTAAAATGTGTATTTACCCAAGCAGTTTTTGTTTCGTTAGCTCTTATTATTTTTCACTTATTTTATTATGCTGTTATTATTGACATATCCATTCACAAAAATTACGTTAATAAAGATTTAAGATTTTTACACGTTTTCTTAAATTTGATGTTTAAATATGCTAATGAGGTATTATCTTATTACATATGCACTCCTGCATTTCAGGAACAGAAAACTGAACCAAAACAAACGCCTAAATGTGTATTTTGGATGTTATCTTTCCAGTGCATGAAAAAACTGTTTTCACCTGTAGTGTTTCCCCTGAAAAGAGAGACCAACCTGTTCTGGGCTGGCTGGAGACACTAAATTAGAGGCTAATCAACTATAAGTACAAGAAAAATTTAAAAAAATAATAATAGCCAGTTTACAAAGAAGAAGCTGCTCACCTGTGTGGATCATTAACTTCCACAGCAAATTTCTTCTCCCGGAAGTACAAGTTTTCCAGCTGCTTCCACTGATAAAGCTGGAGGGTAAAAAAAAAAAAAAAGAAAGAAATTAGAGAAAGAAAGAAATTAGAAATATGTGATTAGAGAAATGTATATTACTCTCTGTGTTTCACAGGGTTCCAAAGGTCATGGAAAAACTTGGAAAGTCATGGAATTTCAAAATCACTTTGTCATTTGGAAGAAGTCATGGAATGTTGATGTCTGCAATAGAATTGTTACAGTGGATAACTTTCCACACAGTGGCGTACGGCAGTTACCACAGGCCCCAGTGCATGCTATGGTGATGGGCCCCAGTGCACACTAGTTACTAGTTATAAGGCGCACACACACCACTGGCAACTGTTTATGAAAAAGCCAAAAAATAAATAAAAATTTAGGGAGCTTTGCTACTTTTTCCTCCTGTTCCTTTCTCTCTTGTCCTTTCTCACTAAAGGGCACGACTGCGTCCTGAACTTGCAGACGTGCACAGCTTGTCAGTGTTGACAGATTTTGCGCCTAAACTAGTGACTGCATCGTTTCGTCTTGTCACATTATCAAATAGAGACATGATGTTAGGCAACATCAACATTACTGTAACCCAACAATCATCACTGCATACCTGTACATGACAAGAATATCAAAGGAAATAAGAAACTATTTATGTAATTGAATAGTTTTTATTTATATTGTTCATTCATGTTTTATTTTACCAAAAAAAGAAAAGAAAGGAAAATCAGGCCCCAATGCAACTGCACTGCCTGCATTGTCTATGTTTACACCCCTGCTTCACGTAAATTTACATAACAGCACATTTATGTTCTGAGGCTGTTGACATAACGTAGCCCTTATATGCATGGATCTGTGACAGCATATGTCTACATCACATATGTTTCTTCATTTTCTCTCCTGTTTCATCTCTCCTTACACATATGCCAGCCAACTGAAACTATATTTGAATAAAGTTTGAATCTGTCATGTTTGAAAAACATCAAGCAAGTATGGCAAGAAGAAAAATTATTGTGGGTCCTTAAAGAAGTCATGGAAAAGTTTTGAAATTTTGTCCATTAATGAATGAAGGCCAGGAACAGTGGCTTTAAAACACGACCATTTGTGCCTTCAGTCCTGGTGAACATCTATAGTATTACAGCCATGAGCCTGATAACTGACATCACATAAACTATTAAAAATACAGATTAGTAGTGCAGGTGTTTTGGCTCGCCTGTTTCAGCCACAGTCATTAAAAAAGCCAGACTGTAACATGAACCGTCATTATAGTCTGCCATGCCAAGTCTGCAATAATGCAGGTGTGAGAAAGCTAAGAATGCCACAAGGGGACATTACACAAAGAGTCATCGCCGTCTACAACACTTTCCATGGCTCATCACGTCCATCCCTCTATCACCCAGGTGCTCAACTGACAACAGCCTGATATGAACAATCCATTTGGGTCGGTGAGTCACTGTGTGTCTGGACTAAACTCGCATGAGACATGATCCTTAGCAGACAGCACAGAAAACAATACATGTGGTTGTATATTGTAGCACAATGCTGCTACGTGGTTAACACTCAGTAACAATTATGGAGACAAACACCCAGTTCAACAGCTACTTTTTTTTTTAAATATTATTGAGTCAATATTTTAAATCAACATACACATTTAAATGTTTAAAGAACAAATGCTGAGTTTACTTGCAGTGTTAATTCAAACCAGACTTCAGAGTGTAGTATCCACGCTTACCAGTTTAATGGATGTTCACAAGTCCTGTTTCT
Organism: Cephalopholis sonnerati; assembly: GCA_019142605.1. NCBI lineage: Eukaryota > Metazoa > Chordata > Actinopteri > Perciformes > Serranidae > Cephalopholis > Cephalopholis sonnerati. Next base: position 368,251 of record JAGQAX010000092.1, read on the forward strand.
TGACTTATTAAATCCTTCGCTGTCAACACTAACGTATACTTTGCTCCTTCTCCTGTCAGCTCCTGACTTGTCTCCTCAGGTATTCTCAGAACATGCATTAGAACGCCCCAAATCCAGCCCCCTTTCCCTTTGACATCACCAGCTCACTCCCTCTTCTCCTCTCCAAACACACCGCTGTTCCCTGCACACAGCCGGCTGCTGCTTGCACAAGTTTTGGAACGCAGCTGACAAAGACTGATTGCACCATGTTGAGTGATTACCAAGTTTGAACAGGAAGACAGTGCCAGTAAATTAATGTGCATTGTTAAAGCTTTACTTTCCTATAAAACAGAACTTGCACTGCATGTCTGCACCCTGCAGATACTGGAGGCACCACACTGGACAACATAGCTGACTGATCAGTCACATGGGTGTTTCTCCTATCTAATGCTAAAACAACATCAATGAAACAAGAAAAGCAGGTTCATACTGCGTGTTCTCACAGACATAATACAAAACTCACTGACTTCATTAACTGCCAGAGCTCTCTGGACTGAGATTTGCTCCAATTTTTTCAAGTCTGGCCTCGTCCTCTGCAGCAGCTGAGGCACGGCCTTTGTTGGGGCGAAACAGATGATGCATGAATTTGAGCTGGTGAATCACCACACTATGTGCAACAGCAGCAATCCATGTGCTATCATGTCCACAGTCGGATTAGTGAAGCGGAGAAATAGCAGCAGCCATTTTAGAGATGGAGCAGCAGGAAGTGTTTACCTTTCTGGGTTTTAATTTATCCTGCAGGTCATACTGGCCGATGCCCTTATAGCTGATCCCGAGCCACCACGGGATCCCTTGTTTATCCTGTGAGGCAAGAGCACAGCTTGAAGGTTGACTCAGTTTCAAGCACAACAGCTGTCATTTCCCATTAATCACAGCTGAAGACCTACCTTTACTTCATAATAATGCACGCCATACGTGGGCAAGGATTCCACTAAAGTCAAATACCTAGAACAAAAAACATTTTTCTATTAAAACCACCGGCTGCTTTTTTAACATCTGCATGTGGTTTACCTTGGAGATGTGGAAAGACTGAAAGGGGAATTTGATCTCGGCCCACTGAATCAGTGTGATTCACTGGACTGCAACTGAAGAGGAGCTATTGATTTCTATCAGATGATGAGAAAAGGAGTGCCGGAGAGAGACGGGGAGAAAAGGGGGGGGGGGCTAATAGAGGTGAGAGGAAGATTAATGAACTTAAAGCTTAATAGCATTCATTGTCTAATTACTAGTGTTGAACCAATTTCAGCAAATGCACATTTTTCTTCAGTACTCACTGCACAATGGCCTGTCCTCGGGAGACTCCTTTCAGCTGTTTGTAATGTTCAATAACTCGATCCTCACTGCAGTGTCACAGAAAGAGGACACATTCATATGCTTAAACAGATTAACATTATCAGATAAGCCATTTTATGTGGTGTATGTGCCACAGATCTGACAACATGTAGTAAAAGGTTATCGGTAATATAACTGAATACATAAATAAATGTTTTTTTCCCTTTAACCTCCAGTTTGTTACAAAAAGCAAAAACCCTTTTTATTTTACTCTTTTCTTCACTGCCGATCTGTTGATAAAGTAAATTCAAACTTCAAGGTCCAGTGTGAAGAAGAAGATGTACTTTATTAATCCCCGAGGGGATATTCAATTTTTACACTCTGTTGTTATATACACACAGGCCTGAGCACACACACATGCACAAACAGGATCGATACATGCATTATATGGAGAAATGTCAGAGCGAGGAGGTTGCCTTGGACAGGCGCCCTGAGCAGTTGGGGGTTCAACATCATGCACAGGGGCACCTCGGCAGTGCCCAGGAGGCTAACTGGCACCTCTGCACCTATCAGTCAAAGCTCCATACTTGGTCTGTACGGGGACTTGAGGAGGCGACCCTCTGGTTTCCGAGCCAAGTTCCTATGGACTGAGCTAGTAGGGGTTTTAGTGGCATCTACTTGTCACGATTGCAGACTGCAACCAGGTAAAACTCTCCTGGTTATAATTCCTTTAGTGTTCATTGTCTCTACCTCTCTAAAACAAACAGACACTTTTCCAATGCTTTTTCGCTCATTGCAGATAGGCTGCTACCCCAGCACCTGCTGATGTGTGTTCACCTTTTTACTCTGATAACTTAAGATCCAGACGTTCAGGAGGTTTTTATCACAAGCCAAATTACCCACAGAGGTCTCCTCTTCTCTACAACAAGCAGACCAAGTGATTTAAACCCGTAAAAACACTGAATAAACCCGCGACACTGCTCATCACAGAGGTGGTGCTAACTACAGTGGCCAACACAAAAAAGAGAAAAATGTAAATGGCCCTATTTAGAGCCAGTGTTTGGCTAGTTCATTCTGGGCTACTGTAGAAACATAATGTTGGTGATCTCTGTAGACGAGAACCTGCTTTCTATTTAGATATAAACAGCTCATTCCAGGGTAATAAACGCACAACAATTCTTATTTTCTTATTTTTTATACACTAAAGAAAATATACTTATTATATTATATTCCATTTCTGCTGATATATTTCTCTCAATCCTACTCACTGGACCTTTAATTTGTTTTTAGCTGCATGTTAAAACTTACCAAACTCTGTGAATGTTTTAAGACTTTGGTGTAGGCACGATTTTCAATAAGCTTTTCCTGTAAACGTACCAGTAAGCAAGTGATGGGTGTTCCTTAAGGACTTTGGTGGGAAGAGTTGGTAGTTTCTTCAACTCAGCTCTCGTGTTTTCATCACTGAAATAGACAAAAAAAAAATGGTTGTGATAACAGTTTAGAGGTTTAGTGGACAATCTGGAGACATAATATGAAATCATTCTAGTAAAGTGCTGAACTGCCCTTCTTTGATTTGGGGAGTGAAAGTTTTACCAGTGGTGGAACGTAACCTAGTACAGTTTTGAGGTACTTGCAATTAACATGACTATTTCCCTATGATTTTGCCTTTATTAGACAGGACAGTATTATGTGTGAAGAGGGGAGAGGAAGGGCATGACATGCACTAAAGGGCCAGCAAGGATATCACCTTTGGCCATGGGATGCCCGCTCTACCCACTGAGTTACTGGGCAGCCAAACTTTCCATGAGTATTTTTATATTGTACAACTTTATACTTCTACTCCTCCACGTTTCAGAAAGCAAAGTTTGGACTTTTGCCTTCAGTGCATTCACCTAACAGCTGAAGTTACTTTGAATAATATGAAGTGCTAAATATAGCAGCCCAACAGCAAATAAAGCAGTTAAAATTAGCACCATGGAACAGCTGCACTAACACCAAAGAGCTCATTCTGCATAAGCAGTTCATTTTGATACTGTAAGTTCATTTTTTGCACATTATTTTTGCTTGTAATAGTTTATTTTTACAATGTGGCATTGCAGGATTTTGATTTCTCTTGAAAATTAACAAAAAATGTGACAGAAAAATAACGCTGTGCTCAGTACAAATGGATACTCTATTGCAACATTTCCTACTTTGGTGAAAAACAACTGAACACATTGTCAGCAAATATTTTGCTGATATGTATTTTTGTGACTTGCTAGATCTGTTAATTAACAGCATTTCCTCATTATGTTTGTGAAATATGTAATTTCCTCTGCATTAAGTTTCCCTCAAAATGTATTGCTATTTCAAATTAGTTTTATGTAAACATAAATTCTAGGAGACAGGGCTGTAATATACATTCATTCATTTTTCGTAACTGCTTATCCTGATAGGGGTCCCACGGGGGGCGGGAGCCTATCCCAGCTGACATTCAGTAAGAGGAGAGATACACTCTGGACAGGTCGCAAGATTATCACAGGGCTGACATATAGATATAGGCAACCATCCACGTCACAGTCACACCTACGGGCAATGTAGAGTCACCAATTACCCTGGTTATGGGAGAAAACCCACGCCGATACGGGGAGAGCATGGTTCAAACCAGGAGGCAACAATTCTAACCACTGCACCACTGTGCCACCGTAATCAGCCTATCTATGTGTAGGACATGACCTTGGTCACAGCTACCATAATAAAGAATTTACTCATATGAACTGAGATGTCTGTATTCCGACACCATCTTACTTCATCAGCAGGTCAAAGCCAGGTGGTGACCTGCACAAAGACCTGCAGCATTCCCTCTGAACACCACATGTATAATATCAAAAGGCAGTTCTGTTAAATGCAGATAATAGCTGCTCTCTGTAATGTAAAGGTGTCTCCGCTCTGGCTTCTATCAGCACTATGAGACTCATTAGTTTCCTGGTGCAAGCTTCTCGGCAGTCTGTGGTAAACCTCACATAACACTGTCATTGATTTTTGTTGTGACCTATTGAATGCGTCCACTAAAAGCTCACTATTAACTTGTCCCGCTGCTGTTAAATACTTCTTACCCAGCTGATAATATGCACTTACCTTGTGTAGTCTCCCTTCGCCTCCTAGTGATGAAAAAAAACTCTTATCAGATTAAATGCTTTAAAGGGATTTCAGATGCAGCAATTACTGTATGTATATGAGGCAATTAAAAGCACTAACCTGCAAAGCATTTGCGGCTAATTTGAAGACGTTCTCACTTTCCACTTCTATAATCCCCTGGGAGACAAAATAGATCGATGGGGGGAAAAAATGAACATGATGCAGAATGTGTGGTCCATGTGGAGAAAGCTTTCTAGATCCAAACATAGAAGCTTCTCTGTGTTGCCCTACAATAACCTCTGCTTATTCTCAGAGTGAACCCTTTTGTGTTTTTCTTTCTTTTTGCTTAGACTGTCTACTTTACATTCCAGCCAGCAGAGTGAGAAAACTGTACCCTGCAGCCATTGTCTGCGGAGCTGCGAGGGTCCAGAGACAGTGAATCATCCTCGAGCTGCTGAGAGCAAAAACAACCAGCCGCATAATTTTTCATTGCTTCAAAAACAAGAGAAAAACACTTACATTGTAGACAGCAGATTTTGCATTCAGGAAGAATAACTCCACTGTAATGATGTCCTTAAGCTGTGTTATGTTTTCTACATAAAACCTGTGAAGCATAAAAGCAGATGCACACACAACAATTTAAAGGTTAAACTGAGATAACTTTTATTGCTGCTTTTAAGGTCCCCAAATTGCACTTTTCTCTGCCTAGTAAATATACTGTTGTCAGTGTGAGGTGTGGATAAGAGTGACAGCTTGTGGTGATTTGCAAAAGCCTGAAAACCACTGATAAGCCCTTCTCACACAAAAGCTGTTAAGCCACCAGTTGGAGACTTTTATAGATATTAAAGACAATCAGAGCAGGAACTACCCTGGTTATTTTGTTGACAGCTAACAGCTCTACTCCATGTAAACAAAGTAGTGCTCCCTGCTGGAGATGGTGTGATTTACATGAGAAAAAATGAATTATTACCTGACCAGGAAGTTAAGGGCGATGGGCCCGGGCTTCTTCAAAAAGTCATGTTCAAGGACTCTGCGGTCCATCTGCAACCACTTACGCTGACCACTGTGAGAGCAGACACACTGAAGCATCAGAGAGCTGCATTTTGCACACACACATCCGCGTATGAACATCTGTAAATATTCAGACCACTAAACAAAGAATAAATTTAACAGTTTACATACTTGTCATCAAAGAATGCAAGTCCAAAGAACTCCTTCTCTTTGAGGTTGAAGTGGGAGGAAACCAAGTCGAGGAGTTCGTACGACAGAAGCTTAGGCTGTGGGAGAAGATTTAGATACGAAATATTAGGTAAAATCTGTAGTGAAATAATTGATAATGTGTCCAAAGAGAAGTAAGACAGAAAGATCAACTGGAGAGCAGGCAGCAGGAGTGAGGACTTTATGTTGTGTTCAAGGACACTTCAGCAGCGCACATACTCAAGGACTTAACCCAGGTCATAGTGCTGCAGGAAGGTCTTCATACTCACTAACTTGACATACTGCTTGATCATCTATTTGGGAATAATGTTATGAGGGAAACAAACCCTTTCCAACCCTTTACAAAGTGTGTAACACATTCCCACATGTCACATCACAACATTATAGAAACATCTCATTGTTTTTAGGGGAGACTGTATGCACTGGTCAATTTAATAAAATATCTTCTGTCAGAGTATTGGAAGGAAAACATCCAAAATACACATTTAGAAAAATGGAAATGTATGCAAAAATGCACATTTAATTAGATAATGTCTCACTTGCATATTTCAGCAATACTATTTCTGAAAACGTGTCATACAAAAAATAATTGCCTTAATGTCAGACATCAACTGGAGAAGTTTCATGGTGATATCTATTAGTTTAATTATTTTAGCCTACTCACCTATAGTGTCTTATTTTTTGTCTAAAAATGAATGGAATTTTACAATACTTATCTTCTCATACTCAGAACCAGAAATCTCTACTTCAGTAGCACTCACACCAAACTTTCAAGTTTTATACCTGTATATCTACAAGTTTGTTCATGTATAATTCATAGCTTGATTTATATTAAAAAATATTTATAAAAAACATGGCAAAAATTATTTATTTATTTTAATGGCCGTTGACAGTTTTTTTTTTCTGATTACTGGTGTGATAAAAGGAGATATTCTAAACCCCCTTTGTAAGAACCTTCACATCTTCTATTATTATTCCAATTATCTTAATTGACATACTGTAGAGCATACACACTCTGAACACAACATCCAGTGATGAAAAGGCCAAAGCACTGGGTCTGGGCTCAGGAGAGACCCAGATCTCGTGTTCTAGAATTTTATGCCAGATAGTGCATGTTTAATTAGATACTGACTCATCTGCATATTTAAACATAAAAGTTATTAGTTATAAGTATTAGTTACAGTGATATATATATATATATGTCACTGTAAAAGTTTTACTCTAGTGTTACTTTTGTTCAGTGTTTGCCTGTATTCTAACCCCACCCACAATGACAGGTTGGATTTTTTTTTTTTTTTTTTTTTGTGCCACTTGGGGGCAGAGAAAACAAGATGTGAACACAACATAGACATAATCACTTAAGTTGGCGAATTTCTTCTCAAAATAGTTGTTTATTTACATGTCTACCAACTCTTAAGGAAAATATCTGGCTCTTAAGCTGCCAATTGCTCCACTATGTTCACTAGCTAGTTGCTCACTGTCTGTTTCGGTGCTGCGCAGGTAGTGTAATATTGTTTTTTAAGCTTATTACTATGAAAACAACAACAACAAAAAAAAGTAGGAAAAAAAGAGACAGTAGGAAAATGACCCAAAACACTAAAGCTGCAGCCAGAAAAACCTACCATATGCTGAAAGACTCTCATTCAAGTTAAGAGGAACTGTAGAGTTATGTGATGATTCTTTGTGGTTTATAATTAGGAGCAGCCCCTTTCTCATCACACATTTGCACGCCATTTGATCATTTGTTATTATAAAAATATTGATTACAGCTGTCGGGAGCATTCGTACCTGAACCAGCAGCTCTAGCTTCCTGTCATCCAGCAGCTGCACTTGGCACAGCCTGCCCTCGGTCATCTGTGGGGGAAAGAAAAGAGGAAGTTCAAAGCTTGTGACACAGATTGCATGTTATTCATCATCACAAGGCACAGTGACATCAGGTCTAGTGTGATGGGAATGAGTTTACAACTACGGCTGTACAGTAAACACGAGGCCTGAAAAGTCCTGTAACACAAAAATATCTTAAAATTGCTGAAGGACAAGAGTTGAGACAAATCCTTTATTAAACAGTTATCATATTTAATGAGTCACTCTATGAAAACTGTCAAATTTGGGTCCCCATCATTTAAAAGGAAAAACAAGGCAGAATGAAACTCTCCATATTGTTTTCAGCTGCTGAAGACACTAATGCAAGTGTGGTTATTAGCATGAGGTAAAATAAACAATTACAATTTTTAGATTTTTAACTGTTTTAAACTGTCGTCATTTCCTGATGTCCTTCCTGACAATTTCTCAAACTCATGTAATGTCAATAAACATTGTCGATAATACTAGATAAATACTTCTCTCCTGGTGGGAGTAAAAAAATATATATATATTTTGTTTAAAATAGCATGATTGACAATTTTTCTGTTTCACCCTGTCACACCAATGTATCTCTGCACCAAAATACTGTACTGTTCCTTTAAGTGACATCACTGACAGGAAATGATGTCATTTAAGAATCTAAAGAAGACAGTCAAATGCTGGTGAGCAAGCAAAAAACATGGGGAGGACAATTTTCAAAATCAGAATCATAATCAAAAACACTTTATTGATCCCCGAGGGGCATGTGTGATTCGATACAGTCACTCCAATGTAATGTAAAGAGAAATATAAGATAGGGTATAAAACAGAAGTTTGTAAATATAAAGCAATAAAATAAAATAGCAATGAAAATTTGCATTGAAAATAAAAATAAAATGTGCACTATGCTATACTTCAAGCTATGAAGTTAAAAAAAAAAATCCTACATTTTGTTTTGATCAAATATCTTAGGAGGTCCAACCTGCACAGTTTCAATAACCAAACTGAGCAGAGGCCTTGGTGTTAAGCACAGAAAAAACACTGACGTCGTTAATGACAATAAAGCCTTTGTCCAAAGGATTTGTTCCCATAGCAACCAGAGGACGGATTTAAAGTTTCATTTGGAACCTTTTAACTTTTACTCTTTCAGTCTCTCAGCCTACAGAGAGACTGAAACCAAGTACATTTACTAATTTCTACTACCTCTACTTAATTCTACTCCATTACAGTTCAGTGGGAAGTATGGTGCTTTTTACTCCACTACATTTGATAGCTGCAGATTAGGATTTTACATATAAAACATATGAACAGTATATAAAATATGATACTTTTATACAGATTAAATGACCTAATACATAAAGCAATTAAAATTAGTTTCACCTCCGCCTGCTACAACATTAAAATGCTGTTCAGACAGGAATGCAAGCATGACAGTAATTAAATTATATAATATGTTGTACTATAACATCAACAGGAGGCTATTTCCTGCATGACAGCATTAACTTGTCATACTCAGTTACTTTTATATTAGTAACATTTTTTAAAACAAGACTTTAAGTGGAGTATTTTACACTGTTTATTTGTTATTTTTACTTAAGTCAAAGATCTGACTACATCTTCCATCACTGCTAATATCTTCATAACTGCAAACTTTTTACCATGTTCTATAAATATGCATCAAGCTCCAGCAGTCATTTACAGCAGTAAACCACAAACTCATATCAGATTCTGACTAAACTCTGCATCCATTAAATCCAGTTCTCTGGTACTCATACCCACAAGATAAGAAGCAAATTGCGTTTGCGTGTGCGAGATCACTTTGACCACAATGCCCTTCAGACAACACTTCTCATCGCAGAATCAGCTCGACCTACAAAGAGACACTGAAAGCACTGTTTGCTCGATAAATCAAAAAGCCGGTAAAAAAAAAAAATGACAGATTGAGGTTAACCACCTTCACAACAAAAACCTGCTCACAAACTGAAAAGAGAGAAACACTTCCAATACATCCAACATCCTCCTCATGTGACAGAATGAGGCTGATCACAACTTCTAACACTGTGAGTGAACCCAGCAGCTGCTGTACCTGGTAAACCTCTCCGGGGAGAGTGCAGGTGTGGATGCATCCCTGACTGGACTTCATCTTTTAATAAGAGTCTCTTCTTTGGATCCAGACCATAAAATTGTTAGCTTAGCAGTGGCAGACGATCGGGATTAACCGGCAACTTGTTCCATCCAGGTTATTGACTGAGCAGCCAGGCCTTCGCTGTGTGCAGTGGCGGCTTAGAGCCAGAAATCAACAGCTGACTGAATGAGGGCAGGCTGGGTCAGACTCCTGACCACACTTTGGAGTTTACAGCCTCTTAATATGAACAATTGGGGTCAGACAGCAAAAACACAAGTGGTCATTATGAGGTTGTTAAGCATGTCTATATTATCTGCCAAATTAACTGACACATTTTAGATGCTTACTTCACTTGTGTGCTTTTCTGCGGCTGAATGGGTTTAAATCTGGGTATCAGGTGTCTTCTAATCTAATTCCATTTCCTGTAAATTTTAACCGAGTGATTTAATAATAGAGGCACTAAAGTGATTGAAACAAGTCAGAGAGGCTTTATTTTACACACTCTCTCCTTCTCATTTATTTATTTCTCTACCTACACTAATAAATGATCAAACAAATTGCCCTGCTTCCTGAATGGGATGGGACACACCCGGTCACTTCTTTAAATTGCACCATCTGTAATGTTTTTAACGAGCACTTTATCAATTACAGCCTCTGAATAATGTGTCTTTCTTTCTTTCAACAGTCATAAATTCTCTTTCATGATCTAAATTAAAAGTGCACATTCAATAAATTCAATTAATTTGGAGTGGGGCTACTCGTGACGGTCACCAGGAGTATTATTATTACATTGATTTGAGCCTGATTTAGTTTTGACTGCATCATGGTGGTGTCACGCAATCTGTCCCTGTAATATGGATGACATGAGTCCAGCCTGGCAGGTACACTACAGTAAAGGCACCGGCCACTAGATGGTGCAGGGATGATTATTGTTCTGTGTAGAGAAGAAGTTCATATGAAGAAAATGGCCTCTTAAACAAGCATGTGCCTCTGAGGAATTTTCATAAGCAGTTTTTAGCTCAGCAGAGTCAAATTCAGCTGGGATGACTGATACAGTATAGATGAAGCGAGTGGGAGGAGGAGTCATGATTTTTAGGAATCAACACCATTAATCATCTGAAAGCTATAATCACTACAAGAACGGCTATTTATATCTGACGGAGCAGCCCGGCTACACTGACTAAACCAGCAGTTTCTCTGTCACAACACGCAGAAGTCACCCGTACAGGCTGTGATTTAAAACTGGTGGATAACCACCAGTGCACACTGGCAACTAGGGCTGCAACTATGACTGTGTAATATATCAATGTTACATATGAGACTAGATATCATTTTAGATTTTGTATATCTTTATATTTAAGTGATGTCTTTTCCTAGTTTTGAAGGCTGCATTATAGTTAAGTAACTTTCTAAACGTACGTTTAGAAAGAACAGCAATGGACCCTAAAATAGTAACAATAATAATAATAATAATAATAAACTTGATTTATTTGTATAGATGTATCTATTTTCTAAGTAGTAACCAGAAGACTAAGATCATGGATATAAGCAGCCGAAATTAGTTTCCTCTATGGGGTGGCTGGGCTTAGCCTTAGAGATAAGGTGAGGAGCTCGGAGTAGAGCCACTGCTCCTTCACGTCAAAAGGGGTCAGTTGAGGTGGTTTGAACATCTCATCAGGATGCCTCCTGAGAAGGTGAAGGATGAACCCAAGGTGATATGTAAACTCTGCAGGCAAACATTTGCCTATCATTCATCGACTACAAACATGACGTATCATCTGAAACATGGAAGTAGCTACATGCCCATTAGCCACTTAGCACAATCATTACTGCTTTGCTGACAGCGTCATTAACAGGCAGCTCGCTCAGTGTGTGACGTGCACTTGCAGATAAAATATAGGCCTATATTAATGAAGGTCCATTAGCACGGTTTTGTATTTCTCTGTAATGTAGCACAGTGTTAACAATGTTACTGATACTATTCTTTCTCACCATTGTGTTGCCCCGCCCAAAATATGTAATTTAATAATTAAATTAATATCATAAACACACAGGCGAATAGTCAACTAATGGCCCTAAATGACAACTTTTGGTTGACTGGGAAAATTCTTAGTCTGGGGCAGCCAGCCTTTCTCCATGTCACTCAGCCCCATAGACTGTATAAAACAATGGATGTAGCTACTGTTGTGTTGCACATTGATTTGTTGAAGCCGCTTTTTTTTTCTTCTTTCTTTCTTTTGTAGCCAGAGGTGACCATATTCGGACAAGAGGGTTTATCTGACTCATAGATAGTTTCCCTCGCAGGAGGCCTATTACTCAAAAGCAGTGACACCCTTCATGATGCATAACTCTAAGCCTCAATTAAATTTAATTGGGTGAGTTATAAAAAAAAAACCCTCTGTACAGTTGTCATGAAGTGGAAAATTAGCTACAAAGACCAAAACTGTTTTTGTACCAGGCTGTAAACAGGTTTATTTCTGCTGTGAAGCTGGATATTTTAACATAGAGGTCTATGGGGATTGACTCGCTTTTGGAACCAGCTTCAAGTGGACATTTAAGGAACTGCAGGATTTGGCACTTTGCGTTGGCTTCATTGTTCAGCCCCAGAGGTTGCCGCTTGCTCAGCCCTAGCTGCACCTTTTAATCATTAATTAAATGTCACATTTTAGCAAAAATCTTCATCACAATATGCTGGAAACCCAACTTGGTATCTTCAAATAGCTTGCCTGGTCCAAAACTCAAAGACATCAAGTTTACGCTCACATGTAAGACAAATAAAAGCAGCCAATCCTCACATTAGAGAAGCTGGAAGCAGCAAATATTTGGTGCTTTGGCTTGAAAAGTGTAAAAGTTGCTTTCTGTAATCAATTAAAGGAGAAGTCTGGTATTTTGCACTTTGAGCCCCATTCCTGGGTTGTTTATGATGAAATAGAGTGGTTAAGACCAAAATCTTGATGATTGCTCCTTCTCTGAGAATTTGAGAGAATCTGGCTTTCCCCTGCCTGGCTTAACAATGCTGTCTATGGCCATGTGTAAATCTGTCCTAAAACCACCTTAAACGTTCGTTTAAGGTCAGTGGTGTTCACTGATGTTCTGACACAAAAATCATAGCAAACTGTGGTTTCCATCCGTGTTTTTGCTATTCATCTCAATTGTGGAACTATTTTTTCAGCTGCCTCACACCCGTGTGTAAACTTCCGCCTGATCGTTCGGGGCCCTCGTTCGTTATACACTCCAGCCAACTTGATGGCGATAACGCTCCTTTACGTGAGTGTCGCCAACCGGCAGGAAACCCTTGCAATGTAATGGGACACAGAAAGAAGCAGAAGAAGAAGGCTGGTGTTGCGTTCAGAGGCATCGTACTGCGAAGGTTGTTTACAAGCGAGTAATAATGGGCAAGTTTTGTGTGGTCAGCGACTGCAGGAGAATTCCTCCGAAGAGGAGGAGCGCACACAGCACTGTCAAGCTGGCACTTTCACTGAGCTAAAAGACTACAATGACTACAACCTTGTCGTAAACAACCCCCTTTACGTTTCTGGTGGCGGATTACTACCAACGGACAATGAGGCTTCCTATAGGAAATCAATGCATGGACAAAATGTCAAATAAATCATCACGGAAACCACAGTTTGCTGCAATTTTTATGTGGGAACATCAACGAACACCACTGACCACTAGGTGAGTTTCATGGCTTTGAAAACAAACGTTTAAGGTGGTTTTAGGACAGATTTACACATGGCCATAGACAGCATTATTAAGCCAGGCAGGGGAAAGCCAAATTCTCTCAAACTGTCAGAGAAGGAGCAATTGTCAAGATTTTGGTCTTAACCACTCTATTTCATCATAAACAACCAGGAATGGGGCTCAAAGTGCAAAATACCAGACTTCTCCTACTGGACTTATCCTTTAATAAACTAGCTCAGCTACAACTTCTAAGAATCTAAATCTCATCTGTCATCTCATGATGCTGTATCCATCACAGCGCAGCAGACAGCGCTGCTTCATCAACCAGACAGGGCCTATTCAGCCTCAATAAAAGGCCAGCCCGGACCCTGTGGGGTTAAGACGAGCATCGAACCTTCATGTAAAAAAGACACGGAGGGTGGAGATGAAAGATCTGTCAGTCTTTGTGTTTGTCTCTCCAGAGACGCTGCAGGGTGCGGGTTTGGCTGTGGCCTGAGGTTGGCATATAGACAGCTTGTTATGTAGCGTGCTACAGTGAAATTTCCCAGTGGAGACTTGGAGAAGATACAGATGTGGCCTCCTTCACATAGAAACAAAGAATAACCATGTTCATTACAATAAGACACGACCTGGCGAGATGCAAAGACATAAATCCATCTGATGATGAGCAGACAAAGCATGGAAAAATAAACTGTTAATTTTCATTTCATGAATTAACACCAAATCAAGCTGGAAAGTTGTACAATAAGCTAATGGGATAAATTCTCTGTCTCCTGAGTAAACTGGCTGTCAGTGTTTAAAACATCATGCTGGTTAAATGTCATGTCCAGACTGCAGCCTGTCTTATCTCAGTTTCCCGTTTTCATGCATTATTGATGAAGGCTGGTATCACACACACACAAGTCAGTGTCTGCTCTCGATGCTTACATGTTCTTTTGAAGACGCCCACTGCAATCAGACAAAGCTGGAAGTGATTATCGTTTATACCTTCCCACCAAACGATTTTACTTTACATTTCTTGAGAAAACTTGTACAACGGTAAAGCATCTCGACTGGATTCACTCATTAAGACAAAGACAAGAAGCCAAAAGAAATTAAAATAAAACCTGTGAATTCAAGAGGATGCAAACAGACTGAAGGCACTGGTGGTAAAGGGAAACACAATAAGTTCTGTGCTTTAAATACAAGCGATTTTACGCTCCTCTGTAATGTTATAACAATAGCTGAAGCTGACCTCTGACTCTGACCAGAGACCTGCATGATTAATGATGACTTCACTCAACCAAGTCGACAGAATAAATTGTCAGCTTTGTGCGTTTCTGCCAACCATGAATGTTACACTAATACATTTCATACGGTTCATATCAACATTTCTCAAGAGACGTTAGTTCAGATTGCATGTATATGAGCTGAGTTTCTCTTCAGGCCACTATTGTGTGCCACTATTTGAGACCAGTGACATTTCCAGTTGTGTTTGTGATGATAAAACCTGGTATTTTACAAGATGTCGGAACATTTCCAGACATGTTTGCATTGACCATGTCAAGAATTTTATAACCAGACTTCAGGACATTTCACGCCATGTTTGTGGTTATAGCAGTTGGTGTTTGTGACGTGATGTCGGGACATTTTCAGCCGTGTTTGTGGCAACAAAGCCATGATTTTTAACAAGATGTCAGGACATTTCCAGATGTGTTTGTGGTAACCAAACCAATTATTTTTTAACTGGACATCCATACATTTCCAGCCATGTTTGCATTGACAATATCAAATATTTTTTAATGAGACTTTGGGACATTTCCCGCCATGTTTGTGCCGACGAAACATAATATATTTATTGAGACATTGGGACATTTCCAGATTTGTTCGTGGTAAATAAAACAGTTATTTTTCAACAGGACATCTAAACATTTCCAGCCATGTTTGCATTGACCATAACCGGTATTTTTTAATGAGATTTCGAGACATTTCCCGCCATGTTTGTGGCGACGAAACATGTATGTTTAATGAGATGTTGGGACATTTCCCACCATGATTGTGGTAACCAAACAGGACATCCTCATATTTCCAACCATTTTTTGCATTGGCCATATCTGGTATTTTCTAATGAGACTTAGGTACATTTTCAGCCATGTTTGTGGCAACAAAACTGGGCAGTTTTTTGAAAGACATCGCAATATTTGCAGCCATGTTTGAGGTGACAGAACTAGGTATTTTTAATGAGATGTCGACAAATTTTCTAGCCTTGTTTGTGGTGACCAAACCAGGTATTTTTAACAAGAAACTGGGACGTTTCTGGCTGTGTTTGTGGCTACAAAACTGGGTATTTTAAGCCAAAACATGATGTTGTCCTAACCCTAAACAAATTTTTTTTGCACCTAACCCACACCGCACGTTAACCACAGTTCTGTCACAACATAAAATTAGAAAATTGAAAGGTAAGGAAATGTGCAGTGTAGCATATCTGTACATATAAAACAAACTTTACATGACCGTGGTTTGCAAAATTATCCAATGCCACAATATTCTGGTGGTTGGGTTGCTTCACTACATTGATTGGATTTTTTTGTATTACTATTTGATTGTGAAATAAGTGATATCAGCATTTTGTTTTTGGTCTTACATTATGGCAAGAAAATCTGAGCTCCCCTTCAGAAATCCCACTGACAAGATTCCTTACTAGTAGGCGTATTGGCAGTGCAATAATAATAAATAGAACACCAAAGCCAACACCACTCTGCACAGTGTGAGTACACAGCCCTGGTTACAGAAGCCGTGGGCTGAAGGAAACAGCACAGGATTATCTGAAACCTCATCTGATAGCTCATCATGACTCATGTTGTCAGCGGTCAAAAGGTATCTGTCTAGCATCATCTCCCAAAGAGAACCAGTCTGGGTGTTTGTGATATCCGGGAAATTCATGAACACAATGAGGCTCAGGATATTATGGAGAAATTAGAACCTGGAAGAAATATAAATTTTGTTTTTCTTTTATAACACAGTATCCCTGTGATAGAAGAGGGGTGGGCTGCATCACAGCAGAGTGATTCATGTGAATGACATCATCATGCAGTCAGAGCAAGTTCCTATTCTCACCCTGAAGAGGACATCTAGAAAAGCAGTAGGACACTGTGATATATTTTCTAATGGCTGTCCTACAACTGCAAGTAGCAACATAGAGCACTTTATTTTATTAGAAGCTTCAGTGACAGTAGCGGTCAAATCTGCTTCAATCAGTCTCTGTAGGATTGTAATGCTAGCAGCAGAAAAGCAAAATAAGTCCAAATATTCAAGTGATATTTTCAAGTATAGATATACAAGATAAATTATGAGATTAAAGTTTACATCATCATGTGTTTTCTCCAGAGCTGCTTAGTGCTTAAAGACACAGTTTCACCTGCTGTCGTAAGAACTGACCTTGAGCGTTCGTGACTGTGTGTTTAAAAAAGCTACATAGTCAAAGAGAGGGACAAGGTGTTTGCTTTTTCATCTATGCTGTTAAAACATGACTTGAATACTGTTCAGCGTCTGTTAAACCCCAGTAAACCTGTAATACTATAGGCAAAGAAATTTAAAATGTTCATTTGACTCAGATTAAACAACAGAACAAAGTTTTTATAGAGGTTCTCTAATAAACAAAAGCCATGCCAACATGTGTGAGGCTGTACTTAACACAGTGCTGCTTACATCAGAAAGCTAACATGCTCACAATGACAATGCAAACATATCCTTGTTTGGCAGGTATAATGTTTACCATGTTCATCACCTTAGTTTAGCATGTTAGTAACACAAAGTGTACCTGAAGCTGATGGGAATGTCATTTAGCGTTTGCCCAAAGCGACTCACAACAGCTGAGTTTAAACTCCACAGGAACGAGAGATAGATGTCATCAAAAGAAGTTGAGGAGCTTTTAACCGTGGAAGTGTGAATGTGCTCCGCAATTCATGGGAATCTACCAATTGTGTTACAATTATTCTGTGTGCAAACTTTGGTCTGAAGGTGAAAAGCTCATGAGGTTTTCAAAATTAGCTCAATGGGTTCATCATCTGGGTAACGTGAATGGGTTTGTTGGGTTATCTTGAGTTTAAACCAAAGGATCAAACATTTCGAAATATTTTAGAAACAAGGGCTCTAACATTTAGAATTTAATTAACATTATCCTTCCATTCATTATCTGTAAACACTTATCCTACGCAGGCTCACAGGGGACGGCTGGAGCCTATCCCAGCTGACACAGGACAAGAGGCGGGGTACACCCTGGAGAGGTCGCCGGATTTTAACAGGGCTGACTAATAGAGACAAATAGAAAAAAGTGCATGCAACACTCTCAACTCATCAAATATCGCTGTTTGGTCAGTGGACTGTTATGTCTACACATGGCGTGCTAGGTATCCTGGATGCGGCGGCTGTTGATGTTCCCAGACGCCGTGTTAATTAACGCCTGTTACATGCATTCTGTCATTTCAAAATAGACATCAGTAAAACACCTCCTTTCCTTGTGCAACAAATGCAGGTGGTAAGGCAACAAAAGCACATGGGGAGGTTTAGAAAAAAACATCACGGTTTGGCTCAACATTCACACGGGAAGCAAATGCCAGGCTCCTGGGTGAAAGTCTGGTGTTTGTTGGACCTCCTCCTTAGTGACTCTCCAGCTCTTTAAATTAAATTGTTATCCAGCGCCATTTCAAACTGACGCCGCTTGGTGGCATATCATACTGCCGCATAGGGATGCCATTTTTTGTCGGTGTCTGACAACTAAATCACTGACCAAGTGGCGGTATTCGATAACTTCAGAATGAGAATGGGATGCGAAAGTGACATTGTCACAGCAACACAGGGGTTCAAACCCAGCCCTTGCGTGTGAACCCAGAACCCCCTTGCTGTGAGGCGACGATGCTAACCACTGCATCACCATGCAGCCTGTCATGTTCATATATTTACCCCTAGGTCCAAGATGCATGTGTGTTTTAAACAGTCTATAGGGACAGTTTGATTCAATCATTGATCAGACTTCCTACAGATTAAGATGGTTTGATTTACAGATATTCAAAAAGCTCCAAACTGTCCTACTGTAGCATCTCAGATTGAATAAAAGCACACAACAGAGCGGAGGACTGATTCAAAACACACAGACTAGTCTAAAAGCAATCATGAGAGCTTTTCCACCAGTTGCCTTCATTCTGTCCCCGCTGACACTCCTGATATCACAAACTGCAGAGTTTCATTACAGAGAACTGCAGTGACTTTCTGCAGAGCTCAGGGACGAGGCATTGAGGCACGAACGCGAATGGGTGGAGAAAATGGAACATGACCAAATTTCAAGATCTGGACGAAGACCCAGAGTGTCTGCAGCCCACTGAAAATAATCATATAATGGCAATGCTGAGGGGTGTAATCAAGTTATCGTCTTTGGCTTAACTGATCAGCGGATATGTTGAAAGTTGTAATCCCAAAATCCTCACCTACCTCCCTGTTTCACCTCAGTGACACTGCTCGGCTCTTACCTTATTATATATATATCAGATTTATTCCCTCTATGGGAAGTGTATGAATACAAGATTACTTGCCTGTCCAAAAATAGATCTCTCTCTCTCTCTGTCTTTAGCACATTTCTCAGAAAGTCTCAGGAGGCTTTGATTCCTAAATGAACGGTTGCCAACTGAGCACTGAGACATTTCTCAGCAGCGTTAAACGGAGGAGAGGAGCATCTCAGCCTCTTTAGGCTGACAAACAACAGAGGATCTTCATGAAACAAATATCAAAAACTGTGTGCTTAGTTTTGACTCATTCTGTTTCATGAATTAAAGGAACAGTGTGAAAGATTTAGGGGGATTTAGTGGCATCTAGCAGTGGGGACTGCAGATTGCAACCAGCTGAAACTTCTGGTTAGGATTTCTTCAGTGTTCATTGTTCAGGAGGTTCTTACCAGGAGCCGAATTATCCGCAGAGGTCTCTTCCTCTCAGAAACAAATGGATTTGGTCATTTAAACAGGTAAAAACACTAAATAAAGCAGTATCATGTTACAAATCAGTGTTTATTCAATGCCGTTTGGCATGTCAGAGACAGGCCACTCACCTAGCACCCGCTAATCTGTGCTAGCCTTTTTTTCTCTGTTAACTTCAGATCCAGATGTTTCAGAGGTTTTTACCGTGTGCCAAAAACAAACTCTTTTGGTGATTTAAACAGGTAAAAAAACTGAATAAGGGCATTTCACATTTAAAAAAAAGTGTGTATTGCTGACGCTAATGTTGGGGAGGGGCTGCTAATTATGGTTTAATTTTTAGTTCAATTCAATTTTATTTATAAAGCCCAATACTACAAATCACAAATTGCCTCAGAGGGCTTTGCAGCATACGACATCCCTCTGTCCTTGGGAAACCTTAGGAGGCTGACGTGAAAACATGAATGGCCCTGTCTAGAGCCAGTGTTTGGTTTGTCTGTTCTGGGCTACTGTAGAAACATGGCGACCCTCGTAAATGGGGACCTGCTCCCTAGATAAAAACACAGTATTTCTTATTTTCACGATTGTACACAAAAGAAAACATACTCCAAAAATTATATTTCATATCTGCCAGTAGATCCCCCTATATCCTACACACTGGACCTTTAAAGGAGTAAACCAGAACTTCATTGACCCTTCAAAACAGTTTGTCAGATATCGCCCTAAAATAGCTGACAGGTGTGATTTAAGACACAGGACATCCTCTCTAACAAATAGGAAGAGCGACAAAGTTTCACGCTGGACAAGTGTGTCATACAGACAGCAGCAATTCCTGTTTACAACGCCTGACGCTTTAAATACACACGTACATGCATCTCTTCCTTCAACTCTGAGATAACATCAGCAGGTCAGTGTCAACCTTAGCGGGGCTCATCCTTGTTTTTACCAGTGGTATAAGAATAGACACCCAGAACAATAAATTTAAAGCAAAAATGAGATGACATGAGGCCCACCTGCACCAAAACTATAACTGCTGTCCTTGTAAGACATGGCTAAAGATGCCTTATTGTTACCATGGTCACAAATCACACACACTTGAAAGTGAAAATGCTAATTATGCACAAAAAACATAAAAATGTGGAATGATAAATCAATGCTTTGGACAGGCATGATTCACAGTGCTGCAGAAGGGTAAAATGATGATTCATCCAGCATTTTTTTTTTAATATTCACCAAGTCACACAAACCTAAATCAATGTACAGCCAGCCTCTCCATGTTAGCCCATCAATCCAGTCAAATAGCTTATAAACTACTTTTTTTTTTTCCTTAAACAATCTGATAATACCACCCCATGTCCACTACAAACAGTAGTATTGTCCACACAGCATCCTATCATGAGACCAGCCCACCTCAGGGCCAGTTTCCACTGTGCAGGGAGAACAATGAATGTGCTACTGTGGGCTACTGTACTGTAAATGGGTGGTTTCCACCTGAGCCCCATGACTAAGACAGATGTGTCAAATAAAACCACACTCCTCCTTGTTTTACTCATGAAGCAGCCGCAGCGGAGAGCCAAACCCATGCTGGTATCATTCTCATTGATGCTCCTTCTCCCCGGATCACATGCGCCCATGACTCGGTCTACTTTGTCTCCTCACAGCTCACTCATTCACTGAATCTGCTCCATCACATCATGTATCGCCTTACCTTTGCGCTCCTTATATCCCCTCTTCGGTATTGATAAGATATAGCTTCCCCTGCATATTGATCGTTCAGCTTTCCCCCCAGCTGCCTTTGCCGGGGAGTGGAGCCGCCGTGCAGCCGCTGTCCATGTTCATCCTCCGGTACTACTGTAGCTCACACACTCGCCTCGTATTGAGCCACACTCACCACGCCTTCACCCGCCGGCTATTATGTGAACAAGCCCCGCATCCCCTCCCTCCTTCCCTCCTTCCCTCGCTCCCTCCCTCCCTCTGCCTCTCATCCAGCAGCTGCCGGCCGGCCTGATTCACACTCAGTCCTCATAATAATGAGGTGTGATGGCCTGAAGGCTGTGTTTCTGTGTGTCGCATCCCTATGTATAATATTAAAGTTTATATATAGCCTACATATTACTGTATCTATGAATTTTTATTTGTCTTATGACAGGCCTTAAAGCAAAGTATCTAATCCCTTTTTATTCTGATCAGTATTGACCTTAAAGGGGAGCACCGCCTACATCAGGAACTCTAATATGTTATTTCCATGGCCTAGGAAAGTTCAATCAATTCTCGTGAAAGTGTGCTACTCTATCTCAAAGGCAGACACAGGAGAAGTAAGTCTCAAACTTGTGATGTCATTGGGTAGGATGGTACATTCCATTTATCTCAGAAGTCAGAGGTCAGAGCTGGGAATGAGGTCACATGAGCCCGGTCTCACTCTGAAGACTCAAACCGGCGCTTGGGCAGTGACTTGAGGCGTCAGAAGCCAATGAAAAAAGGCGTCCTTTAACGTCCATATGGTATGTGGCCAGTTGCCGTTATAGTTTAACAGCGCCCAGTGTTGTCAGGGGTAAACATGGCAGGACAAGGACGAAAGTTAAGGCAGAAGGGGTGGTGGATGGGTCCAACAAACACCAACTTTCATCTGAGAGAGCTGTGTTGGCATCTGGTAAGATTCTAAAGCCACAACCAAACCAAGTAATTCGTGGTGTTGTACCGTTTATTCTGAAAGAGACTGTATGTAAATGGTAAGCTGAAGATGAAAGTGCACTTTGAAATAAGACATTGCATATAACAGGCAAAACTTGACACGACATCCCAGAATGTCAACAACCAACGCACCTTGCACGTTAAATGTGGACGTGGAAAGTCCATGACCAAACATGAGAATGTGAGAATATATAACATCTTTCACCATTCATTGTCTATGGAGCAGCTCCAGACTTTATACCCTATGACATCACAAATTAGAGTTATAGCACTCTAGTTCTTGGATTTAGGAGAGAGTTGTTTATGTTTACTTACATTTTTGGACTGTCATAGACCATAGAAATAGTATGTTTGAATTCTGAAATGGGTGTAGTTCCCCTTTAATGTTTTTTTTTTTTTTTTTTTTTTTTTAAACGGTGTTATCTCCAAAATTCTTAGAGTATTCTTACAGGGGGACATTATGTCTGCAGCACTCAATATTACATTTCTGGAGTCCTTATTGTACCATATAACATCAGTTTATTGTTTATTAATATGCTCATTATTTGTTTCCATGACAACAACTACTCCCACTTCCAAGGGTTCATATTAAAATTATACCGTATAATCAGCAAATGATTATATTACACCCAACCCAATAAAATGCAGCCCATCAAAAACAAATATAGGCTATGACAGAGGACATGTCAGTAATTAAAAAGCAACTATAAATTAGGTAAAGCTTTAGATTATTGCCTGTAAACTACTGTGTCATTATTAAGTGTATACAGGGTGTCAATGAAATACTTATCAGATACCTGTACACACTGTAAGTACAAGACAATTCGGCTAGGGTTTGGTAGAAGATTAAAAAAATTATGTTTTAGAGGGACCAAGATATTAAAAAGATTAAGTATTACTACTGTTTGACGAGGCAGGAACAATGTGCTAACAGTGCTGATACTGAAATGAAATTACTTTTATTATTATATTCTATTTTTCATTTACCTTTTTCAAAATGATGGCATGTTTACAAAATTAAGGAATTTGCATGTAAAATTCATTTTATAGGTTAAGTTAATGTATTTCAAATAGTTAAATAGGCCTACAGCTGAGTTTAATTGCAACACCTACCTTGTCCCCTGTTTAAGTCAAAGACCTCGTTTGTACCTTGTAATTATTCAATATGTACTAGTTAAACAAAAATACATAGCTCTAGGTCCCTCTAAATGTTATTTGTTTTACCCAGCTCTTTTTCACTGTATTAGTCTTTACCTGAGGTAGCATGTATGGACAGATTACTAAATGGGCCTACTGGAAACAGACCCAGGGACCTAAACTTTCAGGGGGGCCCCCTGGCCCTCACCTGCAAAATGTCACTGAAATTAACACACACTGACCAAGAAGAGACTCAAAATGACCACAAAGAAACACAAAAAGAAAACATAGGGATGCAAAGGAACTGCAAATAGATACAAAACAACTACAAGGATACACACAATAACCTAAAAGAGACACAAAATGACTACAAAGAGACACCAATCAACTACACAGACACACAGGCAAGTTGATTTGTATAGCACCATTTG
Source organism: Cephalopholis sonnerati (assembly GCA_019142605.1). Classification (NCBI taxonomy): domain Eukaryota; kingdom Metazoa; phylum Chordata; class Actinopteri; order Perciformes; family Serranidae; genus Cephalopholis; species Cephalopholis sonnerati. The sequence goes on from JAGQAX010000092.1 coordinate 391,749, forward strand.
TACACAAGGCAATTCAGAGTGCTTTACAGAAGCAGAGAAATACATTATAAACAAAAACATTAAAATTTAAACATTACATGAAAAACATTGGAATTTAAATAGAAAAGAAACAGTAAAAGTCCAATTTAAAAACAATAAAACAAGCAGCTAAAATAGCTAAAAGTTATAGTGATTAAATTAACAAGATGATCTCAGAGACACAAAATGACTACAAAGAGACACAAAATGACCAGAAACCAATGATAAGCATACACAAGATGACTAGAAAACCACAAAAAGACAACAAAGTCTGTGTGTTTTGCTCGTGTGTAGCAGAGGTGAACGGGCCTTTTGCATATCTCTGCCTGTTTTCTCATAATCCACCCATGATATCATAAAGTGGCCCCTCCTCACCTTCTGTGTCCAATAACTGTGGGTACTTTCAGAGAATAATGGTATGTGTTACAGTATCCCTTTAGTACTGTAACACCTTTCTTTTAAATATTTATTATGAGGTTTCTGTCCTCTTGTAAAAATGACCAGGGATTCCCAGCAGTACAGCTAACAGGTTTTTTATGTATGTTTTAGTCTGCTTGGATGCACCGTGTTTGCACAAAGGATTTTTCCCCCTGACTTCCTTTGACCTGCAGCTATAAAACAGGATCTACGTGATAAAAAACACGAGCTGCTGAGGAGGATGTATTTAGCATGTGAGATAACTAACAAAACACAGGAACCAGTGACAGTTCAAATATCTTTGATTTTATCACGGTGTGTATGGCCGTCAACACCAGCTGCAAGAAATGATGATGCGCTGATCATGAGCGATGGTGAGGGACAGTGATTATTTGATAAGTGTCCTCGACTCTGAGGTTGTTTTCAGCATATTCAACTGCAGAAAAACTGTGCTACTTTTAAGTAGGGAATTTACAGCTTAACCGATGTTGACCTAAATTGAAATGTGGGTCAAACTCAACATTTACAGAAGTTAACATGTTGTTCAAGAGCAAAAACTGATTCAATCAGTTATCTGTTTCTCAGGTTGCGCTGGGGATATACACCTAGCACTTTCAAAATACCAGTTTGTTGGCTGTTATTATGCTACCAAGTCAGCTCATAAGTTTATGTCGCTTTACACATCAGTTAACATCTTTGACATGTGCAATACAAAAGACACAATACTGCTGAACCAGAGCGTTGGTGTGTGTTTCACGTGTGATATTCATTTCAGCTCAGGAGTGACGGTGCCTCTGAAATATTCATTACTGTCTTTACTCTTCACTCTACTGGTAATTTTCCAAAGAAGCACGCACAGCAGCCTTGTTAAAGTCACCAAGTCACAGCATTTAATTCTGTTACACAAATAAATAAAGAGTTAGTACATCACTGACACACTGACAAACTGCATTTTGCAATCAGATGCCTGATAAATTAAGATAAACTGCACTGCTATTACTGTAAGTCCTCACAGTCTAGTGTAAATGCTGCAGCCTGTCAGCAGAGCGAGGTTTCCCCACCCCCCTCTTTGCTCGTGGATTTCTGACATCAGACATGAATAAGTATCTCATTAAGATCCCCCAAAACCATCTGTTCAGTGAGTCTCCTCCTTACAGGAAAATGCTCTCATAAACAAAAGACGAGGATTCCCTCGTTAGCCTTGTTGCCTTCATTAGGAATTTAATTCTGTCATCAGTGGCAAGCTGTATTTTTTAATATATTCAGAGAATACATCGGAGACTGTTTTTGTTATAACTGGCACGTAAAACTCTCACTAGATCCAGCAATGTAAACATTCACTTTACACTTAACAATACAAGCCTAAAATAAGCCAGAATACCTGTACATTTAACACTGTAGGCTGCTTTGCATGTGTATGCCATTTTACTTTAAATCCGTAGTATATTGAAGTGTGACGTTCAGGAAATTATGCAACTTATCATCAGCCTTCACTATTTTGTACAAAACAAGATGCAAAAGTCTACTTCATAACTACTGCATGCAAGATTAGCTGTGTGTATGTATTTGTTTTATGCATGAATGACTATGCATGCAGTTATTTTTTGTTCTCCATTTAAGCATAGTCAAATCTTTGTTGGCAGATGCTTTACACAAATGCACCCACACCACCCATAACAATAGAAACTCAAGGAGCTGAACAACAACATGTAGAAATGACTAAAGCTGTGGTCTCATATAAATACTTAAGAGAACTGCAAATGTTGTGTGCGGAGATTTGAAAACAGCTGTGACTGGAAAAATAATCTTGTGATCAAAAAGTTTTGGAAACTTGGGCAAGTCTGTGTAAGCAAACAATGGAAGAAAGGAGGCGTCATTGGGCAGCAAAACCCAACAGAAAGAGCTGTATAAATGTGTCTGCTTTAAGAAATGTTGCATATTTTAACTGCACAAATCATTTTAAACATATATATTCAAACTTTTGCAAGAGAAACAATCTTTAGAACAAAGTGAAACACTGCAGTATTCAATTCCTGTAGTATGGACCAATTAATTTTCTGTTATGGTAATAAATTGATTATCTGTATTGGCCATCGCTGCAGCTACTAGACTGTTTTTACAGGACAAACTGATCAGTAGACAACATCAAAACTTCACACATGTCCTGGAACACCCGGACACCTTTGGCTCATACTCCAGGATCTTGTTTTGACTGCAACATACAGGAGGTGCTCTGTGGCAAACAGCTGCAAGTCACTGATGATTGGCTGACGGCTGCCTCCCATGAGTCAAAACTAACAAACAAAAAACACAGCTAGAGGACTTTATCTGCTATTGTTGGCCTACATTTAATTATTTTAAAAGTATTTGCACAGGCGATAGCTGACAGCTAATTTGCATCTGTTGTCCCTTGGCAGGTAGACAAAAACACAGAAGAAGAGAAGTGTGAGATAATAAATGGAATCATTATGTTTAATACAATAAATACAAGGCAATCATCAGCGGTGACACTTTTGTGCTGACTTTAGCCAAAGCTGGAGGCTGGTTTTTAAACACTGCAGAGCTTCCTAAGACTCTAATGTTTGTGGGTAAGGAATTCCACTTCTACACTAGTTTAAAAGGGACGGTTGAAAATCAAATAAAAAAATGTTCCTCTTACCTGCAGTTCTATTTATCCATCTAGATCGTTTTGGTGTAAGTTGCTGAATATTGGAGATATTGGCCGTAGACATGTCTGCCTTCCTTCACATATAGTGGAAATAGCTTACACTCGGTTTGTGGTGCTCAAAACACCAAAAAAATATATTTGAAAAACTCAACAGCAATGTCACTTTACAGAAATCATGACTCGGTTTCTCAAGATAATCCACAGACCTTGTTGTGAGCAGTTTCATGTAGGAACTATTTTCTTTCTACCAAACTACACCCACCAGCAGTATCACCCACAGAAGGAAACATGCATCTACTGCCAACTCACCTGGCATCACTGAGCTGTTACAGCTCAGCCGATGATGACGCCATTAATGTTTACATCTCCTGCTGTCACGAGCCTTTGGTCCATGAGTAGATGCACACTTCTTTCTGAGCGATGATTCTGTTGGCAGGTGTAGATTGGTAGAAAGAAAATGGTTTCTACATGAAACTGCTGACACAGGGTTTGTTGATTATCTTGAGAAACTGGGTCATGATTTCGGGAGAGAGACATTGCTGCTGAGTTTGTCAAATATATTTCTTTGGTGCTTTGAGCACCACAAACTGAGTGCCATCTAGTTCCATTATATTTAAGAGAAGGCAGACACCTCTACAGCCGATACCTCCAACAATCAGCAACTTACACCATAATAATTTAGACTGATAAAAAGCACAGCAGGTAAGAAGAAAAATGTGTGTTTTTAAATTTTGGGGTGAACTGTCCCTTTAACTGAGAAAGCAGATTGACCAAAGGCTTTAATTCTGAACTGCAGAACCTCAGTCACCCGAAATAGATGCTTTAGTCCTACTGGCACTGCCAGGATCCTCTAAGAAGAGGGGTGTGAGAATATGAATAATTTTAAACATCAGGCATGTATCAGAATGAAATAAGAAGTTATCAGAATTGAGGAAATTATATTTTTTACAGGATATTACAAATGATGATGATCCCTTTCAGGTCGTGGTCTGTGTTATTAGCCAACAGTGTTTGCACTGTCTGCCACCGCTTATTAAATCTGCACAACACTGTGTAAACGATGATGTATTAGTCTTTGTAATTATGTCCATGTGTTCAGTTATCTCGTGGCACATGGCCAGTGTGTCGTTGTCAGTCTCCACCACAGCATTTGTCTGTGACAGCCTTTGTGCACATGTTGTAATGGCAGAGTTGGATGTGTAAGCAGAAGCCCGGTGGGGGTGGAAATGATGCACATAAGGGCACCAATCTGTTATTACATATGTAACCTGTTGAATTTCTGTGGTTTGACATTGTAAGTTTTGGCTATCACAGGTACACATTTAAAGGAACAGTGTGTAAAATTTAGTGGCATCTAGCAGTAAGGACTTCACCTTGCAAACAACAGAAACTTTTCCCAGCTAGGTTTCCTTTGGTGTTCATGGTTAGAGAGATTTTAAAGGGAAGCCAAATTATCTGCAGAGGTCTCATCTTCTCTAAAACAAATGTAAATATATGTATGACCTTGACAACCCACTGATGCCTATGTAGATACAGTATAAACAGCTCTTTCTAAGGTAACGAAAACAGAATGATTCTTATTTTCAGGTGATTATACACTAAAGAAAACATACGCATTATATTATATTATACTTCTGCCAATATTTACCCCTAAATCCTACACACTGGACCTTTAGATGAGAAACCCCCGTTCAGCATATGTCTGTAGGGCAGATTTTTTTTCCATGCTGTTATCAAATCAAATTTGGGTCATTATAGCATTGACACAATACTGGGTTAACTTACTTACCCACCTGATGACCCCTATGAAGCTTTAACCCTCCCTACCCGACACAATACTGGGTTAATTTAGTAAAGTACTTGTGGTTAGGAAACAACTGGGTTCCCAATAAAACCCAAGAGAATGTGTCGTTTTGATTCAGTGTTAATTATATTTTTTGTATTACTGATTAGTTATTTACCCAAACAACAATATGGTTATTTTGATCCAGTATAAAACACAACAAGCTCAAGTTTTACCTTAAACTGATTAATTCTACACCACAGTGTGCATTTAACAATAAAATCTGCAAAAGACACACATACAGTAATATTAACAATCAGTGATGTGCAAGTTTTAAAGAAACACTTAACCTACAAAATGACCATTTGTATATCAATGCGTCGTGCTGTGTTACTTTGAATTCTTGGACAATACTTTGTTTTTTTCACATGTCCCCACAGCGAACATATAGATAAGGGAACACGTGTAGCAACAGCAAAACTATATTAAAATATCCGTCGACAAATTCTCTCACAACTCGTGTAGTATAATCCAGGTTTCATGTAATCGGTTGTGTGATCAGTGCCTCCCAAACACATGCATTTTCATGAAAAAAACTAAATACTGAAGTCTGGCTTTGAAGAGAGCATATATTTGTTTCACTTTCAGTTCAGTTTCAAGAAGTAAAGTTTGGGTAAAAAAACATTTGTTTGGGAAGCACTGAGCATCTGACTGGAGAAATGAGACTTGTGTACATGAGCTGTGTGAGAGTTTGTGAACGGATATAGTTTTGCTGTTGTTAAATGTGATCCCTGATCAATCAGTAAATCAATATCTTCACCATTTTCCATGGAGGCATGCAAGAAAAAGTTTTCTTAATGCAATTAAGGTAACATGTCATGATTTATTGATATACTAATGGTCATTTTGTGGCTAAAGGTTGATTATAACACTTGACAAAATTCTAATTTGGGTAAAATAACACTAACTATGGGTCAAAACAGCCCACTGTCTCGAGTGTGAAAGGAGGGTGATCATTTTATGGGTTTGAACTAAATCCTGCTTCAAAGTCAGAACGATTTGAACTGAGGTATCAAATATTTATGCACTACACCCACTTGAGTAATTACAAAGGGCATTGTAGTCTACAAACTCTGGGGGCCTCCCTCAGCTGGAGGCCCTCAGTAATCAGTGCCTCTATTCACCCCATAACAACACCCAGAATAATATGTGTTTTCTAGTCTATTGTGTGTGTGTGTGCCCCTGTCCTCTGTGACAGAATGTGAAGCCCTGCAGGTCCCGCATCATGTCTCCTGCTCTGACTGTAACTCAGCTTGCTTTTCACATGTGTCTGAGATTTTGTGGTGAATAAAATGTCTCGTAGAAACTGCCAAACTCTGTTTTTTATTCTAGTTGTGTCTGTCTGCAGTTATCATCATGTCATTTAAGGCGTTATTTTTAGTTTTTTAAGTCTGTGCTTTCCAGCAGGAACACATTTGCATGATATTTGCATTAGTAAAATTCAGACTTCAACCAGTTCAGCAGGATGAGGCGAATGCAAATATTGAACTTGAATTTCCATTTTGTAATAGAAAGAAAGTGCCCCCAGTGGGCCCACAGCACCGGCTTCTCTGGCTATATACTGCCCCCAAGTGGCTGATAGGAGCCCAGTGAGGGGCGCAAACGTGGTGAGCAGGAAGCAGAGCGAGGAGCAAAGGAGGAGAGGAGCAGCACAGTAAGGTCGGTCTGTCTGTGCAGGAGGCGGAGGGAAACAGAGACATGAGGGTCGACAGAGTGTCCAGGTTTGTTATGATTTCGGTGCACATACCTGCATGATTTACGCTCTGACAGGATCAGATAAATGCAAGATTGAGGCTATAAATTATTAACAAGGTACTGAGTGCTGTTCAGGTCTGATGTTGTGTTGTTATGGTTTGTTTAAGTAAAACAGCATTGCAATATATTCTAATGTAAATTCTTTTTAAGATTAATTGGCATCAGTGGGTTGTCAAGGTCACAATAATGCACATACAGGGGGAGTTAGCATGATAATTACAATAACTGACCAGTTTTTGATTTTATTCTCTCATGCAACAATAACTGTGCTTTATCGCCATTTTTGTTCAATTCTACAGGGATATAGGGGAGAGCGGGGTCAGTTGGAACAAGGGGACAGTGCTTTTTTGGCATGTTAGAAAGCAATGATGCTCATACTTTCTAACTATCCCTCACATTTTATTCACAGTTTTGTAATCTGCAGCATGTAAGTCCATTTTTGGCTCTTTCAAATGTCAAAATATGTCAAAAAACATATCACTGCAAAGCTGATTTCCTGGCCTATCAGCTTGTGCTAATGTTGGCTGTCTAAATTTTATTGTTAGCTAGCACAGGAGTTCAAAGTGTGTCTGTGCTCCCTTGAATAGTTGGGAGTTATCCAGGAGTGGCTGGGATAATACAACCTGGTCTCATTCCAAAGTTGTTGAAATCCAGTGCTTGGGCAGTCGTTATAGTTTCACTGTGCTCGGCAGCGTCAGGAGGAAAACAGCAGAACGAGAATAAAAGTTAAGGTGGCGAAAGTCAACGGAGGGTGGGCCAGAGCGTTGATGGATGGGTACAACACACCAACTTTCCTCCAGGAGGCCGATGTTCGTGTTCCGTAAGATTATAAAGCCAACCCCTGTTCTTTTACCCTAAACCCAATCACATGCTTTACTTGTTGAAGGAAAAAAGACATCAATTTGCGTTGTTGTACTGACATAGTGCGTTTATTTTGAAAGAGACTATATGTAAATGTTAAATTTCCTGTGAAATTGGAAGCGTATTTTGAAAGAAGACAATGCATGTAACAGGCAGAACTTGACACAGCGTCCCAGAATGTCAACAACCAACACACCCAGGGTACCTTTCACGTTGTAGCTTGGCGCAGAAGGTCCATGACCAAACGTTGATAAGTGAGGTCGGAGTGACAATGTGTTGGATAATATTACAGTTCCTAAATTGTTATAAGTTAGCCATAGGTAGACAAGACTTAAATTTCAAGCCCTGAGCATATTTTGAATGTGCAGCGTTGAACTGCTGAATATTTTTTTCAGCTCTCAAATTGTTGTTATTGACTTTTATTGAGTTAACAAACTCAACAGCCTACATAGACCTATAGGCAACGTGTAGCCTATGGCAGTGATTCCCAAATGGTAGGTCGCAGTCCAAAAGTTGCTAATGGGTCCATTCGGAATGGACCGCAAAGTGACTTGTGAATGTGTCAAGTTTGTAAAAAACACACTTTGTTTTGAAGTTAAGTGAAATTCCGGCACAGAGCTTTTTTTTTAAGGTGCCGTTTTTTGCTGTAGAAAAAGTGAACAATGGTCAGCTACTTAACAGAGACAGCAAACTAGCTTGACAGCATGGCCAAACGCAAGTATGGCGCTGAATATAGTTAACTGTGGACCTTGAACTATTGACTGAGGAGAAATCTGGACGCCGTGGCTATGGTAACCACATTAAGCTAATGCTGCTACTGAAATGACGACTCAAGACACAAATTCCATAGCTCAGTAATATATTAAAATAAAATGAACTTCTAAATGTTATCCATTTCTCAAAGGAATGTGTGAGTGAGTGGCATCGTAAATATAAGGTGTTCAGTTTTAGACTGCAGTTATTTTGTAATTTAAATGATATTCGTTAGCCCAGAACAAGTTGTCCCACATGAAAGACATGTTCCATCCGACCCCGCTCTCCCCTAATGGAGATTAATTCACCTAAATTCAGACAGCAAGAGTTCACAGCCTGTTATTATTACAAATGTACACATTACTGCAGTAGAGTCAGGTGTTATGTGAGGTCATTGTCTCTAAAAAGCTTTTAAAGCATTACTACAGCAGCAGTGTTAACATTTAATCAATAAAAGACGTTATATCGATGACCAGCTGTTCACACTGATTAATGATTATTATTACCGAAGGAAGTTAAACTTTATGACACTCGAGTTTCACCGTGTGAGCAAATGAGGCTGTGTAAAATCCCCTCGGATGTTGCAGCCAATGAAAACCATGCTGACATTGACAGCCGAGGTGCATCCTGGTAGTGGTAGTCGGCTGGTCGGCTGCAGCCCGTCAGCAGCGCTGTGCTGGCTGCTGTGGAGGACTACACAGCTCCGGGTGTCTGCACAGAGGCGGCTTGCGTTGACAGCGGTTGGTACTGAGCGAAGTACGGCGGCATAAATATCGCCCGTCTGGGTTTCCTTTTTTTTTTTAGGGGGTTTAACGTTTCCAAAAGTTGACCTCTGCAAGTATGCAGTCCGAATCGGGAATAGTTCCCGACTTCGAGGTCGGAGAGGAGTTTCAAGAGGAACCTAAAACGTATTACGAATTGAAGAGTCAACCCTTGAAAAACAGGTCAGTTGTGTGGACAGTTATTTCCCACGCTGGAGCTGGGGTTTGGTGTTGGGGTGATAATTAGGCTGCGGACTTTGTGAATTGTTGTCCAGGGTCGGTGCATGTCTGAGGCTTTCTCCACTGATGTTACTGGGGCTGAGCTCCGGACTGGGAGTCAACTTGCCTCTCGTTCCTTATGGTTATCCTGCTGGCATGAAGTTATGCAACACTTGGGTGTTGTCTTGTCAACATCAACTTCAAATATTAGCTTGTAGAGGAGCAGACAGGTCAGTCTGATGAGATGCTGCTGCTCAGCCTCACATGTGTTGATGGTCGATGTGCTGATAAAGCTGATGGGTGTGTTGCTGTTGACATGGGATTCTGCTGAAATACATAGGCTGTGTCATGAGTGTCTCTGCACGGCAGTGTGCATGGGAAAATGCATTCTGTAGGATAGCAACAACAGGTTTGATAAGTCAAATAATATTGTTGTTTTATTATTGTTGCAGTTAAATGTCAAAAAACCTCAGACAAAATGACAGAGATGCTTTTTGTAGTGGAGTTTGTCTAAAAACACTGGAAAAAGTCTACAGAGAATATCAACTAGTCCAAAGCTGGTTAGAGCTCCACACAAAATCTGCCTTTGAATCAAGTGTCTGTCTCTATGTGTGCTGGTAAATAAATTCTGCATGTCATCGTTGGAGAAGGTGCACTAAATCCTGATAAAACAAACTCTCCTTGATAGAATAAATGTTGCAAACATTAATAGTTCCTATGGTGTCTCAGGATGTGAACACAAACACTGACTTATCAGGAAGCTATTTTCAGCTTTGGCACATTGAGGCCTCTCCACACAGTCAGGATTGAGCTGAGTCAGGTCTATGTGGTCAGATGTGACCTTTCACCCTTTCTCTGGAAGTGCTGCACAGCAGGTGTGCTGTATGATGTGTCTGTTTGATGTCATATTCAGATTAGCGCAGCCAAATTACTAATAATCTGTCCAGGGATCTTAGAAACAACATAGGGCTGGACAATATACCAATATCACATCAATAACAGGATGTGAGATTACATGTCATCTTAGATTTTGGATATTGTAATACTGAATATTTTGTCTTTTGCTGGTTTCAAAGGTTATTGATTTATCAAGGTCAGCAAACATGATCGAGGTCATGTCCATGTATCATAAAATAATGCCCTTGTGTTTACGTGCGTATTTGTTTACATAAAAATGTTACCAACATTCTTGCCAACAAAATACCAAATTAATCTCCTGAGACTCAAACTTTTGTTTGGTATGTATTTTCAATTCTTTCTAGCTATTTGAGATTAGTAGGGCCTGATAAGTGAAAAAAAAAACAACTAAAGGCTGTCAACAATAATAGATTAATAAATAAAGTCCCACGTTTCTCCAACGAGACAACAATAAAGCCTTCATGTCCTCAAAGGAGATGTCTTCGCTTGTTACTGTTGCTAAAATTGGTCAAAGTTGTATGAAATGTCAAAACTAGAAACAATATTAATCATAAATAAACAAGTTTCAACCATTACATTTGATCAGGTTTTGGACCTTGTCCACTTTTGTGTTGGGATGACTTGGCAGAGATGGCCGCCATCTTGTTTTACATGGATCAGTATATTGTGGTCTTATTACCACTACATGGCACAAAAAGTGTCCACAAACGAGGATGAGAGGTCTAACTTAAGCAGATTGACATTTAAGGTCCAGTAAACCCAAAATGTGATGTCCTCATATGAGGACACAGGGTCTCAGGAGGATAAACAGTTTTCCAAACCATTATAAGACTTCAACGCAGTGGGAAAGCTTGATGAACAGAAAAACTATGCCAAGACACGCTCTACTTTAATTTTTGGTTGAAATAAAAGTTAATTTCTCTTTGAAGAGTGTACTTGCATTGTTATACTATTATATTATCAGTATATCAGTGCCATAAAGTAATCTTTAAGTGACAGTATTATCGTTAATCACTAGTATTTCAGGGAACATATTTGAGGTGGGAATCACCAGAAGATCCACAATACAATATTATTACGACACTGAAGTCACAATACAGCATTATTGCAATTTTAAATATTGTACGATATGCTGAGTATTGCGATAAAATATGTTGCAATATATTGTGATTTATGATTTTGTTTTTAAACTGTAAATTATGTCCCCAAAGGAAAACTTTGTCAACATCTGTATTACATAATAGGTTTTCAGTCTGCTAATCTCAGTTAAGCCACTTTTTTAAGCAACAAAATGTATCTAGTGGACTGAAAAATCTATTGATTTTATTATCCTAGTAGGCTACCTAAAGTTTAACTTGTATTTGTAATATTAAAAATTTATATCCTCCTGAAACCCTGTGTCCTTATATGAGGACATCACATTTGGGTTTACTTGACCTAATACTTTATTCTACTTAACTTAGATATGTTGTCCTTGTCGGTGGACACTTTTTTTTTTTTTTTTTTTACATACAGTAGCCCTTTTTAAATAGGAACTGTGCAAATTTGCAGGAAAGCCCAATCCGTCTTCTTTCCGCATTGGCAGTATAAAAACAAAATCGGGGAGGGCGGCAAAATGCCACCTGCCTACTTTTGTTTATACAGAATGTGCCTTTTTCAAGGCATTGGGGGGCATGAGCTAGTAACAGAATGTGTAGCTCAGCGTGTGACGTAAACAGTGACGTACTGAGGAAAGCCACGGCTGGTCAGTCCTTTGGCGATTCTCTCGTACATTGGCCCGTCCTTCACGGTTCCCGTCATCTGACGGTTAATGGCCTCCTCGTTAGCGAGGGCAAGGAGGGCGCGCAATTCTTTATCTCCCCAGTTGCTCATCTTTGCGTTTCCCTAGTGCTGCTAGATTCCTGCTATCAGCTGTTACCTGTTTTGAAGTCCACCGCAAGTGGGTCGCACATGTGGCGTCATCAACAGCCCCTTTTTATACTTATCTGGTCCTACTGATCCCAAATAGCTGGGAGAAATTTTAAAAGTATACTAAACAAAAGTTCAGGTCTCAGGAGGATGTGAAAAAAAAAAAAAAAATCAATACTACTGTGTGACAATACGATATTGCCACACAAAAATATCACGATACTTTGTTGTATTGATTTATTCCCCCACCCCTACAAAATATATCGACCGGCAAAAGCACAGGCCTAGCTGCATTACAATAAAGTAATGTAATTTTCTGAGCTTACTATAGACTGTTCTAGCTGTTCTATTATTTGCCTTTACTCAGGTAGTCATTAAATCAACATTACTGATGATTATTAAACAAAAATCTTAATGTGTAAATATTTCTTGAAAGCGCCCATTGTGTATCCTACAGTATCATAGCAATATTGATGTCGATGTATTTGGTAAAAAAGACTGTGATACAGCCCAACACTGGAAAATGCGCTTCATTGTTTTCTTGCAGAGAGTTTAATGAGAAGATGGATATCACTCTCACGTCTGTTGAATATGAAGCTGGAGCCAGAAGACAATTTAGCTTATTAACATAAAGACTGAAAACAGGGGGGAAACAGCTAGCCTAGCTCTGCACAAAGATAACAAACTTTACCTTCCAGCAGCTCACAGTGTTGACAAGACTTGCCATAAAAACCACAACTTGTCATTTTAACACTTCAGTTTCAGTATGATTTAAACAAACAAGATGTGGCGTGTTAATTAGAGAGCTGTAGAGGTGTCAGAGGGAGTTTTTTTTTAGCTTTAAAACAGAGCCGTTTACCCCTGTTTCGAGGATTTATGCTAAGCTAAGCTAACCAGCTGCAGCTTCATATTTAATGGACAGACTTGTGAGTGGTATCGATCCTCTCATCAAACTCAAATAAGTAAATGAAAGTATTTCCCAAAATGTCAAACTAGTCCTTTAAGGAAGAGAGAGTATGAGCATATTTATTGGTCTTCTTAGTAGCAGACAGTGACCTGTAGCAAAGTCATCATTTAGTGGGTTTGTGTGCTGAATATAGATCTGTATCAGAATATTTTTGAGGTATAATATTACCAGGTTTATTTTTAGTTATGATGAAAAAACATGACTCCCTGCTCTGGTGATTTATACGTTATGAAACACTCTTCAGCTGTGATCCAACTGGGAAGTTGTGAAACTCACTTTGCCTCTGTGATGATGACAATGACGGTGATGATGACGACAATACAGCTATTAACAGAATGGTGTCTCATTATCTGTATTTTGTGTCTACGCGTCTCCGTTATGTTGTTCAGCGGTAGTTATACATGGCTTCATTGTCAGGCTGAGACATACAGAGGACAGTACACCACTGTGTTCAGACAGAGCTCTTATTGCTGACGTTGGGTAGACTCCTGTTATTTTTTCCCCCTCTGGACATTTTGTTGCAGATTTGGAGTTTGTCTCCTTTTCTCTGAATTGAGCCAAAACACCAGTTCAGGGAGAAAAACTGTCATCTTGCTCAGTCCTAACCTTTAACCCACTTCTGCATTTTTTAAACTCATTTCTTCATTAGTGAAATGTCATTATACTGTTACACATACAAGGGCTGAATCTGAGCTGTGTTGTTTTGTTGCTGGCGGAGCAGCAGTGACAGTCGGTCTCAGTAGAAGTGAAGTATCACAGATTATTTCATGCCATTTCCTTTGGAATATGTGAAGTTGTCTGAAACAGTTGTTTCGATTGAAGGTATCCCACTTCCTCTTCCCATCACATGAGGATGATCCAGCATAATAATAGTCACGATGACTGTGCTGTGAGACATTGGTTGCGCAAAATGGATATAATTAGTTTTGATTGATTATTGAGGTGTATGATGTCCACCCCCGCTGTTTCTAAATTTAAAATATTAAGTGTGACAAAATGTCATTGTAGTTTTCAAAGATTATTTTGTTTTCTTGCTGTCTTATCAGTTTGACAGAGCGCTCAGACGGCTGCAGACGACGTGCCAGACTTTTTGTTCCTAACATAGACGTGAGACAGACGGTGAAACTAGTCTTCTATGCAGTGTAAATAAGCGGTATAAATTTAGCAGTGGATGTGTTATATCTGAAACTGGGAGTTGGGGGATCATTATTTGCAGCCGTTCTTGGCATGCAGAGTCAAACTGAGGCTGAAAGTCTTAGTTGTGATTTCTAAAGCAGGGGGCGAATTGTGACAGAAGCTGGATATTTTTCAAAATGTTCATATAAATCAAAATATTATCTCAGGTACTGGGTGACAGAATTTTTATTTTGTGGCATTTTTTACCTTTATTTGACAGAGGACTTGTAGAACTGTGTAATTTGACTGCACCAGTAGCATCTAAATATGATATCAAACACCAACTCAAATATTGCTGCTTTGTCAGAGGGCCTAAACGTGCTAGGTACCCTCCTGCGTCAGTTCTTGATGTTCTGGGGCAGGGGTCAGCAACCTTTACTATAAAAAGAGCCATTATTGGCTAAAACAAGAAAAGTTAGTAAGTCTAAATGAGCCCATCAGCATTACCAAAAGGTCCAAATGAGCATTCATTCATTTGACTTGGCTAGTCTGCAGTGGGCTATTTATAATTATTTAGTATTTAAACTTTGCAGTGTTGGAAGGGTAAGCAAATGAATCTGTCCACACACTATTAAAGGCTGGATTTTCTTCCAAGACGTTTCCTTTTTTGGATTTGGAATCCACAGCGAGCCTTGCTAGAGACACCCCAGGAAGCCACTGCTACTGAAGTTCAGTAAAATTTAGAGGAAAAGGCACCAGGTTGTGAACATATGAAACACATTTTAGTTGATAAAACATTATAATATTTTTTAATTTGATGTACAGGCTACACATTTTTACAGTTGTAGAATGCAATAATCACTTTAGGCGTACAAAAATAACAAATGAAAATCTGAATGTTAAAAAATAAGCATGATTCATTCCCACAGCCACAGGGAGCCAATGGAGAGGCTCTGCAGGTTGCCTACCCCTGTTCTGGAGTGTCATGTCAATTTACCTTTGTTACATGCATTGTGTCTTTTCAAAACAAACTTACGGCGTACATAAAATACTTAATTTTTCAGTGTATTTTATGCAACAAAAGTACGTGGTTAGGTTTAGAGGAAAACATCATGGCTTGGCTTAAAATAACTACAGCTGTAACTAAGGTCATGTGACGTCACATGACATACATCATGTTGTTATTGAAATAATTCCACTAATTTTGGTTTCACACAGGAAATGAACTGTGGCTCCCAGGTGGAAGTTTGGAGTTTATTTGACCCATTCAACCTATGTGGAATTTGTCAATCTTTATACTAGGTAGTTGCTGGGGGGTGTTTTTATGGATCGATATCTCGATATCTGATGTCTACTAACAAAGGAGCAGTATTTGAGAGTTCGGTTGTTGTGCGCTGTGTCAGCAACTGCCGCCACCTGGTGCGTGTCATACTGCAGCAAAAGGTACCTCTGTGTGTCAGTATTTGACGCTGAGATCACTGACAGAGCGGTGGTATTTGACATGTTAGGAATGAGAATGGGTTGGTACGACATTCAACAAAGGTCCCAAGGCCTGAATCAAACCTGGGACTTTTTACTTTGGTAGATATAACTTTACTTTTTGGGCAGACTCAGTGTGTTTGGGGTTGGAAAGAGGGTAATGAAGTTATTTTATCATGTTGTGATAGAGAGTATATTATGTTACAGAATCTCAGCTTGGTTTGGTAATTTATCAGTTAAAGCTACAGTAGGTAGCTCACATGAAAAATGACTTTGTCATATTTGCTGAAACTATCACTATATCCTGACAGAGGTACATGAGACAGATAATGTGTGGAAAAATCTTGTTCCCCCTCCTCCTCGTGCAATCCCCTGTGCCTGAACAAAACAGCCAATCAGAGTCAGGAGGAGTATGCTTTCAGTGAAGCTCAATGTGGCTTCATGAAGAGCTTTGCAAAAACATTGGCTGAGCACCAGCCTCTAGCAGTGAATATGATGCGTTAGAGACTCCTCTTGGGTCCTTTAAGAGCATTAGAAGGAGCCAGAGGAACCTGATTATTTCACACATTATCTGTCTCATGTACTACTGTCAGGATAAAGTGATAGTTCCAGCAAATATGACAAAAAGTTATTTTTTGAAAGTTACCTACTGTAGCTTCAAATTGAAATCACAAGTAAACAAACTGGTCCACAGATCAATGAAAGTGATGGGGCTGAGGGAGCATGCTGCCATTTCAAACGCTCTTTGAAAAGACTTTCATTAAAAAGGCAGGGACAATTATTGCAGACCCCTCCCATGTCTTGTATTTACAATATGAACTGCTCCCATTAGGTAGACAACTTCCCAGTTAAATACAGTAGAAGACACCAGAATAGGTATGAAAAACTCTTTCTTCTGTCTGTTAGTGAATCTCCTAAACTCAGGACACTCAAGGAGGATGTAAAATGAGGGGCAGTGTTGCATGTATTTTACATGCAATTGTCTGTTGTATGCACTTATAATAACTTTTTTTCATGTCATACAAACCAAACTTTAAAAGGGTAATAATGTTTAATGCAGTATAAAACACAAAGACCTATGAAAGAGCTATAAACAAAATTATGACTTGAAATCAGGAAATATCGGATCAGAGGAAAGACAAACAAAGCTAAAAATGTGATCAAACAGCCAATGAAAACCTTTAGGTTCTTGACAGGTTGCTACACATATAAACAGTACTGAGAGTACTGAGGTGAAATACTCATATCATATTTCAATATGGCTGGCTTGGTAAAAGACTTAGCACTTATACATTGTTATTGTATCTTGAAAGTTTGTTGCAGATTGGCTTTAAACTTGTGTCAATTTTTTTTTTTTTTTTAATGAAAACAATATAATTACCGGTACATTTAGATCTGCCTGTGACAGGAGGCTGAGTCAAAGGTGGACGGTTATGAAAGTTGTACTGGGAGCAGCTTGTTCCCATGGGGAATCCTAGACAGAGATGCCTGAGAGGCCGAAGGGTTTCGTCCATGAGCTTAAGACGGACCGAAGCGCTTAATGACACAGACAGGTGTTGTGGCTGGAGTTAACAACTTGTTCTGCAGCCATGATTACTTTGCTGCGTCGTAACCTCTTCTGTGGCTTTTTAAAGCACACGTGTGTGCTTTACATTTCTGCACTGGAAAATTCTCACAAACTTTGGATTTTTTTATGTTGCGTCACAAGTATTAATATCAGGAAACTGTGTTCTTTGTCAGCCTCTGTTGGCGACCAGTAGGGACTGCAACAACACTGAAAACAGCACTTCCTTCAGGGCAGGTCCCATCCTGGCTGATTTAAAATGTTTTAGGGCTATGACTAATAGTTGTGGAAAATAGTGAAAAATTACCAGCAAAATATGCTGGAGCTCAACATGACATCTTTAAACAGCTTGTTTTGACCATTGACCACACTGGTGGCCGAGGCTACCATACAAGGTGCCACCTCTGTCTCTCCAGCTCTGAGCCACAGCCGCCCTAAAGTGCAAGCTCTCTTATCCTGCTACAGGGTAGCGGGGGGGCTGGAGTCAATCCCACCAGACACTTGGAAAGAATCAGGGTACATCCTGGACAGGTCATCAGACTGTCACAGGGCTTACATGTAGAGACAGGCAACCATTCACACTCATCTTCACACCTATGAGCAATTTAGAGTCACCGATAACCTGCATGTCTTTGGACTGTGGGAGGAAGCCACACAACCCAGAGAAAACCCACACTAACACAGGGAGAACAAACTCCACACAGAAGGGCCTCAGCTGGCCGGTGGATTCAAACGTGGAATCCTCTTGCTGTAATGCGACAGTGGTACCTACTGCAGCACCATGCTGCCCCTTCACTTAAATGTTGAATTAGCTTTTGTGTCAGCTCTAAAATATTGTGACTACATGAGTTCATGGATGATTGCTTTCTGCATGAAAAGAGTGCTTGCACATCCTCCACCAATCAGCAGATAAAAAATAAAGATATTAGCCAACAGCTCTGTAACAATCAGCTAAAGTGTAGTTCCAACTCACTGTGATCCATTTATTATAATCATGTAAGGATGTCAGAGAATTTTGGTGCCTTTAAAGTCCTCATTTAAAGTCCTCAACCCCCACAAATAATTGTAATGTCCACAAGTTTAGTCCAACTTGAAAAAATCATCCTTATAGAGCCTGCTTAGTCCAAACAAAATGTCCAAAAACCAAAAGTGGAATATATGTCCTCCCTTCAAAATGCAGAAATACAAGTCAAAACAGCAACACTTTGCAAAAATTCCTCGAAAGAATCAAACTCACCACACGCAGAACTAAGAATAAATAGTCTGGCCTAGAGTTGATCTGCAGTCTTTTGCTCAGTGGGGTTTAGTTTAGTATTAAACCCCCCAATTATATATAATACTTTTCCCTTCACCCTGATGGTGGCGTCACAGCTCTTTAAAACCCTTTCAGATGGTCACCAAGTTACATCCATGTTTCTCATGGTTATTGTGTTTGAAAATGAGGACTGAGTAATGTTTTTCAGCTGTGAATGCTCTTTTTACAGTATGAGAATGTGTTGATTGTTTCTGTCACCTTCAAGGAAAATCCAGGACAAATCAGCCTGAAGTGTGACAGGAAGAAGCTGCTTTGTTGTGTTTGTACAGCGTCCTCATTAGCATAAACCTGAAAACTTTATGGACTCACTCACCCTGTCATAGGAGCGTATGTGCTGTAAGAAATGCTCCTCCTCACTGTCCTCAGATGCTCTGTTTTCTCCATGTTGACGCACAGAGGGAGGAGAGGGGAGCAGGAGCTAGAGCAGGCTGTCCTGATGAACAGGGAATTATGAAGGTCATGGAACGTAATTACAGAAATAGGACCCGGCAAGTTCAAGTTATCCCAACTGGTCTGGGCTTCCTGGAAAGAACCTGATTATCTCTTGGGAATGCTTTAACAGCTTACCCTGTGTTGTTTAGCTCTTGCATATGAAGCTGTGAGTGTCTCTGGCACTGCTGCTCATTTGCAGGGTCACAGCAGTTTACACCAGTCAGAATTTTTTACACCAATTTTACTTTTGACATTTATTAACAGTTTTTAAATCAAAGGTGATTGGTTTAGAGGTCCCTGTTTGATAACATAGTAAAAATGATGTATGGATAAACAGTATAGTTAGGCATGGATGAATTGGCCTAACGAGAACAAGCCGAGGGGCTCAAAGTGTCAGGGTGCCCACTGGCCTTTGCCTGCAATATGTCACCCAAATTAACACACGTTGACCAGAAAGAGGTGAAGAACAACCACAAACAGACACTAAAAGACCACAAAGAGATGCAGAGGAACTGCATAGAGGCATGAAATAACCACAAAAAGATACCAATTGACTACTAAGAGAAACAAAACAATCACAGGGAAAAAAGAATGGCTACAAAGAGATACAACATGATTACAAAGGACAAATATTACCTCGCAGACATGAACAGCCTCAAAGAGATGTAACAAGTTAACACAAAACAACCACAAGGAAACAGATAATTTCTACAAAGAGATATAAGTTGGCTACAAAGACACACAAAACAACCACATGAAAAAAAGGAATGACTACAAATAGAAGCACAGTACCTATAAAGGACAAAAAAAATACCTCAGAGACAAACAACCACAAAGAGACATGCAGCCACCACAGAGAGACATATAACAACTGTAAGGTGACACAAAACAACCACAAAAAAAAACAAAATGACCAAAAAGACAAAATTACCTCAAGCACATTGATCTCAAGAGACACAGAATGGCCTCAAACAGACACAAACAACTACACAGAGACACTAAAAAAATACTTCAAAGACAAAAACAATCACAAAGAGACAAAACAAACACATCAAGAGATACATATCAACCACGAGGAGATACAGAATGTCTACAGAGAGACACAAATCAACCAAAAAGAGATACAAATTGACTACAAAGAGACACAGAATGACTACAAAGACAGAAATCGACTACAAAGCGACACAAAACAACCACAAGAGACACAAAATGTCTATAGAGACACAAACTTGAAACAACCACATGAAAAAAAGAATAACAAAAATAAGCAAAACATCCATATAGGACAAAAAAATTACCTCAGACATAAAACAATCACAGAGATAAACAAAGTGACTACAAAGATTGAACAGTAATGACACAAAAATAGTCTGAAAGTGACACAGAACAACCACAAGGAGCCACAACATGACCCGAAAAAATACACAAAACCACAAAATGATGCATAACAACTACAAAGAAATGTATAACAACAAAAAAGAGGCTAAACTGCTAACAAGTCTGCGACTTTTTCCTATGTAGGATACTTGGTGGGGCCTTTTGCATGTCTGTGCCCAGGGGGCCCGGTGTCTGAAAGGTTTCAGTCATAGTGGCTCTTTTACCAGAGGAGCATGTTTAACAGTTCCTTTCATTATGAGAATATTTAATTTTATGCTGCATTGTTCATATCTATAGTTTGATGTGTGGGAGAAAAACAACATAATGCCCATATTGTGATGGGCATTATGTTCTGACATTTTAAACTAATAATGAAAATATGAATCTGCAGATTAATCAGTAATGAAAATAATTGTAAGCAGTTGAAACAGTTTTGTGTAAATCCTGCACAGTACAGATGTTGTTTGGTGATGTTCATGTTCACAGTTATTAATAACCATACAGTAGGCTATTATGCAGAAACTGTGTATTTACCTAATCTCACATATGTACACCCAGAGCTTCTACCCAGAGAAGTTTACTTAGTTCAACTAGCTGTAGTTGTTTGTTCAGTTGTTTTCTCGTCTCCCTGGTTGTAAAGCCGACATAATTAATAGTCTAGACTTCACACTTGTATACAGATGCTTCTCATTATCGCCGATTTGCTTGCTCGTAACCATCTCCTGGGGAGTGATACCAGCTGCAGCACGCTGGGGTGTTGTGATCAGCAGGGGAGTGCGAGTGGATCAATGTACTGTCATGTAGGGTCATAATCACTGAGCTGTGTTCCAGCTGAGAGGTCGTGCAGTCTGCCAGGAGGGCCCGCTCTGCTCAGTGAACGAGGCACCTGCAGTCTGATGGAGACAAACAAAAGGATCGTCACGAGCAGTGTGCTGCAGGCAGTGTTTTTGCGGCACAGTTTCTTGGCTTCAGTCTAACATGGAATCTTGCTAGTTAGACCTTTCTCACTCCTTTAATAGCTCTGTGATATTCATAAGTCACTGTGTGCTCCCACTTTTTTCACTATGCCCATTTACAGAAGTATCAGAGTCAGATAAAGTGCACTGAGCTAGTCGATGAAAGAGCATCCCCTGGTGGGAGAATGGATGAGGACTTAAATTACCTTTTATCTGTGTGGATGTCAGTGGTTGTTTTTTGGGTGTGATGTTGAAATTTGTGAGATAGATTCTTAATTTGTAGGTATTTAAATCAAGAGTTTGCACAAAGTGTGTTCAGGTTGTGTTTTAACCATTATTCTAAAAGTGAGCATGTTACTGTAACTGTTTGAATTTTCAATTACCCAAAAGTGGTATTATTTTTTCTACCTGCAGGGTAGGGTCTTATTAATAGAAGTTTAAATATGATAATGGGTAAAACATTGCTGTCCAGTGAAAGTAATGCAATTGGTATTTAATGTTTCAAATATACTGAAGAATTTACAGCGTCTTGATGGACTGAGAAAAAGTCTTTCATTAAGATTAGAGATGGGAGAACCAACAGGCAACCTGCAGCTCAGGAGCCACATGGGTCTCTTTGGCCCCTCTCCAGTGGCTCCCTGTGGCTTTGACCAAAACATATATGGAAATGAATAGGTAATTTTTTTAACCAGGGCTGTCAATTAAAAAAATAATCTAGTTAACTACATGCCCTGTGATTAATTAATCTAAATTAATTGCAAACATCAACTGTTGCTGTGAAAGTACTTAAAAAATTTAAATTCAAATAAATTTGAGCAGATGTGTTGTAGTAAAGCTGCTGGATTTTGGCACGTGTTCCCCTGTCCTCTACCACCAAAACCAGTCCATTGCAATCCATTTTGCAAGGGAGTTTGGATTTACTGAGTTTGTGTGTGAACATCTGGTCAAGTGTGGCTTGATAAGGCTGGCTGCTAGCACTAGCATCAGAGGTTGTGTTAGCGCGGACATCCGGGTTTGCTGCTAAATGCTTTGTGTTGAGGTGATATTTCAGGCTTGAAGTACTCCGATGGTACAAAAATTCCTGACTGCAGAAATTGCAGAGAACAGTGCTCCTATCAACAGTTCCATCTGGGCCATTTTAAAATATTAATGTTCCACTCAGCAGCGTCGTCTTGTCTGCCTTCATCATGTGACAAAGTCACTGTGGCCTACAGTGATGCACCAGGTCAAAGGGCACCACTGAACGCGATTAATCAGCGTTCATTCTTCTAATGCGTTATTTAGTGCGTCATACGTCTGGAGCCCGGAGCCTTTTCCTAAAATTTGCCAAATCTCAATGGCATTAGCTAAGCTTGAGTCTTCTTAGTGAGGATAGCTAGGAAACTTATTGTGAGTGGACAGATTTGTTTGCTGTCCCCACTGACGCTGCAAAGTACCAAATAATCATAAACAGCTCACTGCAGAGTTGAAACTTTGTTGGAAATGATCCATTCAAGTAATGTTGAAACACCGGCAACATCTTTCTTTGCAACATGGGCTAAAATTCTAGGAATGTCATGTTTTGCCACTCCATCCCAACCAAGCAGCACGTCCGTTACTGAGGGCAAATATCCTGTTATAACATAACGTCATACAGCAGCATACAGGCAGGCTTAGCGTTTTTTTTCTTTGACTAAGAAAACCTGGATGAAAACCAACCCTGTACAAATAGTCTCTCATTTCCTTTACACTGTGTTCAGACTGAGAGATAATACAACAGTTGTGTTGATGCTGAAAACCTGCGTGCAGTAGGCCTACTGTTTTCCAAATTGAATATTGATCAGAATCAATAAGGGAATCAATGAACAATCAGGGTCAATAAGCAGAATTGAGTATGGCATTGTAATCAGTAAAATCTTATTAATTTCCATCCCTATTTAAGACCCCCTTTCAGACTAGTTTTAAGACACAAAAATACTGAATAATAATTTATGTCTGATATGGTTTTCCCACACAAAAAGAACAATGACCTACTTCTTCTTACTCATAGAAAAATCCAGAATCTATTCATATGCAAATACTTCTCATTTTCAAGTTTAACTGCGAGACAGAAGCGCAAGAAAAGTCTGTCCTAAGTGTATGTGCACAGACGGCTTTCCACATTACATCTGTGTAAGCTGCACGCTAGCTCATGATTACAAATCATGTTCATACTTACATGTCTTAACTTCAGGTTTAAGGTGAGCTCAGAGAAACGTTCCCCTCTTCAGCAGATACAGAAACTCTGCACAGACATCATTCTGCACAGTGGAGCTCAGACATCCAAGTGAAGTAGCAAAAAGCAAAGCATATTTTTGAGTGGGAGTGAAATGTCTAGATAAACAATTTAAAAAACAATTAGATTATCTGAGAAATGTATCCTCACACAGATGAAAACAGGGCTGTTTTTCTTAGCTCATGAGAAGTTGACATTTTGGAGACACATGCTGTGACTAAAAGTTGGTTACAGGCCGTCCGCTGAGCAGTGACGACACGTGTCTCCAAGTGTAACAGTATCTGTGTGGTTTTAAAGCAGCGTGTTGATGGGCAGCGTGTTCACAGTGGGCGCTTGCCCTCTCCTCTGCTCTGCCGTTGCACTGGACGGGGCTGGTCCTCTGCCTGGGACTCTGTGTGGCGATTGGAGATTCCAGGCCGGGCCCCGGAGCCTCCCCCCTCTGACACACTTTCAGCGCTGCACCACTAGCATGACTTTCATTGCTCTCCAAGGGCGGGTGGTGCACCTTCAGGAAAAAACAAACAAATATGGAGGCCGTAGGAGTGCAAGTGTGCAGACCCTGCTCATTTGACTGTTTGTGAGTATGGCGCCTGAGCATGCTGGCATGTGTTAAGGCATGATTTTGTAGTTTGTTGTTGTGTATATACAACCCTAGGCCTGTGTCTACACATGAAGGACAGTGTGCACAGAGCTGTGTATGGAAAGTATACAATCATAGCTATAGCAGATTTCTCCTTGTGCAGGGTGTCAGGGTGTTAAATAGTTTAAACTTAAACTGGTTCTGGTTAATAATCAGCATAATAATTAGTTTGTCAAACAAGCTCAGGCATGAAAGCACTTGGTTATTAGTTTTTTAACTAAGAAGTGAGCAGCTATAAAGATTTTAACAAATAACACTCACCTTTTTAAACAGATAATCACAAAAAGAGTTTAGATGTTTGTAAAAATCTTAATGTAATGCCATTAGTTTTTAGATGAGGTTGTTGTTATACCATTATTGTCCATTAGGCAGAGCTATTAAGCTCCTGTTAATTACCAGCAGTAATATTATGGTGCAGTGTGTCTGTTCTGCACATTATTTTCCTTTAACAGCTCAGTGTTTTGACCGATCAGACCTCCGCTGCTTGCTGTCTCTTCTCTCTGGATGCAACTTAATTTCCCTCTTTCCTGTCTGTCATTAAAACCTGCATCAAAGCCTCAGCTCTGACTAATAATGGAGTGATGGAGCAGCGTCGTGCAGAATCAGAGGAATCATGAGTTGGGTGGGTGGGGCTCTTCAGCACTGTACAGCCATTGTTTTTTTTTTTCTTTGAGATACACACAAACATGAGAGGAGGTGTGTGTGCACACACACGAGTGAAAAAGTTAAAAAGGACAAAAGAGCTTTTTATGTGTTTCAGTGGTCCGTTTGGCAAAAAGCCACCAAACAGTCGAAAGGAAGAAACACAGAGAGAGAGAGAGAGAGGAGCTTTGCTTTGTAGGAAGGCCTCTGGTCATTCATGCACACACACTCACACACACAAACACACATAAATCAAACTGATAATCAGGAATGTATTAAAGAAAATCATGAGGTGCTACAACTCAACAATAGATCTCTGCTATTAAACCCTTCTCCTCAATTTGGAAACATCATGAGATTAACTTTCTGTAATCATTCAAGTGTAGTTAAACTCCTCAGATATTTACCAGGGTTGATATTGTAAACGTATGACATTTATTTTAACAAATAAGGATCCGTCTTTATGGCTGATTTTATTGCTTTATCACAGATATATTGACACTGGTGTATATGTCGTCTGATAAGTAACAACAAATTCCAGCACAAAAAAAACAAAGATTGGCTTAAGGTAATTTAAACAGTGGTGCCATAACATATTTTGTCCACCAGAGAGCACTGGCACTGGCACTACCACACCATGAAATACAGCACAGGCATTCATGGTTTCCACACTATAAGTCCTAATAACTGTGATGATCCCCTGACTTTTCCTCTAGCGCCACCAGCAGGGCAAAATGTTATTTACCAGTACTGTGGTACATTACCAAATAAATCCAAAACTAACAACATTTACCTTAGATGCGCTTTTAGTTTGGTGCTAGTTAGCAAATGTTAGCATGCTAACACGCTAACCTCAAACGGTAAATACAGTAAACATAACTCATATAAGAGTGAAATTATGTGATGTAAACATAATAGTAGAAACATAAGTTTAGTATATGACAGCTTGGAAGGGGATTTGAACCCTGGACAGGCTGCTAGACTATCGCAGAGCTGACACATAGCGACAGACAACCAGTGAGGATGCGAATGTAAGCATTTAGCCCCAAAGACTAGGGAGACTCAATCTGCTTTGTCTGGGGCCAGTATGCAAAATGACAGGGGCTAGTTTATTAACAAACATTAATAATATATAAATAATTAGCCTGGACCTCTGTCAGAGGGTCTGGGGATCCTCCCCCAGCACTTTTGTTTTAGATAAACAATCTATCTTTTGATTTGTTTTCATGCATCTTATGGCACCTTATTCTACACTTAAGTTCAAAATCAAAATTCCCGGCGTGAATCAATTATTTATTTTTATTGTGAATTAGAAAATGGTCACCAAGTCACTCAGAACCCTGTTGCAGGCCGTACGTTCAGTATGACCACAGCCTCACAGAGCTGCAAGCATTATTTAACAATACAGCAAGTTAGGCTTTAATTTTTGTAAATATCAGTGTTTGCGTTAATAATTGAGTTTTTTTTCATTTGCATTTGTATTGGATTTTCATATATTATATATATATATGTATATATACACAGATATATCAACAGTACAAACACATTAACACAAAAATAAGTGTGATATTCAAACCAATAACAACACACAGTAACAGTATGTGGTTGTCTGGGACAGTTTCAGTGTTTCAGTAAGTATCTTTAAGTCAGCCATTCTGTTAGTTGGTGTTATGTCTCATATAAATGTTCAATTTCTCCCATTTTTAAAAAAAATGTAGTCTCTTAAACTCTCAAAATGTAAAAATTGAGTATTTTTCTATTTAATTTCAAGATTCTGAGCTTTCCAAGGCCTCACAACTCTCCAATCATCAACCTTTAAAATGTCTACTTTATTGTTCGATTATTATGCTGATGTCAGGTTGAGGGGAAGTGTGTATAAAATGGTGCACAGGACATCATGCAGCTAGTAAAATGCTCTCTTGGATTTGAGCTCAAATGCAGTGCAGTATGACTTCCAAGAGACATTGGATAAAACAGATTCTGTGTGTTTTATATACAGTATTTGTAATTTTATCAGGCAGTGTGGAAATCAGTATTGTCTGATTTTGAAGCTATGACTGAAAAATGTTATTGGAGACAGTGGGTCCATGTGGTGAACAACAACAGGTGTGTGTCTGTGGAGACAGAAACTGGTGTGTCCTCTCCTGTGCCTGGAAGCGCTGCTATGCCTCCAGGTTGTTGTTTTTGTGTTTGAGGTGATGGACAGGGTGTTTTTGCTCAGACTGCCTGTAAGGGTGTGAAGACTAATAAAACTGAAACTTTAAGACCGAGGGGCATGGTCTTTCACTGAGCTGTGTAAACATTGCATTTTGATATTTTTACTACACTTTTATCCACCTCAGTTATAGGAACACATCCTGGGTGCAAACAGAGGACAGATGCAGGCTGCGGAGTTTGTTACGACTTAAAGATGCCCTGTAGAGTTTTATTGTAAACAAACAAAAGTCATGTTTACGTTTAGTTTTTCTCACCAAAACAAATTTTGTGTGTCCTTGAGGTCAAACACGTTGAATGTATTTCCTTCCTCACTAACATTTGCAGAGCGGATATTTTTAATTTTTTACTCAATACATAAGTACTGCCATGAAATTATATTTCAAGTACCTAAAAGAAAAAGTACTTATTATTTCAAAATGATATGTATTTCATTATTGGATTATAATAAGTCTATTGATGCATTAATATGTAAGCAGCACTTTAATATTGCAGCTGGTGGTGTTTTAACTGTATCATAATTTATGTGTTGATTGTTAGTATTAAAGGGTCACTTTAGTATTTTTCAACCTAATGTCTCATATTTCTGTGCCCAAGTGACTAATGGCAACAGCAGTTTTTGAAACTGGTCCAGTATTGAGTGAGAGGGCAGCAGCTGGCAGCGGTGAAACAGGTTGCAGTGTAACCACTGGGGGCAATTGTGCATTGTTAGTTTGCATCCACTTAAAGTGTTTGTTTTTGCCACTGACAGGCTCAGATTATTATTCTAATGTTGTTTTCACAATAACAATTCGCATGAGTGAATTACATGTAAAGTCAATGTAAAGATGCTATTAGACGCAAATTCCTGCTGGGCAGCATGATGGACGCGATGCAAAATGCTGGAATTACAGCATTATTAGCATTATTAGAAACCAATTTGTGCCGCCACAGCCAGTCAGTATTGAGATCCTGGGGGATATACTGATGGAAGTTCATTCATCGATTCAGTGATTTCACGGCCTATGACATGATTCTTACAGAGATAGATCTTCGTGTTAAAGAGTAAGATACTTTTTGTTTAACAGAAACAGCCTCAAAAATTACCATATGTAAAAGCCACCAACCTCAAATAAAGAGTAATTTTATCATCGTAAAACACACTTCATTCAAAGTCCACAGTAACAAAATAAAACCCACAAAAGTCATTTTGGTTAGTTTTTCCACCGTTCCAACAATCACCAACTCTGGTTTGGTTGAAATAAACAATTAATTCACCTGGTTAGATTTGAAAATATGCTGGCCCTATACACACTGAAATTACTATTTATTTAAAGGAGTCTGGTGTGTTTGGCAATTTCGGGTTTGTTTCAGGTCAAATCAAAAGAATCCTACTCTTTAACACAAAGGTCTATCTCTGTAAGGATCCTTTCCATAATGCTGTTAGACGCTTAAAATAATAATCTGAGCCTGTCTGTGACAAAAACATGTACTTTAAGTAGACATGCATTGAGGGTGCGCAATTGCCCCAAGTGAATACATTGCAGCCTGCTTTGCTACTGCTGATTGCGGCGCTCTTGCTCAATACTGGACCAGTTTCAAAAACAGTTGTTTCCAGGAGTTACTTAGACACAAACATGTTGGAAAAAGGGTCCAGGTTGAAAAATACCAAAGTTATCCTTTAATAATATAAATCTGCAACACAGCTTTCAAATAAATGTAGCCAAGTAAAAACTTCAGTATTAAGTGGAGTAGAAGTATAAAGTAAATACTTAAGTAAAGCATGAGCACTTCAAAACTAATACTTGATTTAATACACATCCACCACTGCTACTACTGAATGTACAGCATGTTTGTGAGTGTAGTGTGTGGTGTGTGTTACAGTGGTGTCAAAAGACAGTGTGAAGTCAGTATTCAGTACTTTTTTCCAGTATATTAAATTTGAGAAAACATTTGCTCTACTGTCACCACTGTTTAAGAAGCAATTTGGTAAAGATCATAAAGCTGATTGGAATGTATTTAAATGACTTCATGGTAATATCATCTGCATTCTTTAAATTATACATTTTGAAAGGAATTTGCTCTTTAAGTTTATTCTAACTGGAAACGACACGGAAAAGGAAATAAAACGTCTGTTATCTTGAAATTCAAACACTCAAACAGTGAAGCAGATTAAAGAAAGAAAGAAAGAAATCAAAGGACTTTAGCTCTGGTGGTGGAAATGAACGGAAAAAGCTGTTTTAACATTAGATCCAGTGACTTTTGTTTGAAACTTGAGGGATGAAAGGAAACACAATCGCCCAGAGTCACACAGACAAAGGAATTATGCATATGAACGCTAAACCTGATTCTATGCACTGGGTGAAGTACAAAGAAACATGCTGTCGGATTGAGAGACCCAAACTGCTGCAGTACTTCCAAAAAAAAACAAACTACAGTCTTTGTTCTGCTGTAATTCAGTAATTAAATCTACTTGTTATTTGATTTATTCAGGATAAATGATCAGTTTAAGCTGCATCAGCATTGTCTTCAGACATAAATGAGTCAGTTTATGTTAAAGTCTTGGGTGTAATCTTACTAATAATGGTCAGAAAACGTGGTTTTATATTAAACTGTAGCCCATTTTTGCCCTTGTGCTCAGTGCTCAGTGGGTGTGGTATCAAACAATGAGATTATATGCAGTACTGGGGGGAGAATTATGGTATGTTGAGGGCTCAACACCCACTGAATACGCTGTCGGCCGAAGCTGTGTTTGACTCCGCTGGCTAATTAGTGCGATTACTGCACAGCTGGATTGGCCAGACGTTTTACTGAGTTTTGTCAAAAGGATCACTCACTCGATGAGGGCTTCATCCCGACAACTTCTGCTTCAGCAGAGTCTCTCTATTTTAGGACCGCAGGGCTCTGTCTGGGGAGTAGCCGTCTAAATTTAAGAGAGTGGGAAAACTGAAGCAACCTTTTGCGAAACCTGTTCCTCTTTTCTGTTGTGTGTAATTCTGTTCAAGTTAAAAGCTTTGTGAGTGCTGCCGGGGGCTTTTTGCTTCCCAAAATCATCATAATCAGATAGTTTTTGAAAATGCATTTTGATTGGTGCTTTTACTCTGAAGTGATTTAATTTGTACTATTTCTGAAAAACAAAAAGTAATTGCATCAAAGTAGAGCTGCAACTAACAATTATTTTCATTCACCAGTAAAAAAATGAAAGAAAGAAAGAAAGAAAGAAATGCTTTTTACATTTTCCTTTTGGCCAAAGTGAAATCTTCAGATTGCTTGTTTTGTCAAACCAACAGTCCAAAACTCACCGAGCCCCTAAAGTCCTGAAAGGTGACATTTTTTATCTTCTGCGCACAACTCGTTCACCTTGTGGGAACAAAATACTTCTTGTATCTTGTGTGCACAAGTTACCATGGTATAGGAACAATTTATATACAGTACCTTGTGTGCACAAGATAATTATCTTGTAGGAACATGTAATTATATTGTGGGAACAATTTATATATTTTGTGGGAATAAATTAATTATCTTGTGTGAACAAATTCTTCATCATGAGGGGAAAAATATCTTGTGGGAACAAGATACATGTGGGAACAACTGACTTATCTTTTGTGCGCATGATAATTATGTTATGGGAACATTTTTTTTAATCTTGTGGGACCAAAACAATGATCTTGTGTACACTAGATGCTTGTGGGAACAAGTTATCTTGTGTGCACATCTTGTAAGAAGTTATCTTGTGGAAACAATTCATTTTTTTGTGGGAACAAAATAATGATCTTGTGTGCACAAGATAATCAACTTGTTCCCACAAGACAATAATATAAAAAATGGGAATTAGGGTTGCAGCGATATACCAGTTTTAAGGTATACTGTGATATAAAAGTTGACTGTTATAATACTGTGTAGGTTTTTAAGGCTCATTCTGACTGACAGTAATATAAATGCTGTAATACCATGATACCATGTAGGTAAAAACCCACAGACATTTCATCTACTTTCTGAAATGACATTTTAGAGACTCAAGCCTGCAGATGTTTGCTTAAAAAATGACTGAAATGTCAATTAATTTTCTTTCGAATCAATTAATTATCTCATTTTTGCAGCTGTACAGTTAAGATTTTTCTTTTGATCTCTGCCCCCTCAGTCACCCTCATATTAACCTTTTATTCCATCTGCTTTCCCTTCATCTTCTACTGCTCTCTAATCTTTCTCCTCTCTCGTCTCTTTTGCTTGACCTCTCCTTCCTCGTCTGACCTCTCTCTACCCTCTCTCTGTTATCACTCTGCCTTTTTGCCTCTCTTCGCCTCACCTTTCCAATCCCCCCTTTGCTTTCCCTCGCTATCTTCACATCTCTCGCTGTCTCTGCTCATTCATGTGGCATCTCTCTCCCCTCTGCAGCAGCCCGTCGAACCAGCACGGCTCCTCCAAGCCCCCACTGAGCTCCTCGGCCATGACATCACGCATCCTACTGAGGCAGCAGCTGATGCGGGAGCAGCTTCAGGAGCAGGAGCGGCGGGAGCAGCAGAGACAACAGGCCTCCCAGTACCCACAAACCACAGCAGCTCAGAGCCCCGCCATCAATGTCAGTGTCCCAGCCAGTTTGCCGCCTGCTGCCCAGGTGCCAATGGAGGTGCTCAAGGTAAATAACCACGGCTCTAGTTTATGATAGAAGGAGAAGAGGAGGGTTAAATGGCAGCATGTGTGATTGGCAGGCTGTCAAAGTTATTACAGTGTATGTATAAAGTTTCCACCTCTGGAATTAGAAGTTGCATGTGTCACAGTTGGAGTCTGAATGGTCCAGGCAGCGCTGTATTTATAGATTTTATTGACTCGTGTGGACAGTCAGGCAATCGTGGTTTTACTATGACTGTGTGTAAAAAAACACGGGAGTGAGTGAAGTGTGTTAAAATGCGTATATGGGGATTATCTTTCCTGAGAGAATTCCTCTTTAATGCATGCTGTGCTTCCAGCCATTTGGATTTAGCCATCTTTAATCCTATTTGCTCAGCTAGATTCACATCTTTTCAAGCTTTGATTCCCTGGCAGTCCGAGGGACAGGAGACTGTTTCTGTACGAGCAGGGATCATTTTGTTTGAGGGATCATTTTAACAAGCAGTTAAAGCAAGTAAGTTTTCCTGTTTGTCTTCTGCCTTTGTTTTCAGAGAGTTTGTAATATTTTTTAAAAATAGGGCGATAGAAATGTGTTGGGCTGAGCTGTGTGGCAGTGAACATGTGGATCAGAGTTATTTCCATTTTGTGGTCACAACTGTTGTTTTTTATGGCACATTTTTTAGATTTCAGTGATTAACAGTAAAAAAAAAAAGATGTGTGATTGTGATATACAAAGATTTGCATGATACATAGATTTTAAGGCTTTTTTAAGGTGTTCCTGACTAAGCAGTTTATTGAGTCAATTCAGTTTAAGTTGTTGTTTGTACTTTTTTGGAGTTTTTACATCATTGCGAAGGTAATGGGAATGTAATATATTCTTGTATGCATGTATTTAACTTTTCGCGAGTTTTGCATTTTCCATTTATCAACAAAAGAAGCAAATTAAGCTTTAAACTCTGTCATCAATTTCCATTTCTTTAGTACAGTACATTGATTTTTGAAAGGCTATGCGGTCATAGATGCAAGTCTTTTCATTTTGAAAATGTAAAAACACTTAAGGGAATCAAATACACAAACCTGTTCGTGCATTTCTCCAAGATGATGATATCTACAGATTTATGATCCTTTGGTGTCAAAAAATCAGATTTTTATACAACATCAAATAGCTTCTAGTCACTTAATAATGGCTTCCATGGGGAGTAAGTTATCTCAGACATTGCTGTTACAAAATATTGCATATAGAGGATAATATAGCTGCTGTACAGTCTGTGTGATGTAGATCATAAGCAGTTGTTTAGACGCCTCGATGGACAAAAGGAGCTTTATTTAAAGTATCGTTTAAATTGTATAACCTCACACTAGGTGTAGTAGAAGTACTGATAAACTGCGGGCTGTTGAGTAATCTTTGTTGATCTAAATCCATCCACAACACAGTCAGAGATTTCATGGTTACTTGCTCAGCCACACTTTCATCACCCTGGATGTGTGTGGCATGGGCCAGCAGCGAAGGACAAATACAGTATATCCATTGAAAACATTGCCCTCCTCATGCAGCATAAACATAACTTACTCTCCATAATCTGCAGCTCTTTGAGAGGTTTAGGGCACCCCCGCCCCCCGAACCCTCGCCCCTGTGTACAATACATCAAGTTAGAGTAATTTCTCTGCTTTGGCGAGAGCTTACAGACATTCTTCATTGACTGAAGCCCTCAAATGAAAAGGCCGTTCCAGCTTGGCGCTGTTGAGCTGGGTTAACCCACTCCCCTGTCTGTGGGTAGATTAGCAAGAGTCCACAAAAAGCTCAGGGGTACCAGGCAGAGCTGCTGGACCTCAAAAAGTGCAAACATTAAGCTCAGATGAGTTTATCTAAAGACTGATTGGACCCTTAATTAACCAAGTGACCCTTTGACCTTGTGGGGAATAAGTAAGGGATCAGTTTAGGGATCAAGACAAAGGCGAGCACAGCCTTACCACACACCGAACGCTAATTCAGTGAAGAATGCTCATAATTAGCCCCAACTGCCTTCATTCCATGGCATATTTAAGAGGAAAAAAACACTGCTTTGAAATTTATGTAGGATAACTTCCTAAAAGGGTTAAAAAATGATTTCTTTTTCAAAGGATTTATGGTGCCATGGAAAGAACAAAGTACTCTTCAACCCTGTACAAAATGTACATTTCTTTTGGATTATTCGGTCAGGGTAGCTCGTGACCATCAGAACGTACACAAAGATGCCACACAGATGTCTCATTTCGGTCAATTTGTAAGTCAATTTTGTAATACGTAATTTTAAAAAGTGGCATTACACAGTGCCGTCATTTCATTAAGTTATACATGTGGCACATTGCTAGAGCATTTACTTAGTAGGTTTAGTCACAGTAATTTAATATTAGCTTTTTAGTTATCACAGCTGTACATTTTTAGTGTACAGAACAGAAAACCACATTGTTGGAAAAACTTATAACTAAGCTTTTATGGTCATTTTACACAACGTTTATCATTAAAGGACACAAGGTTTATGTACCTTTGGTAATTTGCCACCTTTTTGCACAATAGCATGACAATACACGAGAGGTGGAGAAGCCCACAGGTTGCTGTGATGTAGCTGCTCACATTAGCATCACAGTTGTTGTCTGCAGGTTCCACAGAGCACGTTAGCTGCTTAACTGTGAGACAAAGTGGCCTATTCTTCTAGCCTGCATAGCAAATGGGGGCATTCTTGTTAATGTATCCTGGTAGGACCGTCATGGAATGCCCAAAGCATGCAAGTTAAAAAAAAAAAAAAAATACAGATCAGTGTTTGTCAGCTCTCACCCTGCGTCCTCTCTCAGTACAGCGGGACGCTTTGTGCGTGTTTCTGCAGTGTTTCTGACTCTTTGAGGGTTATGTTTTGCGATGCCCTCTGGGCTGTTGAAGGATAAAACTGAGCTGATAAACAACAAGCCTTCTTGTTTGCTGTACTTGCAGATGAGTTGAGTTAGCAGTTGACGTCACATTTCCAAACTGTGTTTTGTAAATAGCACAATAAGTGAAGTTGGGCAAAGTAAAGTTCAAGTCCTGCTGGCACTGAGACCCTCTATGATCCATTGTTGTGCCCATTGGCTCCGACACAAGCTGGCAAAGTGAATTATTAGTATTAGACGTGTGTGCAGAACTTTTATAGATCTCAAACCTGGAGACTAGAGACCAGACTCCTTGTAAGTAGTTTATGTAGAGCGACAAAGACTGTAGAAGTTCAGTCTGTGCTGATGTGTCCACTTTGTAAAAACACCATAAAAAAACTCATTTTCAATCCCTAAAAACAGATACAGTTTCACCCTTTCCACCGTTTCATCCTAACAAAAGCTACAGTATGTATTGAGAAGGCCGAGATGTTCCACCCCTGAGGTCTGTGACCCCCCCCCAGGGGGCTCCACTGATCCCAGTGCAGTGAGATCATTAAAGTATGTGTGATAATTTAGGAAATCCCTCGGGACAACAACAAGCTTGACAAACCACTAATGCTCAGTTAAACGTAAAGAGAAAACTAACTGCTCCAGCTGCTTAAGTAAACATAAGAGGTTTACTGTGCAGATCTCAGGGCTACGATTAATGAGTATTTATATTTTCATAATTGATTGATCTGCTTGTTGTTTTCTCAACTAATTGATTAATCATTTGGACTTCATAGAGATAAGATAAGAATGCAATGTGCAAAGAACCCAAAACAGTGTTTTTAGACTGCTTGTTTTGTTGGACCAGATATTCAGTCAACTTTCATATTAGACAAAAATCAGCAAGGACAAATAGTTAATTGATGAATGACTTTAGGGCTGTAACCCACAATTTTCATCATCGATGAATCTGCTGATGGTTTCCTTGACTAATTAATTAATCACTTAGTTTTAAAAATGTTAGAAAACGGTGACCCCCCAAACCCACCCATGTCATGATTTCTTTAAGTCTTGACTTGAATGATTGGCCATCAAAGAATCGCAGATTAATTTTCTGTCATTAGACTCATCTAGTGTTTGACAGATCATTCCTGTGGTGAGGAATCATAAAGAGTCAAGACTTGACAGTCTGAAGCCGAAATGTTGCATCCACTAACACACTAGGTTAATATCGTCATACTGAGATTTTTTTTTAATTTTTTTTTATCAGGGCACCTTTTACTTACTGTCTTGTGAACATAATGCCCTTAATGACCTCGTTGTTTCTATTCTTAGTGTGAGGGAGAAAGAAGGGGGGAGGGGGGCAGTTGTACGGAGATCCTACAGTAATCCTTTATACAGTGTGGTTGTTTCATTTTTGTAGACAGTAACAGTTATCACTTCTGTGGATGTGTGAACTTGACATGATGCTTACAGACAAAGACAGACTATAAGAAAACCCTGGCAGTATGTGTATGTATATAGCAGCAGCATCTAACCTGGTGGTCTGAACCTCTCAAGGGGTCATGAGATAAATCTGAGGGGTCGTGACGTGAGAAACAGCATAGGAAAGTAGGAAAAAAAACATTTCTGCTAAAAAAGTAAAAATGAAAAAAAAAAAAAAATTGTTGCAAATTTTCTGAAATAAAGATTTGCATAGTGCTGTTGTTGTACAGGCTGAAACCTGTACATGCAAATACACAAAAAAGTACCCCAACAAATAGCCAAAATTTTGGGAACCACTAGCATACACTGTGTTCAGGCCAGGGTGGGGCACAAGCTCATACAAATGATGAAAAAGGGTAAGTGAACAAAAGAAATAAACTAACATAAACAGAATATAAATGACAATGCGGAGCACACTAAGCAGTCAAGCCAAGAAATACACAGAACACAGTCTAGGTGTAGGCTGGATGGATTAACTACTGTTATTTACAGAAGATTGACCAGTATTTGACAAAACTGCAAGTAAAAGAACCAAGGAGGTATAACTCAGAATTTAGAGGAAGTTCTCTGTTAGCACGTGATCATCATTATGAATTCACCAGTTAATTACCTCATCAGTTTATCAAGACATAACGTGAGCTGAGGGTTTCATGTCAAAACAGATAAAACAGCCAGAAAATGACAAATATGCTGACACCAAACCTTGTATATATACTACACATTAATGCATTTAATAACAAAAGTCTCCGTTGCTAAATCGGCCCTGGTCACTCTTGTGACGACAGAGTAAATTGTTCCCTCACAGAGAAGGACAGCACTCTCAGTAATCCTGAAGGTCAGTGGAAACGCCTCAAGTGTTGGAACGATGGTGGAAACCAACTAATGAGACAGACAGGATTAACTGTTTTCTTTTCTTTTTTTTTATGTGCACCCAAAAAGCTAAATATGAAGCTCTGATGTAACAGCAGCTGACTGACTGCAAATTAAAAGATGCTACTTTGACTGAAGATGAAAAAAAAATCACATTGAATGTTTATGTGCTTTGTTGGAAAAAAAGAAACTAAAAAACATTCATAATATTTCATTTGCAGCACTCTGAACCCACAATTTAGTTATTTAATATGCATATTGTTTTTTTATATTGAGTCTAGGCTTTAATTGGCTTTTAACAAATATTGAATGTCTTAAATATTTAAGAACCTATTCTCGAAGATGGACATTTAAATTGCTAAATAAAGACTTTCTAGATAGATTGCTGATTTATTATTTAGCTACTATCTGAATGTTTTTCTGTATTTCATTTGCTGATAAGTAACTTACAGATAAAAAATATTTTAATTATCAGTTAATCGATTATTTTTTAAATTGAAATGCTAAAAAATGATCTGCTTCCAGCCTCTCAAATGTGAATATTTGCTGCTTTTATTTGTCTCTCCTTTGACATTAATCTTAATATCTTTGGGGTTTTGACTGTGGGTCAAAATCAACAGACCCTAAAACAAAGCCATATGAGAGAGAAATCAAAATGAAAAGAGATGAAAAGGTAATAAAAAATATGTTAAGGGATTCATTAGACTCAGGGTAATGTGCTAACTCTCGTACCAGGTTCAACCCAACCTGAACTCAGTCACAGTTTATTAAAGAAATGGAAGAGTTAACTCGTCTTCACGGCTTGTGTAGCTGTCATTTTTCGCATGTGAGTGCAAATAACTGGATTGCTCATTTATGGTTTAAGTATTATCCATCTGGATTAGGTTTGTAAACACTGCGGCCCATAACATGCGTTCAGTCTATTTCCAGGATCAGCGTCACTGTGGTATAATGTAATGTATAAAGCACATCATTTTTAATAAAATCATGCCCGCATGCTTGTGGTGACTGTGGCTTTGCAGAGGAGTTGATTCACAGTTGATGATCTGATAACAGTGGAAATGATCCTCATGATAACATCACTAACGGTACTACAGTTAAACACCACACTGAAAACCCAGTAAAGACTAAAGGATTGTAGTGACCTACATTAATGAGTCTCATTGTTTTGCACTTTAGCCCAAAGCGTTTCATGGCTCTAATTAGTAATTGACGTGCCGTAAATATGTCCCCCCTCAGTGCTGTCAGTTTTACAACCCTGTAGTGACATCATACCTGCTTGAGAAATGTTAATTTACCTGTCACATGAGTATCCCCCTACAGAACAATGATACTATCTGAGCACAGAGAGGAGAAACTGAAAGAGTCTGTCTTTCTGTGTTGCATTTTTCCTCTTCTGACCAGAACAGTCAAGTCAGATAACCTGACGTGACCCGACGATAGGGCCCTTAAATAATATCATGATATTTCAGGGTATTGTTTTGATAGCGATATTCGTGACGATTTGACAAATTCGTAAAAAAAGACAAAAAAAAAAAA
This sequence comes from Cephalopholis sonnerati, assembly GCA_019142605.1. Classification (NCBI taxonomy): domain Eukaryota; kingdom Metazoa; phylum Chordata; class Actinopteri; order Perciformes; family Serranidae; genus Cephalopholis; species Cephalopholis sonnerati. The sequence goes on from JAGQAX010000092.1 coordinate 430,181, forward strand.
TTTATTATTAATTTAAGACAAAAGAATTGCAGCAAATAAGTGATATAGTTTAACAGTTTGCCTTCAAATATTCAGTAAACACTGAACATAAATTACCCCTCATTTCTTTAGTTTGTAAACAACAACAGTAACTCAGAGTGAGATTCAGATTCTGTATACAATATTAATAGTTCAACAAAATAAAATCTACCACAAATTACACATTAAACAGCTCCCAAATACAAAAAAATGTACCCTGGGATCTGTATATATAAATCAACAGGTGATTTCCTTCTCTTTTAGCAAATGACTGAGTTGTTTTTTTTCCACCTGGACCTTTATTCTCTGCCATTTCTCCTCTAATCATCACGCTGTAACCTGTGACAGGCTGTTATGATACCACAACTATCACACATTCACATATATGTAGTTTTTGTTGTCAAGCTGTGGGCATTACGTTGGTTTACATTACCAAAGGTTAATGACAAAATCACTTGACGACACCGACTCCCGTGTGTGCACGGAAAGAGAGGAGAGGGAGAGACGCTGTGCTGCTGCCAGAGGAGCCGCTGAATGAGTTCCCTCTGAGCAGTAAATCGCTAAAAGAGTCTGAGAGGTCCGGGGCTGTTCATAAAACATTCAGGACGCCACAGTTTATTCCACACTGCTGAAGCTGCTCCTCTTTTTGGAACCACTGCAGAGTCAGAAATAATTTCGCTTCCAGCCATGCTAGTTGTTGCCACGGGTAACAGTATGACATCAATATGTCAACAAGTCGAAATATAGCAAGTATCATGATATTGATTTTTCATATGATATTAAAAAACATACCTTTATCATCATGAATGAGATGATATGGCACATCCCTAGACCCGACTGGTTTTAATATTTAGACTCTTTATATGAAGTCCATCCAAAGAGATGAAAACGAGATCCCTCTCTAACACAGTGACACTCAACTTACTGCCCATGGGCTACAACTGGACCGTGATAGGGTACCAAATGGCCTGCTGACCATTGTCTATCTCACAATAAAAATAGTGATTCACACTCACAACTTCTTTGTACTTTGAGTGTAAATAAGGCACCAGAGTGCATAAAAAGACATCAAAATAGAGCTTGTATATCCAAAACAAAAAATAGTGCCAGGAAAAGATCCCCTGGACAGCCTGGACAGACATCTGATCTAGGCCCAGAATATCCTTAAAATCCTAAAAACGAAACTGTGGGGCTGCTGCGGCTGGATTTGCCTCTTGGCAAAAAGGCGTGAGGTCAGCAAACGCAGAAAGGTTGAAAACAGACAAATCATTTCTTATATACAAACTGATCAATATTGTTGACGTCTGTCTATTAACGGGCCCCTGGTTTCCTGTTATTTTGCAAAAGTGGCCCCCAGGCCAAGCGAGTTGAGTATCCCTGCTCTAAAAGACACAACTGGACTTGTGTTGAGCCACATCATGATATTTTAGTCATTGCCGTGTTTTATTAGTCAGCCCCCACAGATAATTTTGTATTCATGCTCTTCAATAAAACATGTCAATGCATTTCTTTCTTTTTCCCAGGCTCCACGTGTTATAATAGCCATATCATCTCAACTGTTGAGCACAGTGTGCAGACTACAGGGGTTCTCACAGAAGCAGAGGAAATGTCAGCGGTAGCTTAGTGTTTGTCTAGAGCCTGTGACCTCCTCAGCTCTGTTAATGAAGCCAAATCCTCCGAGCTTAGGCAGAACAAATACATAAATGTGTAAAAATGAAGTAGCAGAGGCCATTGGTCGTTGGTCGTGCCTGTTGTGGCTCGATTAAAAATGTCATTAAAAGACACGAGGAGAGGCAAGCTGCAGACACACAAGGATGTGAGAGACTTTATCCTTTGTGCTGTGTTGGACTGGGAAATTACGCCGAGCATCCACAGGGTTAAAAAAGTGGATGCGGCAAAGCAACAGCCCCGGGCAAGTTTCAGTAAAAGAGGTGGCCTTGCAAAACAAAGGCAGTGACTGTTTGCAGCACATCCTGACATCAAGTGATAAATTCAGATTTTACATAAAACAACACAAATTTGAAAAAGCTCATTGTACTTCCCTGATGTGCATAACTAATTACTTTTCTTGGCCTTTAAAAGATGAGCTGGATGTGTTTGTCCTTAGCAGGCTCAGTCTTCTGGTGCAAGCAAGAGGGAAGCAGTACTTCTTGGTTTAGACAGAAGTTAAACACTGAAGTTTTATTGTCCTTAAATTGGGCGGATCAGTAAACTGTAAATGATGCTGAAGCTGCTTGGATACCAGCCTTATGAGGTATGTTTAAAAGTTTTCTCGTTTTTAAATTACACATTGAAAATAACATGGCAGTATGAGACTTAATTCTCTTCTTTAAGCCACTACAGTTGTGTCATTACCTACAACAGTGCTGATGCATGTTTTATATAATGGCTTTAGTGATGAACTCCCTGTTGTGTCGTTATTTCATAAACCACAGAATCTGTCAAAAAAAAAATCAGGCAATAGACCGATAGAAGGTTTAAATATAGACTCCAAATGTGAGCTGGAATGCAGCAGCAGTGCTCCATTTAAAATGAGTTACAGCCTGACAAACGCTGCCTCTGAAGTTTGTTTATGTGCCTGCAGTAGCTTTTCTGGATCATTAATGCTGCGTGAGGATTAATGATCCACAGAAATAAAATGTATCCATAACCAGGGAGTGCAGAGATGGGTGTGCGTGTAATTTTTGCTACTTAAAATATGTGGACTATAAATGCAGAGAAGCAGAACGTAGTAGATATGTAGAAACAGTTTCCTGCTGTGACTCTCTGAGATAACGACACTTGACAGCATCTCAAAAGAAAAATGCATAATGCATCGTAGGATTTGAACTGTCAAGTTTATTTTAATATTCTAGTAAGTACTGTGCAAAACTAGGGACAGACTTTGAGGTTTATTTATGTATCTATATATATTTAGAGTCATTTAAATTTAATAAAACACAACAGTGCATAGCTAAAAAAAAACGCAAAACGTGTCTACAAAAAAATAACGCGATTTATTTCTATATAAGCAACTATTCCCATGTTGCACTGGTAACCACTGACACATCCCAGTATCCATCCTGCCTTGTCATCTCATTTCCCTCCTTCCTAATCTGCTCTCTTGCTCTGTCTCCTTCTCTCCCCCCACCTATAGGTCCAGACTCACCTGGAGAACCCAACCAAATACCATATCCAGCGCTCTCAGCAGCAGCAGGTGAAGCGGTACCTGGGAAAGCTTGGCTCTCAGGTGTTGAGCTTGCCCTGCCACAACCAGTCCTCTGACCACGGGGGCATGCCGCCAGGGCCGGGCAACAGCGCCCCCAACAGCCCTATGGCCTTACTGACCCTGAACTCTAACTGCGAGAAAGAGGTGACTGCTTGGGACTTGTGTATCTTACCGTAACACACAGAATACTCCTTATTGTGATCTTGACTTATCTGATTGTCCTTTGCCCTTTATGTTGTCTTGTTTTAGATGGATGATGTCATTGATGACATTATTAGTCTGGAGTCCAGTTACAGTGATGATATCCTCGGCCTGATGGACCCAGGACTTCAGATGGCTAACACGGTACGTGTGTGTGTGGTTACACTTCACACAAGTGCTTCACTCCTTTAAGGGGTCACTACATGAGGGCGTCTCACTGGATGTGCTTTGGAGTAAAAACATGCAAATACATTCTATAATACTTGAAAAAGCAAAATCTCAATCTGCTGCTATACTACAGAAATTAAAGGAAATCACTGCATCCAGCCATGAAATAGTCCCACACATGGCCCCCTTTAACCTCTTGCAACCCTGCGTCCTCATATGGTGACATTACAGTTTGGGTTGTCCTCATTCGTGGACGCTTATTGTGCCATCTAGTGGTAACAAAAGCACAATACACTTATCAGTTTAAAAACAAAATGGGTGGGGATCTCAGCCAAATCATTCTAAGGTTTGCAAGCATAGGAACGCAAAGTATATTGAAATCACCAGCGTGTAACAATGTGTAAAAGTGTTCATTGTTCATTGTCACTGTTAGGACCCTTTTTAACAATCTAAAGCACATGGTCTAAAGTGCATTAAGAGCATGTCCATCTCCACTTTTGCTGGTTAAATGGAGCATAATATGGGTGCAAACTAAGGAGCAAGGGCCTATGAGGTTACATTTAGTCCCTTAATTAATCAGAGGTGTGTTTTGGGCATACCATAAATTTAACCAATTAATATCTTCTCCCATTCCCTTTAAAAGCCAGGTGCGCCTGTATCTGGCGCATGGTACATGGTGGATTCAGCAAAGTGGAGAAGCCAGCGCTTTTCTGCTGAGAGTAACACAGTGATGTCACTGCATCAAAGAGTTCACAGAACTAAACTTTTAGCTTCTGAAATAACCATTGAAGTTAGGCTGCTCAGAAATGCACACAGCGTCTCTGTCAATGGAGAGTCAGACAGCAGCTGTGTTCACATCTTAGAGGATGTGATTAATATTTTCCTCATTAATGATGTATTATTGCTACTACTTGCAACCCATCCACACGTCCCCGTATGTGTAACAAGCAGTGTGTGCACGCGTTGTACTTACTCTGAATAACAGCAGGAAAATACTGCGTCATTGACTTTAGACCTTGTTTTTGTTGGTCAATGGCACAATCGAGTTCTAATTCAGTCATATATTTTCTGTAACCGCTTATCCTGGGACAAGGTCACAGCGGGGCTAGAGCTTATCACAGCTGACATTGGGCAAGAGATAGGCTACACCATGAACAGGTCACAGACAACCATTCACACTCATATTCACACCTATAGGCAATCTAGAGTCACCAATTAACCTTACCAGCATGTCTTTGGACTGTAGGGCACGGGGCCAATCTAGCAGGTAGATCCCATCCCTGATCCCTCTTGCTGTAAGGCGACAGTGGTAGCCTCCCGAAATTGCTCTCTGCTTCCTCAAAATAGCAATGCGCCTGACCACACCTCATTTTAAGACTTACATGCCCATGGGCACACAGATGGACGCAACTACATTTGCTACTTACGCAACGTGGGTGCTGGTCGTTAAAATGACAAATGCGTCAGTCTGAAACTAGCAATGGACACTTGCACTGTACTGTGCGCTGCTTTGTGCTGGATGTAAGATACAGCTCTTAAAGGATACAACTGTTCAGAACTGTTTATGTCACTGCCCGAACATGGCTGTGCAAAAACAAAATTGCAAACAACACAACATATCTAAAAGTCTTGTATGAATTGTATGGATTTTCCTCAAAAACTTTCCTTCAAACTAGGAATGTCCTTTTTGTCTGTAGGAACAGGATGTCACACCTACGGCCTGTGTGAAATGCTGCATAACAGTTGCGTCCAGTTTGCAAGCATAGGAACACATTACATGTAACACACCGCAAAGAGCAAGAAAAATTCATACAGTTACAAAACATTGAACAGATGTTGCATTGTTTGCAATTTTATACTTTGATACACATTGGTGACTGTATTGTGTTACACAGCAAAATAAACCCAGTGTCCCCATATGAGGATATTATTACTTTTTGTTTTTCAAAATCTACTTCAAAATCTTTTTGTTCAAAGACAATGCTGAATGTTTTATACTTAAGTCCAACTAATCCCAAAGAGCAAAGAGAAATTAAAAATACATACCAAACAAAAGCTCAGGTCTCAGGAGATAAAGCAACAAACCGTCTTTTTTGCACATTTTTTCCTATGGATTAAACAAAGATAGAAGGTGTTAATTAGTGAGCTTTAGAGGTGTCTGCAGGCAGAATTTTACCTTTGGCTGTTTCCCCCTGTTTATAGTCTTTATGCTAAGCTAGCCAGCTGTGTGTTGTAGCTCCATATTTAACATACATACCTGAAAGTGGTATCAATCCTTTCATCTAACTCTTAGCAAGAAAACAAATAAGCAAGTTGTCACAGTTTGCATTATATCTGTTTTCTCCCTGTTTCTAATAATAGGCTTGTTTTATGTCACCATACTTCCCATCATGCTCATCTTGTGATGCTGATTAGCGTAACCTCTTAATGTCTGCCTTATGTCTGTGTTGTGTCCCCTCAGATTCCCATGAATGCTAACCTCATGGACATGTATGGTAATCAGGGTATGTCCCAGCAAGGTCTGCCCATCAGCAACTCCTGCCCTGCCAACCTGCCCAACATCAAAAGGGAATACTCTGGTAAGCAGCACACTCACTGTCACAGCCAACAACATACACATGCTTAAACGCCTGGCTTCTGTCATCTCGATATATCAGATGTTTACAGATCTGTTAGCTGTGAAAATAAACAGTAATATCCATTCAGCTTCTCTATTGAATGGAAAACATCAGGGCTCGTACAGTACATATGAAGCTTTACTCTGCAGGGCTTTGTGTAGCCCATAATGTAGTGCTTTATAAATAATCTTGTAATCCTCCTCTTTGTCGGGATGTTGACTGTGCATGACTGACAGCTTCTTCGATGTATTTGTGTCCGTTCTGCGCAGTTTGATATTGAAAACAACATTATTTATCACGCAGTTTCACAATCCCCGGCCATCATGCATATGCTGGATAAGTCCGGATCCTGCGGCAAATTCGACAACTATCAGAGGCCTGAAGGGTTCCCTGTTGGTACGTATGTTTAATAAGCCTCAAGAACATTTTTGACATTTGTGGCGTACTGTTGATTATATTGATCAATCAAGACGTTTCCCCCAGAAGCTGAGGTAAGAGCGATGGCAAAGGAAAGGCAGAAGAAGGACAACCATAATCTGAGTGAGTTTTAATTGCACTTTAATTGCTCTTAATTACATAGATATAATAATGTTAATGTGACTGAAACTACTTAGGTATGGTAATAGTTGCAATGCTGTCATCTTCTGAATTACACTATGAAAAAATCATGAAAACAGATTTTCAGATTGTGTTTCATCAGCTAATCATGGATTTTTTTCTCTCTTCTGTTTTTATGCTGTAGTTGAGAGAAGACGGCGTTTTAACATCAATGATCGAATCAAGGAATTGGGCACTTTAATTCCTAAATCCAATGACCCGTAAGTCACTTACTTTATTCACTCTCCATTTTTAAAAAATGTTTTTCTTATTAAAGACAGATTTGCAGAACACAGTTAGTAACGTCCCTTGACAACGAGACTCATCTGTCACTTAACGGGGATTTATACTTGTGCGGCAGACCCTACACCATTGTGAACATTTATACTTGTACAGTGGTGATTCAAAACAAACCCAAAGCACACATTAAACATGGCTTAATAGAGACAATTTCAAACACAAGAATACAAATCAGCTTCACTATAACTCGCAGCATTCACAGACAAAGCCCTTGTCTTTTGCAGGGCACATTTTCTCCACAAATACAACATGCTAATGTTATTAGCACAAGCCTATGGCATTTTACATTGTATAAATTAGCCTTGCAGCTAGCGGACTTCTCTCTACTAATATGAAGTCAGGGACAACAGCAACATTTAACAAAGGTAACGTTACCATATTCGGCTCCATTACAGCTCACAAGGTTCGCTGACAAAACAACTGTTTATACTAAGCACGTTTTCCACACAAACATAATATGCTAACTTTATTAGCACAAGACTATGGCTTTAGGCCGGGCTAGAGGAGACAACAAGAGTATTGAAGGAGTGTTTAATGATTAACGTTTTTTCATGTCAGTCCTACAAACTATACTCACATGCCTATACTGTACATTGAAAGGGCTGCTTGTTGCTGTCATCTTTCCTCCACAAACAGATCCCTGCTAATGTGATTTTAATGTAAAACACAGACCCTGTTCTCTGCAAACATCTTGAACTTCCACTTATGATAATATGAGGCTTCAGTAGTTTGAGTTAGACCAATAAAAGTTGCCGTTGTTTTAGTACAAAATCCCCTCCACCGCAGTGAATCAAGAAAACACTGTTTGGACGGAAACTAAAAGTTATTTACCTCACTGTTAAATCCTCATGTTAAACTTTATCCCCCAACCTCTTTCATATTGCATGTGAGTGTATTAAAAAAAGAATATGAACCTATCCTTTAATCAAAGACCTACTGTATTCGGCTAAACAGGTCTGTTAGTTTTACATAATTTAGGAAGAAGAATTCATAGCCAACCATGTTTAACAACAGCAAATCTTTATCAAAACATCCGTTTACAAACTCTTACACAACTTGTGCAGTATAATCCAGGAATCATTTATCCAGTCGTATGCTCAGTAACTCCCAAACAAACAACCCTGTCTGATGTGGAACTGAACTAAAAGTGAAACGTTTCTATGTTCTTATCAAAGCCAGACAAAAACTAATTTTATCTCGTTAAACACTGGAGCTGCTGGTCTCATACTGCCTCTATCAGTTTGTGAGACTTTGGTGAGTCTGAACTAACCCTTTCAAATACCATCATCAGTTCCCCGTTAGAAAGGGCTGTCTGGGATGTACTGAGCATACAACTGGATAAATGAGACTTGAATTACACTGCACAAGTCATGGAACAGTTTGTAAACAGATGTTTTGATATAGTTTCGCTGATGTTAAACGTAGACCCCTATAACTTTGGTTCATCAGATATTTCCTCTGTTTTGGGATTTTTCATTCATGTGACAAACACAGAAATTCAGCGTAACACAGGTTGACTAATTGATACACAAATGGTCAGTTGCTGGGTGAAGTATTCCTGTAGGCTCACTCTTGTTTTTTCCTCTGCCCTTTGACCTTGCCTGTGGCTCTGAGAAGAACCCAGCAGCCCCTTTTGTTATGTCTGTCCACCCATGGTTGTTTTGCTAAACCCCAACTGGGTGCCCCACCCACACATAACACTACACACACACACACACAAACTCAGAGACTGCCTTTTACAAACAGACCTGACTTAACATAGTTATTATAGCTAACACATAATGAATAAGAAAACACGTGGTACGTGTGCTTGTTAGCATTAGTAATCTTTAATACTAGTAGTCATCCATTTATTTAGATTATAAACAAACATCTGATCTGTCCTCAAGGCCTCTGACCACTTTAAACCAAATACTAAAACGCCACTCAGCATAATTGCTGGATCCATAGTGCAGATTTTCCACGGTTAGTCTCGTAAACATCAGTTTTGCCCCTGTAAAACTTTCATTGTAACCTTTAATTCTTCAGGGAGCTTGGGGTCATTCTTATGACTGCTTGTGATCTCAGTGACCCCCTCCTGCTTACATTTACGATGCAGCATTCAGTTCTGCAAGGAACTCAGACTTTTAACTGCCGGTCACCTCTGTGAACTCCGGAGCTCCTCTGCTCCTTGTTTTTTCTTGATATTCTCTTGTTTTTCTTACTGAACAGTGTTGAAGCCCATTTCCACCAGCGAAATAAAAAAATCCTGTAAGTCATTATAATAAGAAACTTTCTTCAGTCTCAAAATACTGAGAACATTTCTCAAAATATTGTGATTTTGAGATTCTAAGTCGTAATTTTGAGATGCTACCTCTTTTTTGAGAAAGATTATCATTCTAATGACTTAAGTTTTTGTCCATCACACTGGTGGAAATGGGCTTTCATAGTACAGAGCTAAATGGTAGTGAGTGGTCTGTTACAGCAGCCTGCGTCTAATGAAAACCTGTCATTGGATGGCCAACTGTCTGATGTCAAAACTAAAGGATCTCTCTAATTGTAAAATGTACCAATAGTGGCTCCTCTGTGATTATCAGGGACATGCGCTGGAACAAAGGCACCATCCTGAAGGCTTCAGTCGACTACATCAGGAAACTACAGCGGGAACAGCAGAGGGCCAAGGAGCTGGAGAGTCGCCAGAAGAAGCTAGAACATGCCAATCGACATCTGATGCTACGGATACAGGTAAACAAACTCACAGAGTTGTGGAATTGCCATTCTCTTTATATAACCATTCCATTATATTTATCATTATGCGTCATGTGTACGCAGTGGAAAGAGAAAGGATTTTCAGTGATGACGAGAGACTTTTATGAAAGAAGTCAAGCTTCAGGGAAAATGAGCAGAGGCACTAATTTGCACGGCAAAGGCTTTGACATCTTGTAACTAATTGATCACAAGACAAGAGGCGTCAGGGTCTGTGTGATTCAGCTCAGCTGACATTGATTGATTGATCACATCATGTGTCCCAGTCATTATTTAGAGAAGAAAAGATGACTTTTTTCAAATGAGAAAAATGAAGCCAAAAGGCTCAGTCAGTCACAATCGGGTAGGGTCACTAGCAAGTATTCAGATCTTTTAAAAAAGTAAAAGTATCAATACTAAGTGTAGAAATACTCTGTTACAACTAAAAGTCTTCCATTCAAACTCTTCCTGAAAAAAAAAAGATCAAAGCATCAAAATAATATCTAAAGTACCAAAAGTAATAGTCTTTGTGCAAAACGATCTATTTCACAAGTATATATATATATTATATGACTGAGTTATAATTATTAATGAGTTAATGTGTACATCATTTTATTGTAATTGGTAAAGGTGGGCCTAATTTTAAGTACTTTATAGACTGCTGGGTAGCTTATTTAATACAGTATATCATAATTTAGTAGTTGATAATGTTTTGTACAAATAATGTGAATCTGAAAAGTAACTATAGCTGTCAAATAAGCTAGTGTAGTAAAAAGAAAAATATTTGCCTCCAAAATGTTGCAGAGTAGAAGTTTAAAGTAGCATAAAATGGAAATACAAGGAAAGTACAAGTACCTCAAAAGTGCACTTAAAGGAATACTTTACAAAGACTTTGAATTTCTCGCATGCCTCCAGTGACTGAAGAAAAATTTGAGAAAATTCTTAAGTTACATAGCAAAACTATATCAAAACATTCATTTACAAATTCTAATAAAACTTGTGCAGTATACTGCTGGTCTACCAGATACTAGTTTGTTTGTGTTATTGTGTGACTTTGGTGTTTTGAAGGGTTAGTTCATATTCACCAAAATCACATACAGTAATAACACAAACAAACTGATTGAGACAGCTGTAGACCAGCATCTCACATATTCAGCAATGTAAAATTACTGTTTTTGTCATTGGAGTCTGGCTTTGAAGAGAGAATAGAGAGGTTTTACTTTTAGTCACACATCAGAAAGGGCTGTAAGTTTGGGAGTGGATAAATGACACTTGAATTATACTGCACAAGTTGTGTGAGAATTTATAACTGATATTTTGAAGTTTTGCTGTTGTTAAACGTGGACCCCTATGACTTCAATTCATCAAGACTTTTCTCCATTTTTGGATTGTTTGTTCACCATGTAGTCATGCAAAACAAACAAACAAAAAAGTCTTCTTCATGAATTCAGTGTAACACAGGATGAGTAATTAATATACAAATGGTAATTCTGGGGGTGAAGTATTCCTTTAAGTACAGTACATTGTTACATTCTACCACCGCTGCTAATCAATTTCTTGGGAGAAACTCTGGATTAGTATATTGTACCTTAATTTTTGACAACCGTAAAGCAAGTAAAACAGTACAGTGATGTGAGACTCATCTTGACACCAGAGCAGAAGACTGTAGTAGTGATAGATATTATGGCAAAGAGTGAATCTTGTCACTGTCTAACCCGTGTGTGTGTTTCTCTGTGGTTTGCAGGAGTTAGAGATGCAGGCGCGGGCTCACGGTCTGGTCATCACCTCTTCAGCACTCTGCTCTTCTGAACTTGCGGCCCGATCCATTAAACAGGAGCCCGCTCTGGAGGATTGTCGCCAGGACCTGTACACGCTCCACCCCCATCACCAACACCACCCAGCCTGCACTCCAGAACCACCAAGTGCCCTGGAGCTAAACGAAGGCCACTCTAACTTCCCTGAGGGCCACTACAGTGTTCACGGCAAGCCAGGCTCCAAACTCAACGACATCCTCATGGAAGATAACTTATCACCGGTGAGAGGGGGGGACCCTTTGCTCTCGTCAGTCTCCCCAGACACCTCAAAGGACAGCAGTCGTAAGAGCAGTGTAAGCATGGATGGGGATGAGCAGGGCTGTTAGCACCCCCTAATGGAAGACACCCCACCTGCATCTCCAACCATCTCCATCCTGCTGCAAGTGTTCCTGTCAGCAGCTAACACACTCCCAGCTGCTGCAGAGGCTTCCTCCTGTTCTGTGTCATTGTTTGTTGTGTTTTTTTTTTTTTTTTGTCTCCCCTCACCTACGTTTACATGTATTGAATCTTTTCCAGTCATGTTTTTTTGTTAGTTTATTTGTGATATCTTTGTGTTTTCAAGCCCTCAACCTTGATTACAAGGACTGATTAAAAACTATGTTTGCTTTAATCAATACTTTGATGACAATGAGTTACAAAAATAGAAGTTTTTATATTTTAAAAAAAATATGCATTCATCTTTGAATAGAGGCTAGATTATGTTTATTTCTATTGATTCCAAAGAATCTAGGGAAGTTATAAATCATGGTCAGAAATGTAGATATTTTGTGTTGAGATGAACACTGCTTTTTAAATCACTAGCAATAATAGGACAAAAAAAATCTATTTATTACTATAGTGCTTTACACTCCTCGTGTCTTAGATTGAACTTGAATGTGCCAATGCCTTATTAAGATGTGTACACATCAATGTTGTATTGCTATGCACATTTTTTGGCTGAGTCTTTGTCAGTCTTCCAGTCGAAATTTCTTCCTTGACAAATATTAATCATTTGTAGATTTGATCTTATTTATGTTATATGTAAACTGGACTTTATGTACACATTCCCCGAAAAAATATTTATAACAAGGCATTTAAAAGAGCCTTTTTTAAATAATTAAGATGATGATAAAAAATAAAAGCACATTAAAAAGACAGGAAGCTAAAAAGTCTCCTTTGAGATAATAAAAATGAACAAAATCAGTTTTGAAAATGGCTAATTTAAGTCTTTTACTCAGCGTCATAATGAGCAAGAGGCAGCACAACAATCCAGCAACAAGAGAAAAGTTTCACCAGTCTGATGCATCCTTTAACCACCCAGGGCTGTCTGCTCAGCAGTGTGTACCAGATATATTACCAATAAACATTCCTCACTGCCAAAACCACCAAAATACTTAAATTCAACAAAAAAAATAAAAGATTTTTTTTACAATGCAGTCAGAAAACCAGTAGAATCTTAGCACAAATCAAAATCAAAATGCCTGTTGTAGCTCTGACACACGCACAAGAAGCTGATGATAGATCTGATTGTTACATAATTCTATAAATCTTTGATAGATGATTAACGCAAGATGAAGATGAATCAGTTTTTATTGTATTCTTGTCTGTAGTGTTCAGACTAACAAAACTGGTAAAACTGCTACTATTTTATCACACACATGATGAACTACTTCAGACATGTGTTGATGCAAGTGCTGAGTTTTTGTATTTGTCCATCCATTTCCTAAATTATTGGGTTTTTTTTACACCACTGTGGTGACATTTCACATCAGGATTTTTTTTTTTCCATTATGTGAACATTTATAATGCCAAGGAGTATAAGGAGACTGCTTTGGGATTTTGTATGAAATGCATGACATTGTCAAAACACTGGAATGACCTCTGTAATTTGAAATGTGGTTTGTTCGCCTTTTTTTTTATCTAAGCATAAACTAACTATTGTATTTGGCTTTTCAAATGCATACAGAATATTGTATGAGATTGTAGATTCTTTATGGTGTACGGTTGTTGTATATTTCAGCAGCTTATTTTCAACAGTTGTAGCACATTGCATAAGTATGCCTTTGTTAATATCTACCTGCCATACATTGAGAGCCCTGTTACAGCACAGCCTCTTAAACTATGCAAAGGTTGAAGTTGTGCCTGCAGAGCAGCATCGTGTCTCGACAATGTGATCTCCTTATGAATTAGTCTAAACAGTGTCAAAGTAATTGTCTTTTTAATTGATTTAAGTGCCTTACAGTCATTTCAGTTACCCTGGTGATGTAAGAGGAGTTGTAGACAGTGATGCAAAATTTTGTTGATGTTTATACTGGTGTTTGGTGCTTCATGAAGTAACTGAAGAGTGCCAAAGTACTTTAGAAAGCAGTAGGAAAGGGCTGTTTGTCAGTACAACATAACACTATAAGCCTCTCAGACTCAATAACCACAAAAATTGTTTGTTATGATGGAACCCCAACGTGTTCATTACTAAATAAATCAATAAGGCATTATATAAATAAATATCATAAAAGTAGATGGAGTAACATATATAAGTAAACCACTAAGTAATAAATTATTGAAACCCATTATCATTAATACATTTTATTTCACCATTCAACTCATATTACAGTGTCGTATTTAGTTAGAATTTATTATTGCACAGAATTTTTTTTTACTTCAAAGTGCCCTTTTTCAAAGTTCTGTTTTACTTAAAAATGGCATTTTTCTTGTCTTATTTATTTAATATTGAACACATTTGGGCGGCAGTGTTTCCACAGTTGTACTGAATATTCAGCATCCTTTCAAGACTAGTATGAATGTAGTTCAAAGTGATGACTGCCAAAATGTGTTGCTAAAATTAAATATAAAGTAAGTTTATATAAATAGCATTTTTTAACAGCTTAGCTAACGCACCTGTTAGTGGTGTTTATCTTCTGCAGTTAGAAGCAATACTCAAGACGTGATGGCAGTCAGGCCATCAGTAAACTACAGGTGAAAGTTCAGTCATGTACTTGGAAAACAGTCAAATAACTTAAGATCTACTTAATAATATCTTTTCTAGAACTTTCAACTACATCTCACAGTCTTCATCAGCAGATGAAGATAACTCAGCTGTAGTCATGTGACAGTGAAGTTGTATGGAACTTCTGTTCTTGAGACAATGAGATGTGGTTGAAAGCCCAGAAAAAAACAGGAAGTGGATCTTAAGTTATTTTTTTATGGCTTCAGAGGACTGCAAAATGGCCTTTATGGTGACACCATTAGTGCAATACATACAGGCTTGTAACACTGCACTTTGACTGAACCTAGATCAGCTTTTTTAATGGAATGAATACATAAATCATCTAAACTCTGAGATGTGACAGGTTACGATGAACATCAGCATCACAGGTGATGGTGGCAGCACTTAATTTAAAAGCCATCACTATGACTGATTTCTCATAATGAATCTCCCAGCTGTTAATTATTATGGCACATTATGGGTAAACCACTAATGAATAACCACATTTGCTCGATTTAGATCTCCTCTGCTCACTCTCATTCCTGTGGTTCACACAGACAACGTTAAACTCTGCTGATGTTGCTACTGTTCTTATTGTTACAGTTTATATGAGATGAATGTAGCAATAGTTACTGTACGCACTGGTTTCAGATTAGTGAACTCAAACTCATTGGTACTCAATGTGGAAACTATCTTATGAGAAATATTAAAAGTTTTATTTGAATGTTTGCAGTGCTTCTGTTTTTCTTCCTCAAAATCTAGATTCTGTTTATTATAGATGCAGTCAAAATATGCTGAAGCTAACTTTTGTTATGATGCAGTTATTTTATTTATAAGGTTTACTGTAAAAACATGTTATTACAACTCTGTTTTACTGCTATACATTCACCTGCCACTTTATTAGGTACTTCTTGTTAGTACTGGGTTGACGCCTCTTCTGCCTTCAGAACTGCCTCAATTCTTCATTTCAGATTCAACAAGGTGCTGGAAACATTCCTCAGAGATTTTGATCCATATTGACATGAAAGCATCACACAGTTGCTGCAGATTTGTCAGCTGCACATCCATGATGAGAATCTCCCGTTCCACCACATCCCAAAGGTGCTCTATTGAGATCTGGTGACTGTGGAGGCCATTGGAGTACAGTGAACTCTTTGTCATGTTCAAGAAACCAGTTTGAGATGATTTGAGCTTTGTGACATGGTGCGTTATCCTGCTGGAAGTAGCCATCAGAAGATGGGTACACTGTGGTCATAAAGGGATGGACACGGTCAGCAACAATACTCAGGTAGGCTGTGGTGTTTAAACCATGCTCAGTTGGTACTAAGGGGCCCAAAGTGTGCTGAGAAAATATCCCCCACACCATTACACCACCACCAGCAGCCTGAACCGTTGATACAAGGCAGGATGGATCCATGCTTTCATGTTGTTTACACCAAATTCTGACCCTACCATCTGAATGTTGCAGCAGAAATCCAGACTCATCAGGCCAGACAATGTTATTCCAATCTTCTATTGTCCAGTTTTGGTGAGCCTGTGTGAATTGTAGCCTCAGTTTCCTGTTGTTAGCTGACAGGAGTGGCGCCTGGTGTGGTCTTCTGCTGCTGTAGCCCATCTGCTTCAAGGTCTGACATGTTGCTGGTTCAGAGATGGTCTTCTGCAGACCTTGGTTGTAACCAGTGGTTATTTGAGTTCCTGTTGCCTTTCTATCATCTTGAACCAGGCTGGCCATTCTCCTCTGACCTCTGGCATCAACAAGACATTTTCACCCAGTGAACTGCTGCTCACTGGATATTTCCGCTTTTTGGACCATCCTCTGTAAACCCTAGAGATGGTTGTGTGTGAAAATCCCAGTAGATCAGCAGTTTCTTAAACACTAAATCTTGACAATGTGTACATGCCTAAATGCACTGAAATGCCACCACATGACTGACTGATAAGCTATTTCTGTTAATGAGCAGTTGCACAGCAACAGGTGTACCTAATAAAGTGGCTGATGAGTGTATCTGTTGACAGTCACTACATTGTAGTGTGTTCTGAGCACATAAGTGTTTATATACTGCTTATAAATGGGAAACAGGGGGACCTGAAGTGAAAAACAGAATTTTTAACAGAATTTGTTTTTACCTCTTTTTTTTACTATGCTCAAAGGGCAAAAGATTGTTTACAGACAGATGTTTTTGGTCTACTATATATCTTCATGTCCTAGTCCTGTAGGTAGAGGCATCTTTGGAGAACCAGCAGAGAGCCTCAGATGGTCTGTGATGGATTTCTGCAGCAGGGCCAGCAGCTCAGGCACAGGCAGCTCCTGTCCCAGCATGCCCTGGATGATGCAGTTCCTCTTGTGCGCTGTCAGCAGCTCCCTCTGGTGGACAACATACACCATGAGGGACATGTCGATGTTGACCGCCCTCCCATGAAGCAATGGTAATAATGCCTTCTGTGCAGTCAGAAAAGATGGAACTATATAATGATTATACATTTCTTATGGGGAAAATCGTTAATAAATGTTCACTGTTAATCTACTTAAACACATCTACTAAGAAGCTATTGCACAGTTTGCAAGCCTTATAGGAAAGTTTGAGGACTCTCCACTTTGTAAGACATCTTTAGGAAGATATATTATTGCAAGATAGTGTAAACGTT
Organism: Cephalopholis sonnerati; assembly: GCA_019142605.1. NCBI lineage: Eukaryota > Metazoa > Chordata > Actinopteri > Perciformes > Serranidae > Cephalopholis > Cephalopholis sonnerati. Next base: position 447,437 of record JAGQAX010000092.1, read on the forward strand.
CAAATATCCAACAGTCTTGGTTCTCTGTCCCACTCAATAACTTCACATGGCTTCCACCATCTCAGAAATATCTCGAGAATCAAATCATTCCTTTCCAACAAACATCTGGAAACTCTTATTCATGCATTCATAACCAGTCGTTTAGATTATTGCAACTCCTTGAATCTTGATTCGGACTAGAGAACATGGCCACGTCACACCAATCCTGGCTTCCCTACACTGGTTACCTTTTGCTTTTAGAATTGATTTTAAGATTTTATTGATTACTTACAAAGCCCTGAGAGGCCTTGCTCCAAGTTATAGAACAGATCTTTTATTGCCCTTTGTTCCTTCTCGCACCCTGAGATCCTCAGACGCATCTTTTCTTGTTGTCTCGAGGTCTAGATTGATTCAGAAAGGTCAGAGCTCCTTGACTTTAGTACGACCTGTCTGAGGAGATCAGGGCCTCAAACACAGTCTCTGAAAACCTACTTGTTTAAAACTAATTTTAACTGCTTTATAATTACGTGTTTTTACTGTTATGTGTATTCTGTTTTAATTGCTTTAGCTTTTATTCAGTTTTGTAAAGCACTTTGTAACTGTTTATTATTATTATCATTATTATTATTACTTCTGTATCTAGATAAGAGTCGACCCACATGACCTTTAGCAAACAAGTGTTTTTGTCACAACATGCATGCTCACTTCTACTACACACTGTTTGTTTGGTAATTACCCTAGATGTCTTAACAAGTCTCATTTGCATTGTTAATCAAGGACGTTGAAATTGTCCAAACTACAAAATCAATGAAAATACGTCCTCAAAAATATGCTAATGCAATTAGCTGTAATTAGCCTTTGTTGCGCAGAGCTGAAGCCTGTTCAGCACAATATGAAAATCAGCTTCAAGAGACCTGTTATGAGGAGAGGTTATCCTCTACTTCATATCAATCTTTAATAAACTTGTAAGAAGGGATGTAGGCTTTGTTGCCGGTGCATTCAAGTGCTTGTGGGGCAACTCCAGGAGCTCCTGCAGTCTTATTTTTTAAACAAATAATAGCTTTGGCACACAAATTATTATCTTGTGTGCACAAGATACTAACTAATCAATATGCAGGGGAGGAAAGAAAGAACCAAATTCACATTAGTCTGCCGATTATTTGTGTTTGATTGTCTTTTGTGTGTTTTTAATTTCTTGACAACATAGCTTGTCAGTGCAAGGCTTTTAACCTGTCAAATATCTGTTGTCTGAGCCCAAATGCACTAACGAGAAAATTGGTTTCTGCTTGAAATGAAATTACCATTTACAATAACATGGTTCTAGTCTCAGCACATTAATTTTTCTCCCATACCAGCAGGGACTGCAACCTACAATATTCCTGCCAAAAAAACAAAACAAAACTGTCTTTATAGACAATCACACAGTAAAGAGCACCTTTAACATCTCTGCCATCCCATTAGAGAGTACTTTTACTTTTTATAGTATATTTTACTGATAAGACTTCAGTTCTTTTACTTACAGGAGAACTCCATTGATTTTACACATCATGTTTGTTCACAGGTCTTGGGGGAGTACTATAACATATGTGAAAAAAGCTCTATAAGGACTTTTGTGGCTTCAGAGGGAGCTACTTAAAATCTAATAAATTGCCTTGAGTGATGTCAGCACTGGTCAGGGCTGATGGTGTGTTCCATTTGAATTGGAAAGTCAGAATTTCCAAATTTTCCTTTTGAAAATCTCAACTGAAATGCCCCCTCATGTCAGATTTGTGATGCACAAAGTTGGAAGAACCTTCAAAATCCAGTATCCAGTTGTGAAAGCTGTAGTAAAATACAGTTTATCAGCACCTGTGTCATATTTGTGTCTCATTAAATCAGCCGTACACACAGTACTGTCCAACATGTGGTGTTTGTGTGCGCAAAATACTGCATGATACATTGTTATCAAATGGTATTGCTAACAATAGCTAGCAATGGCTAACCTGGCTAGAACTTGGGTGTGACGTCATTCCCAGCTCTGACCTCCGGGGTAAATGGAACGCAGGTGAATCCCACATCACAAGTTAAAAAGCAGTGGTTTACTAGATCTCTGTTGCCCTCTCCATTATGTTTCAGTTTCATAAAGGAGACTCAAATACATGACATCAGGCAGGCAGGTTGAATGAACAGAAGGAGGGTTTTAAAAACGTAAAGCTGATTGCAAAAGACAAAAAAACAGGCAGGCAACAAAATGCGACGGAGCGGGCTGAGGTTAATCGAAGTATAAAGGAAAACCCCACAAACTGAACTGAGAACAAGTTAGCATGTCACGAGGAACACAAACAGCCTGACAGCTGGTACAGGGAGCACACACAGACTAAACACACAAGGGCCTAATCAACTAATGAAACACAGGTGTGAATGAAAACAGGTGGGGAGCGGACATAGGCAGACCCAAGAAGAAGAACAAGAAGACAAAGGAATGAAGTAAAACAAAACATGACATGAGGAGTGACTCTGAAAATAAAACAGGAAAAAAAAATACAACAAAACCCTGGGACCAAGTACACACTCCTCATCTCAGCTTGAGGCTAGCAGGTCAAGGTGACATTAGCCACCAGTAGCTCCACGATGCATTGTGGGTAATGTAGGCTCCCTTTTTTTTTGACAAAGAAGAAGTTTTCTTTAGTGTATTATCACCTGAAAATAAGAATTTTGTTTTCATTACCTCAGAATGAGTTGTACATATCTACATAGGGAGCGGGTCTTCATCCATACATATAGCCCAGAACAGACAAACCAAATGCTGGCTTTAGATAGAATCATTCACATTTTCATAATGGCCATAGTAATTAGTAGCCTCTCCCTGACACAAAAGATTTTTTTAATGGTGAAACTGCTTTGTTCAGTGTTTTTACCACATTAAATCAATGGGTACATTTGATTTGGAGAAGAAAAGACCTCTGTGGATAATTTGGCTCATGGTGAAAAAGTCCTGAACGTCTGTATCATAAACTAGGCTATCAGAGAAAAAAGGTGAGCACACATTAGCAGGCACTGGACTAGAGCAGTGTCAGTTTAACACTAATTTATATTGTGAAATTGGTTTATTCAGTGTTTTTACTGGTTTAAATCACCTGGTCAGTTTGTTTTAGAAAAAAAGTAACCACTTTCGGATAATTCGGCTTCCTGTAAAAACCTCCCTTAACAATAAACACTGCAGAAATTCTACCCAAGAGAAGTTTCAGCTGGTGGCAATTTGCAGTCCTCACCACTAGATGCCACTATATCCCCTAAATCTTACACACTGTTCCTTTAAAGGTATGCCATGCAGAAATGTTTGACTACAGTGTTTTGTTCTGTAGCTTTCTTTGGATGCCTGGTGCTGATGGTGTGACACCTGGATAGTGCCTTTTTTTCCAAGTCCCAACCTGACTTGCACACCGTGCCTATGTGTGTCCCAAACATAGTAAAATAAGAAAAAAGTTAGAAAAAACAAGCAGATAAACACACAGTTACACATTTCTACTGAGTCATAAGATGGGATGTGTGAGAGGGATTACTTTGTCTTGAGTCTATATGTATTTTTTAGGAGAACCCTGCATAGTATGTGTTTAAGTATAGGATGTGAATACTTCTTCCACCACTGCTATAAATGTTTCACACATGAGTGGTCACTGCCCCAAATAGAAAGGTATTTCACCTCCCCCAGTGAACAGGGGGTGTATATAGTGAACATTCAGTGTGACCAATGAACCTGAACAAAGTGAAACATGTGAAAACATACTTAAAGAAAAAAGGGATGAAATATTTCTAGAGAGGCAGGACGCTCCTCTGCTGTATATGCAATTTAATTTATATACACAGCCTAATTAAATGTATTTATGATGGCATTGAACAAATAAACTCATTAATATTACATACTGCAGAATAATTTATGACAATCAATTACAAATGAATCCTTTTAATGCATAATATCAATCCATTTCCATTTTACACTTCAGCATGCGATAACTTTGCCTCTGCCAACCGACACCGCTCACTTTGTCCGATCCATATTTCTTTTACTCGGAACAAATTGAACTCAGTTTGTTGTGAATGGCTGCAGTTGTTATTTGAAAGCATGCGCCCAGATCCTCGGTGTCCTAAATGTCTGCACCCACTCTGTCATGCTTTATGAGAGGAAATGTACAGGATGCCAGTGAAGAGGACGAGGTCGTGACTCAATATACACACTCCTGCACTCAGGATGTTGGTATTTGGTTACTTTGCTTGGTGGGGCGAATGTGGCTGTAACAACAAATGAGCTATTTTTGTCCTTTATTATAACAACCAATGCTACCGTGTTTTGAAGGGGGGGGAGGTAGAGCATAACATTGAGGTACACAAGCTAAATTTTCACGAGGTGGACATAAACAAAACTTCTTAAAGCAGGCAATGGAATACACACATATATGTGAATAAGATGAGACACTATTCCTGTTTGTTGGGCATTCAAGTCTTCAACGTTCCTAATGTTTTTGATTTTGTTTGAAGTTTGTTTTTGAGGAGAAAGGCAGAGGAGTTTCTCAGCGATAGCAGACCTCTGATATCTCCATGGCCAGCTCTATGAGTTCTCCTGCATCCTGACAGGAGCCACAGCAGTTACAGTCCAGTTCCAGCTTGTAGTTGCAGCAGTCCTTCCCCTGCTGCTCCGTCTCACTGGACGCTGTGATGTAATTGCATGAGGGAAAACAGCGGCTCACAGCCCTTTCACATGTGTCCGGTAGGAGAACCATCAATTCATGGAAATGACAATGCAGACAGGCGAGAAGAAGCCCTGCGCAGTCTTCTGGTGGGTAGAATAGAGGAGGGACAAAGAGAGGAAATACTAATGATAACCTCTTACCCAAAAATTGCCAGGTAAGACTTCACACCCTCTTAAAGTGTCACCTACTTGACACTGCTCTGAACAGATACACAACCACACCAGTCAAGATCTTATTAATTACACTTAACAGTTTAGGGCTTCTCAATTTCATCAACAGTTGTCTTAAAGGGACAGTTCACCCTAAAATTAAAAATACATATTTTTCCTCTTACCTGTAGAGCTATTTATCAGTTTAGATTGTTTTGATGTGAGTTGCTAAGTGTTGGAGATATCAGCCACAAAGATGTCTGCAATCTCCCGTGTAATAAAACTAGATGGCACTCAGCTTGTGGTGGTGGAAGTGCCAAAAAATACATTTGAAAAACTCAACAGCAATGTCTCTTCCCAAAAATCATGACCCAGTTATTCAAGATAATCCATAGACCTTGTTGTGAGCAGTTTCATGTGGGAACTATTTTCTTTCTACCGAACTTCTAGACTTAAGACTTGCCTCTAGCTCTGATCAGCATTGATGGGAAAAACACCCCTGGGTGAACATGCTAATTTTAGACCCTTTAACCAGCAAGATGCAATGATGAACCAGCACAAAATACCGTCCATCTTCGCCCAAGTAGCACTCAAACATTGGTCCAAATTAGTCTGCACTGAGTTTGAAAGACAGACTGAATAAGTAATAGGTATATAAAAAGAAGTAACCACCATAAATTTTTCACTGACCTGCTTTCCGGCCTGTCTGTGACATTGCACATGCTAAAACCAAAAAAACACACACACACACACAGAAGGGCATAGCCTAATCATCTGCTGCAGAGCCGTGTCCACAGCTCTAGTCTACTGGCAATGGTGAAAGGAGTCTATAGCTTTTTTTAGTGGGTTTACCCATGTTTAAACAAAAAAATGCATACATGTGCTAATTTTTTCTGGAAAAGCAGTATTTGAAGCATATAGTAGGGGCTGGCTCAGGCTTGCCTTGGACCAGCCCCTAGTTAGGCTAATATAGATTTAGGGTTAGGGTTAGTGGGTGTAGTTCGGTTTAAAGAAAATAGGTCCAACATGAAACCGCTCTCAACAAGGTCTGTGGATTATCTTGAGTAACCGGGTCATGATTTCTGGAAAGAGACATTACTGTTGAGGTTTACTGTTGTATTTTTTTGGCGCTTTGAGCACCACAAGCCGGGTGCCATCTAGTTCCATTATATTTGAGAGAAGGCAGACATCTCTACAGCTGACATCTCCAACACTTTGCAACTCACACCAAGACAATATAGACTGATAAATAGAACTACAGGTTATACCATTCATAATCTTGTTAATAACACTTGACAGTTTCAGAGCTTCTCAATTTCATCAAGTGTTGTACTTAGGGAGTTTAACAATACCTCCACTGTCAGGCTGGTATGACTCATCGGAGGAAAAACGACTGCTGCTGTTCCTGTACTTGTCAGAACACATGGAGAAGCTGGATCCACGCCATTCACCGCCACCTTGGGGATCATGGGAACTGGGATCAGTGTCCGGCTTGTCCGATTCTTGCTCTGAGATGGTGCTCAGTCTGCATACCCCACTGGCCGACTTGCTCGTCATCTTTCTGGGTGGAATGTCCATCACTGGTTTTGGGATGCTGTCTTTGAAAGAGAAATGATTTTGGAACAAAATCTTATATTAAAATTCAGCGCTGGTTCTGCTCCCAGTCCAGTCTGTTAGATACGTTAGATCCTCTATGAGACAGTTTTAATAATTCAGAGCACCATTAACATGCAGTATGTCAGGGAGGTGAGACTTGAAGTGTATAATGGAGGAGGCTTGCTCAATAAAACTTCAGCGAGGAGAGATTATTGATTTGCAAGCTTTTATTTGGATCTAGTTTCCTGGATTGAAGCGGGCAGGAGGAAAATATACACTGTGTGAAAATATACTCCTCCTCTAACATTTGGCTACAGCACATCTGTCAATCACATTCTTGTTGTGACTAACAATAACTTCATCCAAACAGTATTTAGCCTGATCAGACATGAAGTAAACAACAACGACCTACCATCAGACACATGGTCCTCTATTTCCTCAAGCTCGAAACCATCCTGATTATTCACAGGAAGCTTTAAAGGATCTGTCATCTTATGTGGAACAAAGTGGAGAGAATACACATTAAGTGAGACACGCATGCAAAACACTGCTTGAATATTGGTATCATGATAACCTAAATAACTTAAACTTGAACACAGACAGCAATAAATTGAGTTTGCAACATCCTGTTCTCACATAAAGTTAAAGAACCATGCAGGAAATGTTGCCCAACTGAACTTTAAAATGAACAAAACACATTACTCAATTAATTCTGCCAAATAATTAACTCTTACAATTACCTGTCTGCACTAGTTAAATCTCCAACAGCATCATCCGCAGCATCTGCAACTGTGAACCCCTTGTGAGCCTGAGCACCTCCCATCATCGTGCACACACCCACATTGTGAGCACACTCCACATCGATCAATACTCGCCAATCAGGAAGCACAACTACAAATCTGCGATACATAATGCATGGAAGATGCATTCAATTACGGCATTATGTCGATAGGAAGCCACTTATCAAACACCTGGACACAGCAAGTAATGACAGATAATAACAATTCAATAACATTTACATAAAATTACCTCACCGCAATTTATAATCTTGCCCCAAGCAGTGCTTCGAAAACCACAACGGCTTGTTGACCACTTGCTATATCGCATCTGCTGACAGCACACAGGTGAATCTATTAACATTTATAAATACGAACATACCACAATACCACAGGGCTTCGGCTGGAAACAGCCAGAGCATCTTTTTTTCTTCCATTACCTTCCATTATGAGGTCATTACCGTTCACTGAGAGAAGCGGAGCTGTTATCAGGTCAAAACTGCATCCAGCCATAATTGCATTATATGAAACACCGCTTACCACCGGGGCATATCATAAAACTAGAATTTCTGCCTCTCTGTTGTGTGCCTCCATGAACCAGTCGATTTGCAGTTACAGGTTACATTCATGTCTGCGAAAACGTGGATGCTTCACACTCAAGATTAGTGTCACCAATTCAGTATCTGACCAAAGGTCTCCCCTTCTGTTCCTGAGATGACATTTTTGCAGAACATTATGATGTCACAGTGAAGATGACCTTTGACATTTTGTGATATAAAATGTCACCACTTCATAATTTTATCCTGTTAGACATTTGTGTGAAATTCTGTCATAATTAGTGTATGAATTCTTGTGTTATGGCCAAATCACATTTCGTGAGGTCACAGTGACCTTGACCTTTGACCAACAAAATCTAATCAGTTCATTCTTAAGTCCAGGTGGACATTTGTGCAGAGAAAATTCCCTCAAGCGTTCTCGAGACATCGCATACACATGAATGGGATTGTTGCAGGGTCACAGTGACTTTGATCTTTAACCAACAAAAACCTAACCAGTTCATTCTTGAGTCCAAGTTGACATTTGTGCCAAGTTAGAGGAAAATCCCTCAAGCTTTCTCAAGATGTTGCATTCACAAGAATGAGATGGATGCAGGGTCACAGTGACCTTGACCTTTGGCTACTAAATTCTAAACAATTTGTACTGTACTCAATGTGAACGTTTGTGCCAAATTTTGAAAAAAAAAAAAGATCCCTGACGGTGTTCTTGACATTGCGTTCACAAGAATAAGACAGAGGAGGTCACAGTGACCTTGACCTTTGACCTATAACCATAAAAATCTGCTTAGTTCATCGTTGAGTCCATGTGGACATTTTTTTCCAACTTTGAAGAACTTCTCTCAAAGCTTTCTTGAAGTATGGCATTTACAAGAACAAGACAGACGCAGGGTCACAGTGATCTTGACCTTTGACTGACAAATTGTAATCAGTGTGTCCTTGAGTTAAAGTGAACATTTGTGCCCAATTTGTAAACATTCCCTCAGGGTGTTCTTAAGACATGGCATTCACAAGAATGGGACTGGTGAGGTCACAGTGACCTTGACCTTTGACCAGTGACCACAAATATCTGATCAATTCATCATCGAGTGTGAGTGGACATTTTTTCCAAATTTGAAGAAATTCCTTCAGGGGCGTTCTTGACATATTACATTCAGAAGAATGTGATGGATGACCCGAAAACATAAAGCCTGAGGCTACAGCTATCTCTGGTGCGTAAGCCTCAACAAGATGAAAGACACATACAGTGTACACATTTTTCATGAGGGATTTATTATTCATAGAGATGCATTGGTTTACAATAATGGTAAATCTATATCGTCTACTCTTACAAGCTCAGTCAGAGCTATTTTTAGCAATGTTCGTGGAAGGGGTGAAAAAGACCAACAAGTATAAAGAAGCTACGTATTCTTTTCATCAAATGATTATACCTTAAATACAAATATATCAGATCATGTTGGCAGTGAACATTTTCATCTTTAAAGCAACATTTTTTTTAATTCCTCTACAAATCTGAATATATTATGACTACTAAAATAAAATCAGGTAGTGTGGCCCCAGAGTAGCATAAAGTAGCTATACAGAGGGGGGAAACATTTCATTGTGAAGTGCTAACTATCAGTGTTCCCTTTCCTTTGGCTTCTCTGCTCATCGTGGTCCTTTTTGTGTACACATGTATAAAATAAGCAAAAAATCATGAACAGACAGATGTGATCTCACTGTACTGTACAGAAAGAATTCAACGCAAGATTAAAAACAAAAAAATAAGAAATGCTGATAAAAATTTCCCCAAGGAAAGAGTGTTTGGTTACGTAGATGAAGCAGTTGTGTTTTTTTTTTTGGAAACTTTTGGATACAAAGTCACATGTGCTGTGAGTGAGGCGGCCTTGCTGTGGAGAGTTTGGACCTCATAGTCAGAGAGAAGGCACGCGATCGAAATGAAGACTGGGCCTCTCCGGGCTGCCGTTGTCTTCATCGTGGTTCATCTCTGGGCTGTGGCCGTGCTCGTCTGTGCTCTCCGGGGATTCATAGGGGTAACCTTCACATATCTCCTCATCCTCCTGCTCCTCTTTAATGCTGGTTTGATAAACACGCAGAAAAAAATATTGTAACTGGAAGTTGTGATCACATAATTACATTAAATCACAGCAGAGTCAATGCACGAGGTCTGAGGCTGACACTTACAAAGCTTGTGGAGGGGACTGTGTTGCACTGCTGTCACTTTGGTATCCAGATCCATTAGCAAGGGCTCCGTTCATCTGCTCTTGGAGAACATGAGGCAGGGAGTGAAATGGGATGCTGCCCATAGAGGCTGGGTTGAAGAGGGAGTTGTTGCCGTCCAGACCACCACTCTGAAAAAGTTAAGATTCTCAGCTGTAATATTTATAATACTGCATCAACAATTCGGAGAATACTGCAACATATAATATGGGGACAAAGTGCAGCACGACACCACCTTTCAGCTTTGTTTGTACACTACAACATCCTCATGTTTAATATGTCATCTTAATTTATAATACACTAAAAATAACTTGATATTTCAGAGGTCTCTTACCAGAGAAGCAGAACCAGCCGAGCTCTGATGGTTCTGTGAGTTTTTCAGCAGAGATCTGTTAGTACAGAGATGCAACAAAAAGTTTAATTAATTTAGCATCTACACTTGAAGAGCTGCAGATAAGCATCATACAGTGGGACTGGCATTGTATTAAGAACTAGGGCTGCATGAAACGGGAAAATATGGAATAATGTTGAATATCGCCATAAGGATATTAAAGTGTACTCAGTTCTACCTTTCTGCTGCTTTCAGTACTCTACTAAAATACAATCAAGTGGTTGTTGAATTAAAAGAAATAAAAAAGAAATCCTTTTAGAGTGCAATTTTCTTTTTTCTTATTTTTTAAAGACTTTTTGGCTTCTTTTTTTTGGAAAGGACAGTCTGAGGGTGACAAAGGGAGAGAGAAAACGAAGGGGATTAACGTGTAGCAAGGGGCCACAAGCTGGAATCAAACTCGTGGCCACTGCGGCAAGGACATTGTCTCCATATATGGGACACCTGATCTATCCACTATGCCACCGGGTGCCCTCAAGTGCGATTTTCTACTGACACTATCAACTAACCCAAAAAACCTAAGTGCAATATCGCAGCTTTTTGCCATGTGTTTATTGCTCCATCAAAATGATGTAAGGTGGGCCTGTCAAGCTCAGGATTTCTTCACACGTTGGAGAACTATATATCTGGGTCTAATAACTACTCAGCATACATAGTAATACTCAGGATCTAAAGAATTTGGAGGGTGCTGGCTTTTTTGGTTTTAGTAAAAGTGTGAGGAATGGATTACACAGTGCGATTATCTTCTCGAAGCTAAGCTACAATACCATGCCTGGCTTACAGTGAGGTGACCACGCCACACTGGTAGGCTTTTCTCTTGTACCCTTAAAAGATACTGAACATACATTAACCTGCATATATTTAACCACTGTCTTGCTTGTCAGTGCTTGTGCATGTAAGCTAAGCAGACAAACAGGGTTTTGTTAGAAAATCAAATCAGACTGATCTCACATTTTTTTATCACTTTTTATAATACAACCACTGTACAAGAACACTTTTTTTTACGGGCTGTCTGTGGGTTTTTAGACTCTTAAATGTAATGCTTTTTAAGAGTTTTTGACATATTCTTATAGCAAATTTAAGACACATTTTTGACAAATCATGTTCTTATTTAAGCATTGCAGGTATGTATAACAGTAAGTAGTGTATATGTAGTCCAGTGAAGAGGTAGCTTTTATGTGGTTATTAGAGTGAATAAGGATCATCTACATTTTTGCAAACAATCAAGTGCATGTACACAGTAAAATACAGTATTAGGTTCAGTGGTAGGTTTAAATATTTGTAAGTCAAGCCCTTTGTGAGAAGATCTTGACTTTGACAAAAAGAAATTGAAAACATTCCCTCAGGGTGTTTTGACAAAAAGAAATTATAAGCTTGATAAATTATATTAAATAAATTATTTCAGAAACAGAAATTTAAGACTATTTAATGACTTTGAAGGCCTTAGATTTATTAAAATGAATTTAATACATTTTAAGACTTTTTAAGTACCTGCAGACACCCTGATTTATGTCCTCTACATGGTTCTTCAACTAGTGGAGATGACTTTCAGCCTTTTAACACAATTCTATTCAAATCAATAGAACTTAATTTATCCTGCAGGAAGTTCTTGTGCCCGAGAATGCTTCAAGTTACAGTTACAGTAAGTACAGTGACCACAATTTTAATGATTCACAACCAGTACCAACTAGACAACCAATGGTTTCCCCGGGTCAGGGTCACTCACTGGGCCCAGTTTTAGAACAAATTAAACATCTGGCAAAATATAAAAATATATGAGACAGAAGTGTTTTCAAGGAGCAAAAGCAAAAGCCAGTGCCTAACAGAGTAACAATAAGAGTACGATAAGTACAAGGGTTACTAAAAATGAACTGAAATGGTGGAATAAACTAAAATGGTGAAAAAAAATATCATGTATGTAGTGTATATTTAAAATCCCTTTTGCAGGGTTCTCATTTTACAGGTCTGAATGCATTTTAACCAACTCATGGAGCTAATATATTAGCTTAACTACAACTACTACAACTGGATGAAGTTGTCATATCACCTGAAAAAAATTGTCAGTCGCTGGCAGAAATTAAAAAACCTGCTTTTGTCTACCTCAGGCTGATATCAGGTACCTACTGTTTCAAACATGTCTGAGAATTTCAAGAGGTAAATTGGCCACTGTTATTATTATAAACTGTGCCGTGCTAAAAAGGGAAACTTGACTGGCATAGCAACAGAAACTAAAGGGGGAGGCGAGGCTTAGCCGGATATCCTCAAACTGCTGGCACTATGAGCAACTGCCAACATACACACTGTGCTTCCAGGTCTGTTTGTTTAATAAAATCCACACAGTTAAGAGTTAAGAGTTTGAGTCACCATGGCAAGACATAACAAGCAAAATGAAACGATCACGTGGCATTTTTGACCACCTGCTGACAGCAGTGTTTCAGCGTGATCAAGGTTGTGTGAAATTACACTTTGTTCGCAGAGGCGTCCATGTGCTTGTGCAAACATGTCCAAACTGTTTGTATGTAGCACACTTAGACCTTGCCTTCGAAACTCCTTAGAAAGCTTGCTTACACTAAATATTGTGTGTACTTACTAGGTGGAGCGAGAAGGTTGAAAACGCCAGGCTTATCTGGCTTCTGGTTATATCTGACAACACACACGGCTCTAGCTTCATGTGCAAGGCTTACCCATTACCAGCAGTCTTCTGGGGCCTTCTCCTGTGGAACTCGATCTCATCTACTGTCCACACAGCTCCCTTCACATTTTCCAAGCGTACAAAGCATTTATGGAGGCTGAGATTATGTCTGACGGCATTCTGCAGGATTAAAGAAAATAAACAATTAGGACGTGAACACACCTAAATGCAACCAAATGTTTCCTTAGAGTTTTCCTATTTCATATATTAACATCAAAAGACATTTAATATGTAATACAGTTCATACCTTCCAAGTGGCTGCATTGCGCCTGAAATATGCAAAGTTTCTTGTGAACCAGTTGTAGATTTCATTTAATGTCAGCTGATTGCGAGGTGATTCAAATATAGCCTGAAAAAGATCAAGTGCATGTCAGATACACTGGAAATGAAACAATGAAAAATATAGATCTGCTTCATTTCAGTTCACAAGGCTAATATTGTTGTGCAAAAATGAGAATCTCTCTTTTCAACAGTACTTTCTAAGGGTGCTCCGATTGATTGGCCACCGATCGTTATCTGCCAATAGTTCTCAATAGTTTGGTGGGCTCTACAAAAGCTGGTCAGGAAAGCCAATCAGATGATACAAAATAATGAGAGAATGTCTGTAAACCAAGTGTTGGTTATTAGCTGGAATGTGTGTGTGTCATGGGGATGCCGACATGAAACTGTAACAGGGCAGTAATGATTCAACCTGTTAAGCGTATGTGATGTACGTTTCACTGAAATGACTTATTGGCTTGGCTCTACTAAACTGACTAAAATGTTCAAGATAATGTGATAAATAAAAACGACTAAATGTCGACAAGTTTCATTGACTAAAAATATACTCAAACAGTTACAAATTTCTTTTAACTAAAAGGAGAATAAAATGCCCAGACTTGTAGTCAACTAAATTTTGACCAAAGAAATACAGGATGAGGTTGACCTTTGACACAGGACTGAGACTAAATAAAAAACAGTTGACAAAATTAGCACTTGTTCATTGTCTCTTTCTGCTCACTTCTGGCCAGAAGGATCATCCTGTGTAAATGGAAGGACTCCTCACCTCCAGCATATGGACACTGGATTAAGGATGTTACGCATTAGTTACAATTGGAGAAAATCTGTTGTTTTATTAAAGGATCAACTGCACACTTCTTTGGGTGGGGCTGTTTTCTGTCCTTGTTGGTTCTTTGTTTCGTTGTTGATGCTCCGTGCATCTTAAAAACAGTATTACAGTATTGTTTTAACTAGGTGTGTTGTGCACATTTAGCTTTTATTTCAGTTTTTATTTTATGAATTTTTTCTGATTTTATTCCACAGGAAAGCTTTATTTGTTAGGCTCTAAGGCTGTTAAGGCTGCTATAGTTAAAGCTGTGTCTCTAAGAGAGAGGATAGAATATGTTGTGCATGATGCCTGCTAATAAACAAACAAGTTATTAATTTATGATACTCTCTTATCTCTTAATTTTAATATTTAATATTTAATATACAATGTTGTTAAGAGTAGTTTTATAAATAAATAATGCTACAGGGTTAACAGAAGGCTTTAAATAGGCCCAGTAATCAGTGATCAGTATCAACCAGTACTGTTTCCAGCAATCGGTGATCGCCCCCAAAAATCCTGATCAGAGCACCCTTAGTATATAAATATTTATGTGACTGTATGAAATGAAGTAAACGTTACCTGTCTTATGAGAGACGCATATGTAAATGGAGGTCTGACTTCTGTGCTCAAGTAGAACTCCTTATTATCAACTATATCTGTGGAAAGACATTAACAAGCAATATGTAAACATGTACAGAATTAATGGGAAAGGAGGAAGGAACAATTATGGAAAAATAAAGTAATATACACTAAATAAGAAAATAAAAATAATTGTTAATAAAAAATAAAGCTCTTCTTTATATCCCTAAAAAATTATCTTTATGTGCATCTTATCAGAAGCAGCTTTCAGCCTGAAACTAACAAAAAAAACATTAATGAGGTTCTAATTCATGATCTCACCGTTACCTTGGCTCACAGAGCGGCTATACCGCCTCCGTACAGGGGTTCCAGTGAACATGCTATTGGGAGTGAGGACTGAAGGGGATTCGGACAGCGGCGTCAGGGGTGTGGATGGTGCCGTGGCACTCTGAGACAGACTCATAGGAGGAGGGCCTTTGGGCAATGTTGCCTGGGAGAAAGATACATTAGACACCAGATTTACCTGCAAAAAACAAAGCAGTTGAGTCAGGAAAACGTCAGTGTAACTACAAGCAAAACAATATTTATTTTAATTGAAGGAAACAAAGCAGGTCATAGCAAGTACTACTTACAGGCTGTGCTGCGGGTTTGGGTTCAGAGGACTTCAGATGAGCCATCATAGCTTGCAGTCGCTCTTTGTCCTTTTTCAACTGTGTTAGATGAGAAGACCGAAATAGAAATTGAAAGTTGGTGAATTCACGGCTTTTCTTAAAGACTAAATGATATTCGGTGTCTGCTTCTGGCATCCTGAGAGGTGTAATTAGCTCGAGACATCACCTCTGTTTCCAGGCCTGATGTGAAAAAACCCCATGGCTGCTAACACTTGTCATGCATTTACTGAGTTTTTAGAAAGCTTTCAATAGTTTAAAAAAGACTGGATACCCTCCTATCAAGCAATGGTTACGATATATTTATAAAGGTAAACTGCTGTTGATAAATCAAAAATGTTTGGTTTTAAAAATGAAATATAAAAGGCTTAGTTAAATAATGTGTACCTGCAGCTCCAACTGCTGAACCACTTGCATCTGCACACGACATTGTGCTGTACTCTTGTCATCCAGTATGTGTTCACTGTTCAAATGTCTGCAGACAAACAAAGTCAAAGTCATGGTATGCTTGAGGGAAACCATGGGTTGTACAGGCTGAGAGCAAAACATGCAAAATAATTAGACCTCAAGAATAATTTCATTTCAACTTGAAAAACATTAAGATTCAACACAGGGCTTTACAGCACCAAAATAGGAAAAACATAATATTTAACTAAGAGGAGATCATGTTTTAGATGCTGAGAGTGGACATTTATAGCTCCTGTGTTTATATATAAAGAACATGACATACATGGATTTATTTCCCATATATTCACTATATCAGATATGTACTACATCATGAGAGACATGAATAAACATTACGCCAGCTTTAAAGGTATGCAAAGTTTCCACACTCACTTGAGAAATGCCTGAAAGTCTCCAAAGACAGTCTCACAGCCAGGCCATTTACACATGCCGTTCCCATACAGTGCATGGCTATTCTGTGTGTTTTCATCCTGTGACCCACTGCAACAAGTACAAAAGTCAACCATTAATGGTACATCTCAGAGTCAATACATTAGTACAGCTCAAACATGATAAAAACAGGACACAAAGAAACTGAAGCTCTTAATGGACAGTACACATTACTAAAGCACCTTTCTTTCCTCTTCAGAAGAGTGTGATGGCCGTTGGTGGTAGATTGTTGACTGGAAGACTCTCTGGTGTCTCCACCAGTGGACAGGATGCTACCATTCTCACAGCCTGAAATTGCATATATAAATGAACTGTGTTATAATACACTGTGTTGACAATACCTATGAACCAAAGTAGTTTAAGATCATGAGATCAAAATATGAGTATGCACTGTGTTTGTTCACCTACCTAAAACTAAAATAGTCAAGTGTGCTTTCACATCTGACCTGTTTGGTTTGATCAAAACAAACTCAGGTGCATTTGCCTGGTTAGTATGGTTTGATTGGGCTGATGCCAAAGCTGGTAATCAAACCCTGGTGCGGACTCCAGTGGTTTGTGTTGTGAAAGTAAACAAGTCAACCACATGATTTTTATGATAGCAGATATTAAATTTTCATATGATTTTAAAGCTAACTTACTAATAAATTCATCTGCTGGTCAGGAAAAACTGTTCAGGAAGCAATCTTACAATTTATCTATATAAGGCCATGTCATTTGGTAACCACGGCAACACCAATGCACATCATTGCAAGTATTTTCCCTGATAAATAGGACAAGAGCTGTCAAACCTGCTGTGCTTGTTTCTGACTCCATGTTCTTTGTAGGTTCATTAAGGCCATTAAAAAGTGTGTAACAGCAACTCCACAGTAATAATATGTCTTATAATAATAATGCTTATAATATATTTCTTTGTAAGCTCATTATGACACCAAATAACATACATTTAAACATCAGAAACACTTAAGTTAACTTCTGCCAGTCACCAGAATCTGATTTCCTAACATGGGTCCTAATGATGCAGGATGACAAATGTCAAAACTGTCCAATCAATGAGTTATCTGTGAGCTGGTCTAACTTCATGTTTACTCCTCTATGTCATTGGTAAAAAATTATAGTGCCTTGCCTCGGTGTTAACTTCAAACCGAAAATACTGCCAAGCACAAGTGAACACCACCTTCTGTAACTGAAAGTATTTTATGCAAATGTTAAAGTCCTTACACAGAAATGCAGTAGGGACGGTAACACAGCATACCTGGGATTGCGATGGGGCTGGTGGGGAGAACAGACAGTAGGCCTTGTCTCTGCAGGTTGAGGAGATGTTGCTGCTGCACCTGAAGGAGTTGCTGCTGGATGGCAATCTGCTGAGCTGTCAGCTGTGACAGAGAGTTGACACATCAGTAAACGCTTCCTCATTCTTCATAATGAATACAGCTTGTTCTGGGAACTGTCAACAGTTTGATTCAGGAGAGAAATCTTTATCCATGTGATCAATAAATTCTATCACAACAGAATGCATAGGGACTTGACACCACACACATGTATTTTGGGGGCTGTAACAGTGACACACACAAAGCTCTGAGGCAAGTCATGTGCTCTCAAACTCTTTGCTAACAAAGGCAATGAAATTAGCTAACGTCATTAGCTTTTTAAAGCAGAACCAAACCTGTATTTGAGCAGTAATCAAACCTGATGCTGCTCATTGTTATCATAATATTCTCTGTTGATCAAACAGACTACACACCCTTTTGAAGCAGGCATATTCAGTCTGCTTTAATATTGAGACTTGCACTGATGATGACTTTGTGGTGATAATTTTATACCTGATTTGTTTTTAACTTATGATTTTTGTCTGGTTATTTTATTAAGTTATTATTGCTTGACTTTATGATCTATGAATACACTGCTGCTTCTTTTTTTTTTTTTTACTGTGTCTTGTGAGGTGTCCTTGAGTGCTTTGAAAGCCACCTATAAATAAAATGCATCATCATCAAACATTTTAAGCATAAACAAATACTACCAATTTGGATTGTGTCGAACAGACCCACTGGAAGCGGTGCTGACTTTTGTTTTCATCTAACTGGATAAAAACTATGTAGAGCACAATTCTGCTTAAAGCACATCAAATCATTTTCCTTCTCACACCTGCTGCCTCGTGCAGTCAGCCAAGAATTTCCGTTAACTGATGAGGTCATGCTGTCGCACAAATACATGCACACAAGCTGATGTGTGAGTTTGCTGTACTGCCTCTTGGCTTTTTTTTTAACACATGACACACACATTCGCTGCACTCTAATCTATAGGACTGAAATGATGGATAACTGCCTTTAAACTAATTAGAAATCATTACAAATAAGTGCCTTCCACAACTAAAACCACCTCCTATGTAACTGACATCTATTAATGTTAACAGCTATACTTTAGGAGCTATTTTTTGAATTACACACTATATTAAGCCAAGGGCTTCTTACTTCTTTTTGTCACAGAGAACTGGACATTTTGAAAGTGATATTTTAGGCTGTGTGGTATGAGTAACTGTCTGGTTGTAATAATTACTGTAATTTTAGTGTTAAGTACTCCATCATTTAACCTGTAGTACTACTGAACTAAATCATACTTGCCCCTAATTAAGGAATAAATTACCCTTATTGCATGATAAATATTGCCACAACCAAATAATCCTGATAAACCTGATTCTAAAACTAACACCAATAATAAAATAATGCTATCATGAATAAAAGTTACCTCTTGACTAACAATCCCAGCGTTCTTCTGTTGCAGCAGCTGAATATTTAGCTGCTCTTGCTGATTCTTGAAGACCTCTTGAATTTGTTGCTGCAGAGATGTTGATGACATTTGAGTTACAAGAAATCAAGCCATTGTATTCTATGTGGGCTAGGACAAACACATAACCTTTCTAAACACAAATTACCTGGTGTAACATGAGTGCTTTCTGCTGCTGGAGCAGCGCTTGAAGCTGCTGAGGACTGAGGACCTGCTGCTGTGATGTTTGTTGCAATTGCTGTGGGGCCTCTGCTGGTGGGGTCATCATGGATAATGACACTGGTACCTGCATCATTGGAAAAAAAAACCCATAACAGAATGGTAAATTAAAATCCATACCACATAAGATATAGAAAAACACTTTGACAAGACAGTTTAGAAGGGAAATTAAATAGACACAATACAACATGGGTAGGCTAATTTGGGTGTCTGTAAGGCGGTAACGGTTCTTGTATTCAGGCCGATCCGTCACAGTGCGGGGGTCACAGAAAACGAGGATGGTGCGATAACGTTGCACCACCATTGACGGGGATGTGGAGAAAATGGCCCGAATTTTGTATTTTCAGTTTTAAAGCACAGAAGATGCTTTTCAGTTTTATAGCCTTTTGTGACCTGTAATACAGAAGTGTTTGAAATGTTCCTAATTAATGAAAATTGTTTACCAAAGTTGCCATGGGAGTTGTTTCCATATGTGACACTTGCACTACTGTCTGTTCAAGTAACAAAAAGAAACCTATCCTTGTGCACTGAGTTCCCACTGTACCAAATGCACGCTAAACGCACACCGAACAGTGACTCCTTAACTGGATATTAACCGAATGGTGGCTTCTTTGTAGTGTTACACCCCTTACGTGCGTGCAAGTCACTTTCATTTAATCTATTTGGACTGCAATCTAACGCTCACAATCAGTGTGTTTACATGTAAACAATAAACCCTGTCTCTTTAATCAGGGTAAAGGATTATCAAACAGGGAACACAGATACCTTTATACTGGAGTAACCTGATTTCTTGGTCATGTATGTATATGTTAAACAGAGTTTCTAACAGGGACTTTAACAAGAACACATGCAAGACAAAGACTTCAGAAAGGAAAAGTTTCACTGTGACAGCAGTGTGGAAGGATAAAAACAAACACTTGTAGTGGAGCATCCTTGTATCCAAAATAATAAAATCCAAAGTTCAACTAAAACTAAAACAAAGCAGTCTAAGTCTACACTGCTGAACAGTAGGTTATTTGTAAAATTTAAACACACACGGAAAAAGAAGTCATGTGCTCTGTCAATACAGAGTCTGTTCTCTCACTCAACAGCACTATCAACCCAAGAGCTCTGATGTCAAAGAAAAAAAAAACTCTTCCTCTTCAGGATGCGGCGTCAAATATTTTACCCTGAATATGTGCCAGCCTCAGTTAATATGGTAGCACTGTGGGTAGGGGATGAAGGTTGTTTACTTAGATTGCACAGTAAACACTCTTTATGAACATAAAAGAAGAATTAAATTAGCAACTGAAGGAACAAATGCAGCGTTTGTTGCGCAAAAGATTTGCAGTAATCAGGTTATATCATAGCGTGCCAATGTGTTATCCGATTTTCCCTAATTTTACCTTGTAATTTCAATGATGTAAATGTAGTGAGTGTAATGTAGACTCCAGTACATATACATGTAATGTCAAGCTGTCAAAGCTAGTCCTACATAGGGCTGCAACTATAGTGATTATTTTCATTATTGATTAATCTGATTATTTTTTCTCGATCAACTGATTATTCATTACCTCTACATTATGTCAGAAAATAGTAAAGAAAAATGCATCTTATTATTTCCCACAGCCCAAGGTGAAATCTTTAAATGTCTTGTTTTGTCTGAGCAAAAGTCCAAAATCCAAAGATATTCAATTTACTATAATGTACAAAAAAAGAAAACATCAAATCCAAATTTAAAAAGCTTGTGGGACATTGTAAAAGCGATTATTAAACTATCAAAAAAAGTGCCACTTAATTTTCTGTTGGTCAATTAATCAAATAGTTGTTGCAGCTCTACTACTGTGCCTCTTGCTCAAATTTAAAAGATGACTTCTAGTTACTCACAGTACTCTTTATTTATAATTCTCAGTTCACTGGTCAGTCTTGCAGGGTGAACTTGGGTCTGCTGCCATTGCAGCTAAAAATGAACCAAACAAAAACAACAACAACATTGGATGTCTTGGGGGAATTAAAACTCCATCAAAACAACAACAACCAGTACCACAAAAACAACAACAACATCCTCTGCTAGGCATGCAGCAATTACCACACCATCCCCCTCACTGTCAAGCCTCACAGCTCAAGGGATGTTTACAGTAAACATAAACAGAGTAATCAAAATTGCACAGACATATAAATAATGAATAAGAAAGCACACAGAGCCTGTTTATGAAAACAGAACTTGAGATTCGTATTTTAATTAAGGTCTGAACCACAAACAAACATTTCTCTCCAAGGCAGAGTCTGTTTTGAATCGGGTAAACAAACTGACAGTGAATTTCACACAGGCTTTGGGCTAACAATAACAGATGACTGCCTCCTACTTTGTCCTTTCTTATGAAATTCAATGCTCCAGAGGTGGCCACCAAAGCAACGAAAACAGGTCTATCCCACAAACAGAGCCAGTTGGCCCCTCTATTTTTCTGTGGACACCATCAACACAACAACAGCCTTTGCCTAATCCCTGTTGCCATGGTAGCCAGCAAGTCCAAACATCTTCTGTTGTTGTTATTGTTGAAAGTCATACCAGTGAGCAACTGAGTGTAAACACGGATCTGTTCCCGCAAGACTGGTCTTGTGAACTCTGAGATGACTGACAGCAAATAGGAACGCTGAAAACTTGCTGAAAAACAAACACAATCTGCCTTCTTTTATGAGATTTAATATTTACTAATATATTAACGGGTGTGGCCCAAGAAAGGGTGACATTTACAAAAACACACATATTGGTGATAGCTCGACTGAAGATTGAATAGGAAAAGAACTAAAAATATGTTATTACACAATATAATAACCACCGAAATGTGACATCGTCTTCACTGACAGACACATTTTAACTAAGATAACCTGATTAAAAATAGCCTGCTATTACAACCTCATAAAACAAACGGAGTGAGTTGGACAAACCTGATAGTCTCCATTGGAAAAGTCTGCCTTGCTGCTGAAAAAACAAATGCTGCTCAGCAACAACGTTCTGCCTGACAATCTAACAGAGCTTTGCTAACCTACATGATGTGAGCATAAACAAAACTATAACACTGATCCCTCCGCCCAGCAGGAGCTCTGCTCTCCCTCCCCTTCTCAACCTCGGTGCAACCTCCCCCC
Source organism: Cephalopholis sonnerati (assembly GCA_019142605.1). NCBI lineage: Eukaryota > Metazoa > Chordata > Actinopteri > Perciformes > Serranidae > Cephalopholis > Cephalopholis sonnerati. Next base: position 469,872 of record JAGQAX010000092.1, read on the forward strand.
ATCCCTGTGCTCCCCTTCAGCAAAAATATAAAACACTGCAGTTTGAAGAAACTGAGACATTCAAAGTGAGATGTTCTGGGACACCTTTAAATGTAAAATAACAACACAAAGTACTCCGTATTCTCACATAACAGTATGCTGTCTGCCCTATGTGTAATAATACTGACAAGAAATGATACGATGTTGTGTTACCAGAGCAGCTGTACATAAATTCAATTCAAATGTAGCTTAACAAATTGTGATTCACACTAGGGTTGGCTGATATGACGGTATATGGTGTGCAATATTGTTTCTATTGCTGGGGGAGCTATTCAGGGCAGGATATAAAGCAAATCAGGCTGGATTCTAGCATGACTCTTGCATGATCTCATAATACTCGTGAATCCAGCTGCCTTGCAAGGTAAAGTGATTTGGTCAGACAAGGAAGAGGAGAGCAAAGTTGTAAATCCAGACACCTGAAACACTTGAAATCATTGTTCTCTTAAAGCTGCCAATGTGAAAGAATTTTAGTGTTACCGTTTAGAGTCCTTTTGTCTTTAGCTCCAAGTGTGGTGTTATGTGAAGCAACTGTTCTTTGTTGTATGGGATTTCAAAATAAAACAAGAAAGGTATCAAATATAGTATAAAGATGACACGGTTATTTTAAACCCTTTCTTGATTGAATTTACAGAACAATTAATATATCGTAACATATATATAGTGTTACTGTGATATAAAATTACATTTACTAGGATATAAAATTCTGACCATATTGCCGACCCCTAATTCACACTTTAGTGAAGTAAAAGCAGCTCCATTAGTTGCAACACATGTTTTTTACTGTTGACAACAAACATCTACAGCTGTATGGTGTGTTACACAGTAACAGAACTGCACTCAGCAGCAAAAAAGGTTTTTTGGACACAACATCATTTGCCTCAGGGCTGCAACCAACTATTCATTATGTATGAATCAGCCAATCATTTGATTAATAGACTGCTCTATAAAAAAGTCCGACACGATTTCCTGCAATGTCTTAAAATTGCTTGTTTTGTGCACTAACAGTCAAAAACCCAAGAACTCAAAAAGCAGTAAATCCTCACAACTGAGAAGCTGGTTGTCTGAAATGACTCACTTGTGTCTACGTTTTAAAAATCAAGATCTTGACTATGCACACGTGTAAGCCTTGTTTTCAATGTCATCACATTTTTGTTAGAATCTTGACTGTTTGGAGCAAATGTTTCTAATAATAATATCACAATATGCTGTAATAATGTAACAGATCCCACTACATCGAGACCAGTGAAACCTCAAAAACAGATATGTTTGAATAGGGATGCAACTAAACATTATTTTCATTGTTAATTAATCAGCAGGTTGTTTTCTTGATCAAACAATCATTCATTTTGTCAATAATATGTGAGAGATTAGTAAGAAAAAAGGCCCATCACAAAGTCTTAGGTGGTATCTTTAAATTAATTGTATTTCCAAAGTGCAGATATCCTATTTACTATAATCTAAGACATATAAAAGCAGCATATCACAGTCCACACCAAATTCAAAAATTCATATTTTTCGTCTTACCTGTAGTGCTATTTTTATCTGGATTGTTGTGGTGTGAGTTGCCAAGTGTTGGAGATATCACTGCCGTAGAGAAATCTGCCTTCCCTCCAACATAATAGAACTACATGACAGAAAAATGCCCCAAAAAAAACATACATCTGATAAACTCAACAGCAATGTCTCTTTCCAGAAATCATGACCCAATTATTCAAGATAATCCACAAACTTTGTTGTGAGTGGCTTCATGTAGGAACTATTTTCCTTCTACAACTGTATCACTGCACAGTAGGAAGTGTGCATCTACTGCTAGCTCACCTAGCGCCACTGAGCTAGCTAATGTTACAGCTCAGCTGAGGCGGATGCCATTAGTGTTTACATCTAGCTCTGAAATGGGCACAAGCTTCTCATCCATGAGTAGATGCATGTTGCCTTCTGCATGGTGATGCAGCTGGTGGGTGTAGTTGGGTAAATAGAAACTAGTTCCTACATGAAACTGCAACAAGGTCTGTAGATTATCTTCAGTAACCTGGTCATGATTTCTGGGAAGACACATTGCTGTTGAGTTTATCCGAAAGTATTTTTTGGCGCTTTGAGCACCACAAGCTGAGTACCATCTAGTTCCATTATGTTAGAGAGAAGGCAGACATCTCTACAGCTGATATCTCCAACACTCAGCAACTCAAACCAAAACAATCTAGACTGATAGACAGAAATACAGGTAAGAGGAAAAATATATGTGTTTGATTTTGGGATGAACTGTCCCTTTAATTTTCTGTTGAACTACTAACAAGCCATTTTAGCTCATACATACACACAGCATCATCACTCTGTCATATATTTGGTGAAATATGGAAAGACTAAGCACTACATATATTACATGGTGTAAAAACAAAACTTCAAAAACTAATGCTGATGTGGATGCAGCTGTGGATGACTGACCCTTGGTGCCTCTGGGGGAGGAGACTGGCTGCTCCTCAGTCGACTCTCATTCTCACTGTTATTCCCGTTCTCTGTCTGACTTGCTGGAATGATGTGGCTTGTTGGTTCTGACCCAGACTCATGCATCTGGACTTCACTGACCTGAGAAAGGAAACACATATAAATGAAAACAACTGTATAAAGCTGTGCAACATAATGACATACAGGGAGCTGACAAACAGACACCAGCTTTCTGGATGTGCTTGATTAGCCTTTTACTTCACAGATTGTTAAGGTCCATTCTCCGAGAAAAATGTAACACAATATGATAGTCTCTAAAATGACCTAATAATGTAGTCATTCACCACGTCAAAGAACCCTGTGTTGAAGGTAAAAGGCACTAAAAGTTAAGAACCACACGCTTATAGCTCTACCCACCAAGACAAACATTCTCTTCTACAAGTGAGAGAGGAACATGCTAGGTCTATTTGTTGAATAACCGAGTGCTGCCATGACTACTGTAAACACAGGGGCCCTGGGTCTGTGTTTATGTGCAAACATATCTTCCTTCTGGAACAATTTACCATTAACCAGGTGGTGCGATAAACGGCTGTGGCAGGTAGTACAATGCACAAGTAGGCTTTTATGTATACAGCTTGGGCGTGTTTGAGTCAGAAGCTAAGCAGCATAAACAAAGGTAAATAAAGTGGGCAAACAAATAATGTGAGCAGATGGAAACCTACACAGAGAGCCTAAAATGAAACAGACCACATAGCCTCAAGGGTAGATAATGTCATAATTTTCAGGGTTGCTCAACTAATAAATTCACATATTGAAATCAGTCTGTTAATCAATCAACTGGGCACCTCTGGAGCCAACATCAACATTCAGGCAACATTTGACAAATGATCTGATTAGACTTCCACTCAGACAAACTTACAACCAAAACTGCACCAGCAGTTAGCTAAACACGAATTAAAGAAGAAAAACAGCACACAGTGTTTCCTGTATTTGACAATGACTAATAGATGACTACAGAATAGTAAGTTATGTCCAGCTGCAGCAATGCGTCATAACTTACATGGTGAAAAATTGAGGTAATTTCTGCAACATAAACCTGAAACCCATCTAATCAAAACAGGCAGTTGTTGGTGAGGTTTCCACTCTGTTTACTTTTGCTCTCAGGAGCAGGATTAGTTCTGAAGACAAAGGGCAGTGTTTCCTGTAGGTTTTTTTTTTTTTGAAGACGTCAGGGGTGATTTTGGTGGCAAGAACCAGGATGACAACTGGGTCCATTCCACATTAGTTGCAGTGTGTATTATTTTAAAAACAGATATTATCTGGATACTGTGGTATTTCGATAACAGTCATGCTGCATTGCAGCTGTTCCTCGGGTGGACAGTGTACTAAGTCCATGATGAATTTTCCTTTTATTTAAAGTGTTCTCACCACAGGGGCAAACCTCCAGCAGTGGGACCAACTCTCTTAGAAGAATGTAAAGGAAATACTGCAAACGGGCCTTTCCTTGAAGAAAAGTAAACAATTTACACCCCCTTCCTTAAGATCATACTTTTTCGTCTACTGCTTTCACACATTAACTATTAGCCGGTATCATCATAATGGCTATGGATACCCATTTCAAAATAAAGAAGATTATATTATGAAGTCCTCTTGCAAAAAAATATACTTTTAAAGCACTGATGCTTAAAAATGTGTAGACAGACTGAACAGGATTGATACAGATAAATCCACTAGAGTCTTCACAATTTTATTATAATTGAGGCTGAACAATAAACCAGTATATCAAAGACTAGATACTGTCTTATATTTTGAATATCATATTATCATAAGCATTGTCTCCTACTGGTCTCAGAGGCTGCATTACAGTAAGGTGATGTCATTTTCTGAACTTACCAGACTATTTTAGCTGCTCTATTATTTGCTTTTACCCACTTACTCACTATTTCTATATTAGTAATGGTTTATTATCAAAAATATCATTGTTTAAATTTTTAGTGAAGGCACCAATAGTCAACTCTACGATACCGCTGTGATACCGATATCAAGGTATCTGGTCAAAAATATTGTTTTATTTAATTTTCCCAACATCTCAACAAGAAATAACAATATTTTGGCAAGTTAACATTTGCTAAAGCTGTACAAAAAAAAACTATTTTATCAACAACAAATTATGTCTATGATAATCAATTAGCCTACATACATTTTTTTGTTGCAGTACATTATAATATTAGCCTTAAGGAGGTACAAGAGACCATCAAATATCACCACTGTTACTTAAGTTTTCCCATTATCAAGCCAAGGTTAACAAAATATATTAACCTAATGATAACTACAACTTCCCATACAAAAGCCCATTCACTGTTTATCGATATTTTACTTTGTGATGCACTCAACCAGTTACATTTCAGTCCCCATTAAGTGATCATAATCAGTACGATCATTCACAATTTTGGGTTAATTCGGCCCTTGTATGTATGACTCAATAACGTCACCGTTACTGTAGAAAGTTATCATCTTTGTTCAATTTGGTCTCAATAGTTTATTCACATGAAGAGAAGCTGGGCTCATGTTGTCCTACCTATCTCCTGAACACCATTTCACCGGACAATCAACACATTAAACGTTATACTTGAAATACTGAATGAACGTTATCTGATCCAACGTTAGCTTCGCTGATAAAACAGTGCGGTTTATCATTGTTAGCTCCATATGAATGGAGTCGATATCCGTTAACACCAAGCACTGCTACCTGAGCTCTGCGTTGAGGACTCGAGCCTTTGACTGGGAATTTATACGGGGAAAATGTGAGGTGTAAAAGTTAGTATGTTAAACTATATAAACAACCCAGTGCTGTATATCCGCTGCCTCTAATAACCTCTGTCAGCAAGACTGGAAAACTGTTTTCGACCAACCGTGCGCGAGGCGTTAAACAGCACAACAAAAGCTAGCAGCCCGTTCAAACGCTAGCTTGTGAGAAACGTTTCTCGCTCCTCTTCGTTTTGACAACCGGCAATATCACAATTAATCTGACGTTTAATTCAACATTCATTCCGCGAGTGTCAGCGCGCTGTTAAAATTGGCGTTTACTCACCGAATTAAGTACGGGAGGACAGTCTTTGACTCGGGGTGGTGTCTGGGAAACAGACCTCGGAGCATCGGAGCACTGCCTTCCTTGGTAGCGAGCTAGCCACAAGTTGCTAACAGAGGGCGTGGCTTAGGTAAAAGTAAACATTGGTGACGTCATGCGCGAGACTGGATGGCGCATAGCCAAAGAAGTGCTCAGTTAATGTATTTTTTATCTGTTGATAATATCCCAGTTAATTCATCTAACTTTCATAGGCAACCCATTGTAGCCTGGCTATTAGTAAATAAGCACAGTTTCAGTCCTCATAGATACTTTATCTGGAATAATAAGGATATTATATATTAAAATAAATCACTGTTCTATTACTGATGATTTACCAATACATTTTGTTGGTGGGTCAATTAGTAAACAAACATGTCATAAATACTTTGGATTGTGTTACACCCCCTGCAGTAAAATTATTATGGTCTTCTATCATGAGTAATTTACAGTGGAATGTTCCAGTTTAAACAAATAGCTTATTGTATCAGTAAAGTGAAAGAAGTGTCCTTCATAATTTTACACCCACATTGCCCAGTTAATGCAGTGTTGGAAAGATTTAAACTACATTTAGTTTAGTTTAGTTTCGTTTAGTTGCACATACATGTATAGAAAATGCTTGAAAAAGAAATTAAAAGTTAAAATGTGCAGGAGACATTAGAAGCCAAAATGGCTCGTGAAGACACCTCCCCTATTCAATAACAACAATTACACATAAAAAGATAAAGATAAAAATGAAGATTGCATAATTGAATAAGAGTTCTAGACTGAGAAGTATTACAAAATTGTTGAAGATGTAATTTAGATCATACATGTGCTTTTTGTAATTCAGAAAGAGAAACAAAATTTTGTTCTTTCACTGTGATCATTCAAGTTTATTTTAGACAGATATGCAATACTTTATAAATAGGAAAATGGGCACTATTATACAGATTTTGTATGTGATATGATGTTATATTTTGTGTTCTATGCAATATTACTATTATTCAGTTTCTTGTCATTCTTGGGAAATACCATATCTACAAATCGAAATGGTCTGACTCCAAACCCTGCTTTGACTGGTTTATTATTGAATTCAAGCAGTATGGCACCTTGCCAGAGGATGTGAAGAACAAAAAAGCCACAAAGACTTTCAATATTTTAGAGGACTCTAAAAAGACTAAATATGAATGGTCTTTTAATACATTTGGCATGATGTTTTTTTCTGTCTGACAATTGTTGTAAGCCTTTAGTATAAATAAAGTGTTTTGAAGAGGAAGAGCAGCAACACTGAATGGCCACCAAAATGAAATTGGCCATTTCTGCATGGATCTTGTAAGGGCCTTTTATTAGATCAAGGGGACATGGCAAGAATAGGCAGAGAAAAAGACAACAAATTATTCATTTGCTCCTGAAAAACTAAATACTTGAAGGCAAAATATCATAGGATTAAAAAATAACAAAGATATTTACAAAGTTCCATCAAAAACTAAAACGTAATTTAATGAGGTTTTAGCTCAGTTCATCCTGGAAAACTCCTTTTACCCCAAATTATCTTAAAACATTATATGAAACCTTTCTGTTTTGGGGAAAGAGAAACAACTAACATCATCTTCCTAGAATATGTAATATGTATCATCCCAAAAAGCTTCTTCCAGTAACACAATGCATGCATTAGGCTTCTCAGTTCATTGCAAAAACAGATGTGCAAATCAGTGTCTCCCCGAGTTACTCACCATACAGAGCCTTAGCCATAAAAAGGCATTTCATCCATAGTTTGTGCAATCCAAATATAGATCAACACATGCAAGCATCCTGCTCAGTACTGTGAACATGTTCAGCATATAGAGGCAGGCTGATCAAAGCGTACAACAGGATTCATGGCTTATTGGTGCAGCATATCATGATGGTCACTGCAATGATTAGACCCACTCATCTTTATGTAATTGTATTGCTGTAATTGCAATTGCAGTCATTGAGAGGACAAGACTGCCTTCACATGGAGATGAAATCCTTGTGTCTTTTCAAATGAAGCCTTCTTGTAAACTGTTTTATTTCTATGCATTGATGCAACCACAAGAGGGAGATATTTTCCTTCTGGTCACCATGAAATGGTGGCTTCCCATTTCTGTGGCAAGTTAGGGGCATGAGAGTGCCTCAGTTTGAAAACCACAGTTAATGTTGTTCTCATGGCCATTAAAATATTTGCACTTATTAAAACATGTCAAAACATGTCTAATATCTGCTGCATTACAATTTTCCTTGGGATAATGATGTTTTTTATTGTGTCTTATATTTGATTCATTGCAAAAATATTCCTAGAGGAAATAAAATAATCACAATTTCATGTACACATCTTTGATCTAACAGCAGACCTTAAAGGATTTTCTGCAAATGAATAACTTGAAAACACAGACCTGACAATCTTTTCTAAAAAACCTAATCTAGTTTTAAAAGGTCCAACATAAAATACTGCTACAGTAAATACTTACATGATCATCACACATACAATAAGTATTCCAAACAACAAAAGTTGGAAGTTTAGGCGTCTTTATTTCTCAAACACGTGTAAAACTAACAGAGAAACATGACTATTTACATGCCGAACAAAGATGACATTCTAAACTGCTGGTAAACACAAGGCACCATCCAAGATCAACAATCAGTTACAAAGTCTGAGACCTGAAATGAGCGGTCAACTGTATATGTGCAAGGGTACAGTATTCTCTTTTCCTACAGTATGTGCTTATAATACATGAACGACAGAGAAATAAAGGGAAAATAGTTTGGCAAAGTTGATAGGAAAACTAAGTCCTGCTGTCAATATTCTTCAGCAGAGAATCCAAGCCAAGACACCAGCATAATACATATTTAAACATTTGATTTGATTGAGAAATCATAGCAGCAGTCTCTCTATGTGGGTTTCAATGCATATTCCATAGCTACATAGACATAACCTCAATTGCTCTATGCAGACAAGAATAGTCAGTCTCACTCCCTCGTTCACAAACACACAGGAAAGGTGCCTTTGGTGAGATGTTTCTAAATTTCAACATTACTCTAAGATGATTATGCTTTATAATACTACAAATAGTTTTTTTTTTTTTACAGAAAAGAAAATCTGAAAACCTCTGAATCTGAGAGACACTGAAATTTGTTTTAGTGCAGCAGTAGTTAACTATCTCTGATTAACTTGTTTCATACAGAGTTGACCCTGCTGCAGTGATTGCATCACTTCACCAGACACCAGCAATTTTGTACAAATAGACTAAAATAGGCCCCGAGCAGCCCCTCGAGGAAAGATTTAGAGCGTTTTTCTGGTGTCCCCCTCTGTGACAGATTCCTGTGCATCACTTGTTCATCATTTTTCCAGGGGCCAGTATTATCTACAAAGGGAAGCCTTCACAAATTCAATTTTAACACAGGTCATATGAATACATAAAAAACAAGCAATTTCAATGCTGTCATCTACACATCTCCGTTACAATTAAAAGCAGAAGAAAAGAAATCCATGACAAAATGGACATTTGAATCAAAAAGGTAACACAAAACCAAAGTGGTCTCTGTTATCAAAACTCTATCTAAACCTGGACACACACACAGTAAGAAACAAAGTGCTTGATTCGGGAGAGATGCTTAAAACAAAATGACAACCACAACACTGCAAATTTGCGGCAAATTCGACAGAATAAAAATGATTGCATATATTTCTCAGCATCTACTCATAATGATTTGTGTACTGAGGTCATTTTATTGTAACAAGAACATATTCCTTTTTACAATCCGCTCATATCCTAAAAAAGAAAATAAAAAAAGAATGTGCAATTTTTTGCTTGTATATTAGCATTACAGCATACTAAACGTTCATGTTAGGCAACGGTATTTTGGCTGTAACATACAAAACAGAGAAAAGAGCTGACTAGAAAAGCATTTGCAATGTATTGTTAAGATAAAAGGTCTGCTTTGTGGAACTGGGCCTTTAATTAGATCCAAAAAATGAGATTTAATTCAAAGACCTAGCTTTGTTTGTGCTCAGGAAACTGCACAAAATATGCTATAATACATCTAAAAAAATCTGACATGTACGTGTACATGACCTGCTGTTTTGGTTAAGGTTTTGCAAAATTTGAAGTATAAAAACACAGAAACACTGCAACAGATAAAATCAAAGTGAAACTAAAGTATTTTGGATATTATTCTGACTGACAGTAGTGCTCAGAAGATGAGAAATTCCATCAACTGAGAATCATTATACATTGGCTACATTTTGAGGTAATTAAAATGATACATTAAGCAACTTAATTGCCTCAAAATGTGCCTAAATATTATCCAAAACATGATCATAAGCAAAAAACATGTATGTCTCGAGGATTCCTGTGCAAAATGCCCTAATGTCTTCGACCTCCCTCAAAAGCATGGTGCTCCTCATGTGCTGAAATAAAAGCAAAAGGAGCAATTACTCACATTTTATGGTGCTGAAGCAATTATGTGATTATTAATATTCCAAGAAAATACTCACGTTTGTAAAACACTGCTTTGAAAGGTATCTGTGGAAGAAGCTCATTGATCCTCCCTAAGATTTTTGACTCGTTAGCACAAGAAGCGTTTCCATTCCAGACCTGAAACACATCTTCTCTGTCTCTGACACTGACGCTGACCCCGACCACTTCATCGTCTGCAAGAACAGCAGCAGAGACTGAGATAAATATATTTCAGACTTGCAAAATTGTGTACATAAAATTCAATTATTCATTTCCCAGACACAAAGCCACAATCAAGAAATGTACCTGAGGCACAATAATCACTGAACTGCTCTCCAATAGTAGCCAACAGTAACTCCTTCCACACAGCAGACTGTAAATATGAGGACAGAGTTGTTCAATAGTAAATAATTAGTGAGCAAATAGTACATAAATATATTGCTTTTGTCACTTACGGTGCATTCTTTAGGGACTTTCATCTTCCAAACGCCACCTTTAGCATTGCTTTCTTCTTCCCTGTTTGCAAACCAGCAGGCGACGTTACACAACCACCTTCAAATACTATGAACACATTCATGCATTTATCTCAAATTCAAGCGTACCAGAGTGGCTTTCTTTCTCCTCTCATCAGATGATAGCTACATCTCAATGGCAGGCTGGAGACGCCGGGTATGTTGTTGTAAACTCTCCAAAAGTTCTACTCCAGTGCCAAGGTGAAGAGAGGAAACAAGTTATTTTATTGAACCATTTACCGGCACAGGGAGTGCATGGCTAATATTTCACATTTGTCGCAATGTAGAAAATCGCTGCCAAAGGTCTTTTCCTCATTGCTGTTAATCACACACACACACTCATGAACCCTTATCCAGCACAGTTGTGGTTTGTGATTTGTAAAATGGTACTTAAGCTGTTTAACATCCTGCCACAATCACAGTGATACATTAAAAATAACCCTGCCATGATAACTAGATCAGTAATCAGTAATTATACAGATTAACATGTTGATTAGCAGGTGCTTCCATGTCAACAACACGTGGTCAGTAGCTCGCTGAAGTATTTATTAATAAGTTATAGCACATAATGACAGTTATCAATGCTGGCAGACCATGGGAAAAATGTGTAATGCTACTGAACCTCAGGCTGATGATGATGCTACTGGTGTTACTGCTACTTCTAAATCCTGTACACTCTTTACTCTCAAGTACAAAGACAGAGTTCTCTTGTTAGACATCTTAATTAAAGTCTGGCTGGGGTCTTGGTGAATTTGGGAGAAGGAAAACCCCCAACAGCAATGGGGAAATAAATCAGCATATAATCTTGTTTTGATATGGAAATTTGCTATTGAAATGCATCATCACATCAACTCCTAGTGCAGCAGAGTGCACCAACACTGTGCCTGCTGAAGCTGTGCTCTTCTTGCATTAAGACTATAAAGCATCTTACCTGGACAGTCTCCACAGTGTAGATTTTCTTCAGGTTTGACTCACATTCAGCTGCTGTTGTTCCTGGGAGAGATCTGACAAAAAAACCCCACATGAATTAAATTACATTTATTCTATTTCCTTTAAAAATCAAAAGCTTGTAAAGACCTCAGGTCCTCTAACATGCCATGTAATGGATACATTTATGGCAGTGTTACATTACTCAGACATATTTGAGTGAGCTGGCCTCTGAGCAGACAGGTTGGAGGGGGGAGATCAGATGACAAATAAGCCAGTAAACAGTAAACAACATTGACCCCATTTGAACACAGCACCCTCTGATATGTGCACTGTGTGGATGATGAGGCTTGTGTGAGTCACCGTCACCTGTGTTCAACTCTATTATGATTGCTTCTGAAATCACTTTGACACAAGAAGCCAACATCTTAAATTAGGGATTTTGCTTAAAGCAACGGCAAATTTGAGCTACATAAATTTTAATCCAACAGAAAAAAGCGCTCCCTTAAACAATGCCAACAGACACATGAGGACTGGCACAAGTTTCTAAGCCATGCTCATAAAAAATACAAGTAAAGGCTGAGGGTGAACTCAAGCTGACCTCGTCTGAAGTCCAGTTATAATGCTTGGGCACTTATTACGCCCTTTTGTTTATTTTAAGGTCCTACGAAGCAGAGGACCTGCGTATGTAGGTCAGAGAGAAAACAAGTTGGCAGGAAAGCTGCATCAACACCACTAACAGGCTGTGTTTGTTGTAATGTTATTTTTCTGTAATCTGTGAAGTCAGACAATCTATGTGTCGCTGTTAAACACACATATACTGTTATCTGGGCTGCAAAGGCTGATTTGTAGCAGGCCAGAGAGATCCGTCATCTCCCTTCTTTGTTCTCATTAAAAGGTCAGCTACAAAGAGTTCACCCACTTGACACTGGCTGGAGATTGATAATATAGCGATGGTGGTTGGAATAACTCAGCAGTGTCTTACCTATCAAGCCAGAAAGTCCACGGAGAATGTAAAGGCAGAATGTCGTTTTCATTGTCACTTGAAATCCTTCCCAAATCTCTGTCGCTGATGTGAATGTTGTGCTCCAGCAGACCCGGGCTGGATGATGTGCTCAGTTGTAACGCAGCTACTGGGACTGCCATTGTTACCTCTGAAAAAGCGAAGGGCTTCTTGGGAAAACTAGCAGGGCTCTTGTCCAGATGTTCGCACCAGGGCTGTTATCGTTATATTTATAGGTTCGTTAGGTAAAATTAACCCCGATCAGCTGCTGACTCATTGGTCGCTTCGCCGGTTTGCGCCGTCACAACAACAGAGAAACGATGACGCCCGCTGACTGCTTGCGGCACCTACAGCGCACCAGAGCGATCCAGAAGTTTCTGTCACTGAAGTCTGCGCATACTTAAACTGTAGTTGAACTCATTTGCGCTACAAGAACAAATAATATATCGTTTATGGCTGCTTATTTCGCTGCTGCGATGGCATTCAGATGCTTTGTTGATCTCAAGTTGAACTGGAACGCATCTTCCGCAAATGCGAAGACGTAATTTCAGACATGCGCAGTCGTCACTGCCACTAGCTTTGTTGGGTTGCTACATGCTAACTGCTAACTAGCAAGTATTTCCTGCCTGTGACTGGACACAGCTATGGACATCGACGCGTTGTTGGAGGCGTTTCAAGGCAATATTTACAGTTATTCAAAGAAGTGATTTGTTATAAGTGAATGATGTTGACATTTGTTTAAATGCCTCCAGAAAAAATCTGTAGTGTTTGCTAACTAACGTTACGTTACGTGCGTTACCATAACTTAGCTTACAAACAACGATTAGCGTTTAGAAGAGCTACCAAGAGACAATCTGATCTGTCCCTGCTTGGCCTAGGTAGTTCAGTGTTATCCTCTGTTAAAAAGAAGTTCGTCATATTTTATATTTTTGACCCATTTACTCGTACTGGTACTTGGAGATTATGTAAACAGCTAGCTGTGTAGCGTCACAATAAACATGCTAACGTAGGAACTTTTACAAGAACTTTCCAGTTTGTGAACTGAAATTGGTTTTATAATGTGGTAGTAAACTTGTTTTATTTCTATATTTTCACTTGATACAGCAGATAACTGACACTTTTCAATCATTTCGTTATTGCCAGCGTACAATTAATGTGCCAGAAGTAGCCTGAAACGAATGGGATTTGTTACCTTTCCAGAATAATTCACAGAATACATTATTTCTGTAATTGTTATATGCCTCTGGGTAATGCAGGTACAAACATTGTTTGGTTCTGATAGTATGTGTGCTGTTTGTATAGACGTTACTAAATACCAATGAACACATTTTTATGTTTTGAATGTGGGCATTAACAGATTTTGAGAAGAAAGGCAAGAAAGAGACCAGTCCTGAACTAGAGCAATTCTTGTGTCATGTTGCCAAGACGGGACAGCCAATGTAAGTAGTCCTCAAGTGCTCACACCAAACATTACAACCTCTACAGATTTTCTCACACAATGAAGCCATCAGTTTTCTTGTAAATGAAGCCTGCTTGGTAAACGTTTTTATCGCTCTTATCACACATTTTGTAAGAAAGTGTTTGAAAACATTTCAATCTTTTGTGTGTATGACATGCAGACTTGCATTTCCAATGTCTTCCAGGATCTCGTGGTCACAGTTCAAAACGTACTTCGTGTTTAAGTTGGAAAAAGTCATGGATGATTTCCACGCTTCATCGCCGGAACAGAGAGCACCACATAATCCCAATGTAGATTATGTTCCCTTTGAAGAGATGAAGATGAGGATCCTAAAAATAGTGGATGGTTACAATGGGTGAGTAAAGCTAAAAAGGAGCCATTTAACAAACTGCAAACAACAAAACTAAATAATGCAGCAGTCCAGCGAAATGTAGGCCTGTCCATCAATGCTTGTCTGTGATATTATTAGTGTTTGTCTTCTTTCATGTTGTCAACTGAGTGTAAGCATAACCACAAAAAGAGATATTCAGATGTGCATTTAATATATGGAAAAAAATATGAAGGCATTTAAATCAAAATTTATCAGCTAGAATCAGATCTTACCCACTGTGTGTCGTAGTTCATTCATTTCTTTCTGCCAGAGGTGTGTAACTTCATCCATGTTTTCCATTGATAAGACACAAAGTAACTCAGCTTAATGTTTTTCATGTTACTCTCTTCTTCCTCTGTTCCTCTGCTTTTTCCTCAGTGGAGTTTTATGGCAGTTGGCATCCATATGCATTGCGTGTGATTTTCCAAAAAAAGCATTTTCATAAATCTTCCATATCCAAAGTAAACAAAACAAATAGGAACAAATGCTATTTTCTTGGTGCATCAGCCAAATCTTAACTTAGCGTGTAGATTTGTACCATTAAAAAACAATACTGTTCAAACTTTTTCCATTGTATAAACAATCATGATTAATAATTCATGTCCAAACTTGTGACCAGCTGTGACTAAGGTTGGCCAGCTCTGTCCAGATTTATCCAATGCTTTCTCATTCAGCCCCAGTGCTGCCAGGTTTGGCAGGTGTTGTTGATGGCTGACGGTGAGTCAGCTATGTGTGGCTAATCCTAAATATATCTCTTGATAACTTTTCCAGAATCCCATTCACCATTCAGCGTCTATGTGAACTCCTTACGGACCCCAAGCGCAACTATTCAGGAACAGACAAGTTTCTCATGGGTTTAGAGAAGGTGAGAACTACACTGCACTATTCTGTGTAAAAGTCCACAATCTGTAATGTTAAGTGTTTCCATTCAAGATAAACAATATTGATGAATGTTGTTTTAAACTTTCCGTGGCTTGAAATAGAATTCTAATGTATATTATTGTTCATGAATTGCAGAATGTAATGGTGGTCAGCTGTATATACCCCACATCAGAGTAAGTACATGAGCTGTTTCTGCATTATTTCTATAAAAGGGACAGTTCACATCAGAATTTAAAAAATGCATATTTTTCCTCTTATCTGTAGTGCTATTTATCAATCTGTGTTGGAGGTATCAGCTGTACAGATATCTGCCTTCTCTCAAATGTAATGGAACTAGATGGCACTTGGCTTGTAGTGCTCAAGGAGCCAAAAAAATACATTTGAAAAACTCAACAGTGATGTCTCTTTCCAGAAATCATGACCTGGTTAGTCAAGATAATCTAAAGATCTTGTTGTAAACATACTCATGAATGAATTAACTTTATTTATATAGCACCTTTTGTGCACAGAATGCAGTTCAAAGTGCTTCACAATTCAGTGGCAAAGACAAACAGCAAAGAAATAAAGCCATAGAATTATACAACACTCATTCAAGGAGAAATGAGAAGAATAAATAAATTAATCAAGTAATAAAAAAATACATATTAAGAATATTAAAACAGATAGCTGCTACGTATATGCTCTATTTAAAGGATATGTTTTGAGTTGTTGTTTAAAACTATCTACTGAGCCAGCAAGTCTAATATTTAAAGGCAGGGTGTTCCATATTTTTGGGGGATAGTAGCTAAAAGAAGCATCCCTAAAAGTAGGGACTGTTTTCTTTCTATTGAACTACACATGTCAACCATATTACTGCACAGAACAAAGCATGCTTCTACTGCTAATGTTACTAGCTAACATACAAGCTCAGCCGAGGATGACGCTATAAATCTTAACATGTTATGCAATCACCAGCATAAGTCTTTTTGTCCATGAGTAGATGCACACTTCCTTCTGCACAGTGATGCGGTTGGCAGGTGTAGTTTGGTAGAAAGAAAATAGTTCCTACATGAAACTGCTCACAACAAGGTCTGTGGATTATATTGAGTAACTGGGTCATGATTTCTGGAAAGAGACACTGCTGTTGAGTTTTTTTAAATGTATTGTTTTGTGCTTTGAGCACCACAAGTCATGTGCCATTTAGTTCCATTATATTTGAGAGGAGGCAGACATCTCTATGGCTGATATATCCCTAACACTCTGCAACTCACACCAAAGCAATCTATATTGATAGATAGCACTACAGGTAAGAGGAAAAATATGTATTTTGGGGTGGACTGTCCCTTTAAGCTGCTTCTGATGCACACTGAAAGCTCCCTTGAGTTTGCTTTTTCAGTCACACTTACAAAGTTACAATTAACAGCCAGTTGTTTTTGTGCCTTTCTACTTCTTTCGAAGGAAAAATGGGGCATCCAGTGTAAACAGAATGAATGGAGTGATGTATCCTGGTAACTCTTCTCTATATTCAGACAGGTGGGAGCCACATACTTGTCAGTGATTGACTTCCACAAATCTAAAATTGCCTCATACACCAGCAAGTGGAAAGTAAAACTAGTTAAAAGTCAAATATCTGAAAAACAAACAAGGTTACAGTAAGGGCTGTTACATCTTGCCTGTCAGTTTGGGTTTTAGTAGTTCTGCTGATTTGCCATCATGTGATACAGCTTGCGTAAGAAGTGATCATTTTCTTTTTCTGCAGTCGAAATGTAAATGGACCAGACACACCAAAACCGCTCACCAGACCAAAGCTGTCACTGTCGGCTTCACTTTCCACCAACGGGCTCCCTGACTGCACAGTCAGTAAAGAGCCAGAGCCAACCACAGAGGTGGAGGAGCACCACATTGGGTAATTGGAATAAGTATGGTACATACTGTATGTGGCACTGTGAGTGAGTGTGTAGCACACTTAGTAAGTCTACTCAGTATCTTTTATTTAAAATAAAGGACACTGATGATATCTGTCAAGCCCTGGCATTTCCTCCAAAAGTAGATCCTCTCAATTCCCCATCTTTAAAAGGAATATATAAGAGCTACTTATTGCTTTAATCTATATATGTAATTTGACTAATTGAATCTCTGTGTTTCTGTCCTTACTGCAGCGATTCCTCGCCATCAGAGGGTGAACTTACATCGAACAGCGGGATAAAGAACAAACACCCTGAGGAGGAGGAAGAAGAGGAGGGCTCTGATGCTGACAAGCATGAGGTCAAGAGGCTCAAGTTTGACGAAAAGGAAGAGGATGAAACAGAAAGTGAAGAAAAGGAGTCGTCTTGTTGTAAGGGGTCAGACAGCTCGTCAGAGACACCAGAATCTTCAAAAGAATCATGTGGTCAAGAGTACAAAAGTGGAACATCTTGTGACACACCTGCTGTTTCAGAGGATCATGGTGAGTGTCACCATGCAGTAGCTTGTGTTTAACTCACTCACTACATGTAACTGTGACCCAAAGCGTCCGTATAGGCTTCAAGGTTTTTATTCTGTATTTTATCTTAAGCTCTCAAATTGCTTCAGATATCTCAGACTTAAATGTTGGACTGTTGGAGTACAATATGGAGTGTCCCTCATTCCATGACCCCAATGTTTCATTTTATTCATTCAGCTTCAGAAGCCTACAGAAAATAGCCTTTAAATTATGTGGTTAACAACCACAACTGTTTGTTATTGGAGATGCAATGATTAGTCAATTGGCAGAAACTCAATCTGCAACTATTTTGGAAGTTGATAAATTGTTTTGAGTAATTTTTTAAAGAAAGAATGCCAAATTGCTCTGGTTCCGTCCTCCCAAATATCTGTTTTTAGCCTTCATGCGCTGTTCAAAAAAACTCCCTAAACAGTGGTTAGTGGACAAGAATGTCCCGAACAGCACATGAGGGTTAGTTTCCTTGGTCTTCTGTGATAGTTAACTGAATATATTCGGACTATTGGTTGGACAAAACAAAACATTTGAAGAAGTCAACCTGGGCTCTGGGAATTTAGGGTTAGGGCTGTCACTGTGAAGAAATTTCCCCCATGGTAATTATGGGTGGCTCAACAGCATGATTTGCGGTTCTACCATCGTTTTTTTGTTGTGTTTGCGATATCCTGATTTAGTGCTTTATAAATATGCTTTATTGTTAGGCTTTTACAAGGTATATTGTTGCTTTTTAAATGACAAAGTTGACACAGTTTTAAAACAAATCAAATACTTATGCAGTGTTGAATGCAGAACACAGAGGGGCAATGAGGCACAATAAAGCCCTGATCACACAAGACACGTTTTAGCAGCTGGAGGCGCCTTTTTGTTATTGTTTGTAATGGGAATCAAGCTTTTTGCGTGCAGTTTTTGCGTTGCGACCACCTCGCGTTTCTTCGCTCTAGGCACCTGCCGTTTTTGTCTATCAGCCCGACGATAGATAGCAGGTTGTAAAAGTGCCCCTGAATCATCCTAAAATATGTCTGGAAATGGCCACCATTGAGACGAAGCTCCTGGACCAACTGGTGGTACTCCCCGTGATCCACCCTCCTTTTTAGGGTCTCATGTAAACAGATGTACACAGATCTCCGTTTCCCTGTGCCCAACAAACTATTTACTGAAAGCCTCTCACCCTCAACCAGAGCTAGAGCAAGTACCCTCTGCCTGAACACTGTAGGGACTAGATACTAATTACTGTAAAATAAATAAATAAATAAACAGTATTTCATTACATGGGAAGGTTAGAATAAGGAGGTGAGTCTGTGGTTGCCTGGCAACAATAAAAAGGAAGGCACAGCAAGCGTTTTTTTTTTCACTAGTGGCAATTAATTTAAAAAACGGCTGTGCAGCACCTCGCATTTTGCAACCTGCAAAACTCTTTCTATGTGATCGGGGCCTAAGGATTGCAGCGTTTTTTCAGCTGAGACGCTTTGGTTGCATCTGGTTGCCATGATACAGAATATCCGAAGAAGTAAATTTGTCAGAACAAGGTAGGGTACCTACTTGCTCTGGCCCTTGCTCTTAATCAAGGGAAGGCTGAAGCACGTAGTGACAGTGCACGGACCCACTGGTCATTGTTGTTGTTCGGCCATGTGACGTTGAGCTTGTGGTATGCGCCCCTCCTTCACTGTGATTGGATGGCTGGGTAAAAAGTGACAGTGATGATTGGATGCAGCATTGTCGCCAAAGTTAAATGTTTTTCAACTCTTGGCAACCAAAAAAAAAATTAGCATTGTTCAGCACATGCTGCTGGCATTTGTAACTGATTGTAAACACGCAGCGCTTCAGAAAGAAAGAAAAGATATGAACATAGTGGTTGTGGAGGTTGCTTGCCATCCCCTGCAGTTGACTTGTTAATAGCGTTCTATCGCAATACTGTGGTTGTCACGGCAGCCCTATTTGCGATGGGCATTTTTCACTATTTTTCAACATTTTATAAACAAATGACTGATCGGGTTTTTCAAGAAAATAAAGGACAGATTAATTGATAAAGAAGATAATGATTAGTAGCAGCCCTAATGTTTTCCACTTCGGTCCTCAGAGCCCAGCAGCACAAAGACAGAACCACCTGAAAGGGAAGAAGACTCATCTGAGAGGGGGGATGTCCAGAGTCTGGAGAAAGACGCCGCTGTAGATCAACCTGAGCAGCCTGCTCCATCAGAGAAGAGTTCAAGCTTTGAGCAGGAAAATGGGGAGAGCAACAGCAGCAGCAGCAGTGATGGAGAGGGCCCACCCAGCGACAAGCAGGTCCCCTCTTCTAGTAGTTCACCTGACTTGTCAACAGAGGGCGAGACTGACAACTCAGACAGCACAAAGACTGAAACAGAGCCTGGGAAACATGACTAACTTGAAGCCCAGCCTGCCAACTGACTTTTTTGTACACTGTATGATACCACAACAAGGGTATATCTGTAGCACTGTGGACCTCTGGACTTCAGGACCAGGAGCGATGTGAACCTCATGAATCCTCACTGAAGGATCTTTTTGTCCTTTTCAGTTTCAAGTACTCAAGTCCACCAGGTCTTTAAACTGGAAGGAAATGATTTAAAAATTATGGAGACTCTGCTTTTTCACTGTTGACTAAAACTTTTTCTAATCTTTTTTCCCTGATTTTTATATCTAGGCATTATAATTTAACCTTGATAACTGATGTATTCAGTAATTTCATTATTCTTATGTCATTCGGCATGTATTTCCAAAAAAGATAATTGACATTTCACAGTTTGAGTTGTGTTTTGGCCTATTTTCCTGATGAACGTGTGTCTTTCAAGTTGAACTAGGACACACACCATTAAGAATGTGAAGCAACACTTCACAGACATCTGTTTGTGTTTTCTATTAAGCACACAGCACAAAATGTATTTCTTATTAACATTATATTGCACTTGTTTGCATTTACCCCTTGAAGGATGTGGAAAATGTCACAGTTTTGCTTTGTCACTGTATGAAGCCAATGTAAACACAGTATTGCCGGTAGTTTGGTTAGAATTTGGTTTGAAGCCATTTCTGCATCAAAATCTGTCAACAAAACACAAGGTACTTTTACACTTTCTGTATGTCATACCTGAGTTGTACAAATGTCCCTTTTGATAGCTTGGATTTTTACAGTACGCATCTGTAAATCAGTTTTTGTAGACTTGTAATACATGTCCACTGCCTTCGTACAACTGATAATCGCTGGAAGTTGAATGCTTGAGCTTGTATCATAGTATTCATGGAAAGCAATAAATGCTAAAACTTAAAGTGTGTTTCATATCTGCAAAACAACAAGAGCCAGTGAATAATGGGGATGAACTTTTAGCCTTGCTTGAGATGTCACCCTTGGAATAGTCACCAATCAATAGCTATATTGGTGACTTCACACCCCACAGAAGTTTCTCAATCATCCACCCTCCCCTTCACCTCCCTATGACAAAGTCAGCTCATGTACATGTGATCAAAACAACGCTTCTCGAGAAACACTGATATGGTGCATATGAAACGTACAAATGTAACGAATCTGTGGTTTGCAGAAATGTACAATGCTAAGATTTTCTTCTGGCGACTGGGCTGCCTTTTGTTTAACACCTAACGTCATGACAGTACACCTCTAACACTAATGACCAGATTTCTGTCTTGAGCTGTATTTCAACTTTAATTCTGCTGTAATATGCTAACATGCTGATTGTAGAGCCCGGTCTCACTCCAAAGTTGTCGAACTCCGGCGTGTGGGCTGTGACTTGGAGCGTCAGAAACCGACGAGAAAAGGCGTCCTTAAACGTTGGCACGATACGCAGCCGGTTGCCATTATAGTTTAACGGGGTCCGACCAACTTTCACCTGAGAGAGCGGTGTTAGTGTCCTGTAAGATTCTAAAGCCAAACCCTGTTC
Organism: Cephalopholis sonnerati; assembly: GCA_019142605.1. NCBI lineage: Eukaryota > Metazoa > Chordata > Actinopteri > Perciformes > Serranidae > Cephalopholis > Cephalopholis sonnerati. The sequence continues at coordinate 491,450 of JAGQAX010000092.1, forward strand.
TTTTTTCCTAAACCTGTACGTTGTTTAAGGAAAAAAAAAAGTCAATTCATGGTGTTGTAGCAACACAATGTGTTTATTTTGAAAGAGACTGTACGCAAACATAAAATTTCCTGTGAAAATGGAAGTGTATTTTGAAAGAAGACAATGCATGTAACAGGCAGAACTTGACACAGTGTCCCAGAATGTCAACAACCAACACACCCAGGGTACCTCACACGTCGAATGTGGACATGGAAAGTCAGTTTAACATAGCAGCATTTGCTTAACAAGCTGCATTATGAGCCACTTTGTATTAAAAGTTAGCAAGCTAAGATATTTATGTACACACATTAATGGCCCCCAGAGGATGAATTGTGATAACCTTAATCTCCCTGAATACTCATGTAGTGATACGATGACAAAATCAAAGTAACCAAAACTCATGACATTCCCATTACCTTCAGTTAAACTTAAAGGGACAGTTCACTCCAAAATCAAAAATACACATTTTTCCCTTACCTGTAGCGCTGTTTATCAATCTAGATTGTTTTGGTGTGAGTTACCAAGTGCTGGAGATATTGGCCGTAGAGATGTCTGCCTTTGCTCCATTATATTGTAAAGCTTCCTTCTGTGCAGTGATGCGGTTGGCAAGTTTAGCTCAGTAGAAATTAAATAGTTCGTACATGAAACTGCTCATAACAAGGTCTGTGGATTATCTTCAGTATCAGGGTCGTGATTTCTGGAAAGAGACATTTTTTTTGAAGCACCACAAGCCAAGTGCCATCTAATTCCATTATATCCGAGAGGGGGCAGATATCCTTATGGCTGATATCTCCAACACTCTGCTACTCACACCAAAACAATCTAGATTGATAAATAGCACTACAGTTAAAAGGAGAAATATGTACTTTTGATTTTGGGGTGAACTTTCCCTTTAATGTTCGGCAACTATCTCCATGCTAACAGGCTGAAACAACACAGCTCACATCAACCAACCTAAGCATCATCATGTTATCATTATCAATGTAAGCATGTGAGCTTTAAGCTCAAGTAAAACCTCACAGAGCTGCTAGCATGGCTGTAAACTCAATTATCTTACTGAGCCAAAGCCGTACAGGAAGTAACAGTGATATAGAGATGACAGCTGAATGACATTACTTGGGACCAGTCCTGCCAATGCAAACTAGTCATGGGTACAGAAGTGGTGGGTCTTAACTAGACCCGCCCTGGGTACAGAAATACAACTTATGTAAGTCAACTGGATGAAGGAAAATGTGGGTGGGATTTAAATATCCTTTGTACAAGAACAAGGAGTGAATCATTTTAATCATGAGGATAACATCCAGTGACACCTTGACCCTGGCCTTGACATTTCTAAGCTATGATTATCACTATCCCTGTCATCAGCTGTGGGAGGTATTGGGCCAGGCCAAGCCTTCACCTGTAAACAATGGCTACGGTTTACCACAAACAGTAACACTCTTATTCTGCTAAAAAAAAACACATGCAGTTATTTCCAAATTTCCATAAACCACAATGCAGCCCAATACTCAGACAAGGCCAAAAGCTTGCTATATGTTTTCCACCCATTTCCCAAAAATATTTTCATTGTCGTCTGAAGCTGTAATGTCCATCATTAGTGAATTTAGCCACAACACATTTATTATAGGCTTCAGTGAGACTGAAGCAGGCATGTAAACAGTAATCAGGGTGGCAGTAAATAACATGGCTTCTGAAGGTCAGAGCTGTCAGGGATAACTAAACACTTTGCCTGTGTGAATCATCAGACTGGTGAGGAACTTCCAGGGAAAGATTACTTAAAGGAGTATACCAGCGATTTAACATCCCACTTGCATGACGTTTGTGGACTCTAAAGGGACAGATTAACAAATAAGTGTCAAAATCTTAGCAGCAGTGCAGGAGATATCCTGATTTTTATTAACTAGAATGGGCTAGACTGTTCTGGAAACGCTGAATCCTACATTTCCCATAATGCAACTAATAGCATTAGACCCTCCCTGTTAATTGGACACTTTTCACTTCCCTTAATCCTGAGTTTACCTTAACATATTTACCTTTACACACACATTCACAGATTAAATCATATCATACAAACATTTGTTCATACAGTAAAATAATGACATTGTTAATAAAAGTCAGTTGGTGGTCCTTGAAACCTCTTAGTACAGAGTGTTTCTAGGACTGCAGGACTACAAGGAAATCCTCTCACGATGTGTTTATGAACTAATTGATTTTGACAAGTGTCCATTTCTAATCCCTTATCATGTGATCCATAACAGCCTGCATCTCATCCCGACCCTCAGAGGAGATTTGCCACAATAGAGAGCCCAATAACAATTCAGCCTGTATGGATGTCCATGTCATTTTAATCAATTTGGTTTTTGCTGATTTGTACAAATTTTGTCGCAGTAACTGGTTCGATAACCGAGGATTAACATCTGTGAGTTCTGTAATGTGGGAAGTTACTCAGGTCAAATAGTTTCATGTAATGTAAGAAATAATTTTAGTCATATTAAGTTGAAAAAAGAGTTTCCACCATGGGTCAGCGCCTGAGTGAGGACTGTGACCCAGACAAGGAAATTGATGTGGCAGAGCTGCAGGAATGGTACAAAAAATTTGTCGTGGAGTGCCCGAGTGGAACTCTCTTCATGCACGAGTTCAAGGGATTTTTTGGCGTTACTGAAAACAAGGAGGCCGCAGATTACATTGAAAACATGTTTCGAGCCTTTGACAAGAATGGGGTAAGTGATAACTTCTGTTGTATGGAGGTAAAAGCTTTGCATGTAGTCATTTGTCTTATTTTAGTACTGACACCACCATTGCCACAGCAGTTGTGAAGAGTATTTGTGACAGCTGCTGTTCAAATGCTCATTACTTTTCTGATGCAGGGTGAGGCTGTTAAGCAGCGAGTGAGGACTCTGAATATAGCTTGTGTTCACGTCTTCACTGTGCCCTATCCTGTGAGATTTTTTTTAAGTTTAAATGTTAAATAATAATTTTGTTTCTTTGTGTAACTAAATGAAATGTTAAAATAAAGGCCCACTGTATGTATATTATTTAAACTTTTCTTTAACCCCTTAAAATATAGAAGGCCTTGTGACCCCCTCGTGAAGCTTTGGTGACCCCTAGTAGAGGCCAGGACCCCCACATTGGGAATAAGTGGTCTAAACAATTAATTGAGGAAATAATTGCAGATAAATTAATACTGAAAATATTCCTTAGTTGCAGCCTGACACATTTTTTATTGTTGTATCCAGTAGGAAAACTGTTTCTGTTGTCTTTTTGCCTGTCAGAGGAAAGAAACATTTTGTTTCATAGCATTTTAACTCTCTCTTTGTGTTCACAGGACAACACCATTGATTTTCTGGAGTATGTGGCAGCATTGAACTTAGTCCTGAGGGGTAAACTGGAGCATAAGCTTAAATGGACATTCAAAATGTATGATAAAGATGGAAGTGGATGCATCGATAAAACAGAGCTTCTTGAAATTGTGGAGGTAACATTCACGATGATGTGCAAGTATTGATTTGTGAAGTCTTCAAAACATTTTAAAGAACATTTCAAGATAAATCAGTGGGCTGTAATGAGATGTAGTCAGCGCAAGAGCCGTTGTTAACTTACTTTCCTGTCACTCTCCTCCAGTCTATTTATCGACTGAAGAAAGCCTGCCATGGAGAGCTGGATGAAGAATGCCATCTGCTGACCCCAGACCAAGTGGTTGACCGGATATTTGAGCTGGTTGATGAAAATGGAGATGGTAAGTGTTTGTCACAGTTTTCTGACAGCTTAAAATGCTTCATGAATGATTCAGAAGGTCTGTGTCAGGCTGCTGTAATGGCTTTGTGGGGTGCTAATGTAGAAGTGTGCATGTGTGTGTTGTTTCTTGTGCATGTTTAAAAGGGAAGGTGTGACTCAGCTGTACAAAGGTCCTCTCTTTATCAAAATGATGAATTCAGGAATGGAGGAATGTGTGGTAAAATGATGACTGCCCCTTGTCACTTAGGGGAGCTCTCGCTGGATGAGTTCATTGACGGAGCACGGAGGGACAAGTGGGTGATGAAGATGCTGCATATGGACGTCAACCCCGGGGACTGGATCAACGAGCGAAGACGCAGTTCTGACTCCTGAGGCTCGAACGTGGACTGCCAATCTGTCATGTACACACATCCTTCATGTGTGGCCAATCATGTTCTGATTTTGTATTGCAGTTTCTATGTATATAAAAACAACACCATAGTCATCCTGTCATTGGTCTGTCTGCCTTAGGTTTGACACGCAACAGTAGTTTTAATTTATTGGCACTTCCGTCTTGTAGGTCTATTTTTATGTCTGTATTTCATAGATGCAGCAGACATAAGGTGCTTACTGTATTTTCTTTTCTTCTTTGTGCCACTTATTGTGATTCAATAAACATAATTAAAGCCCCTACACAACCATGGCTCACCACAGAGAGGTGTTTTCACATATATAGGATTGATAAGACCTGTTTTTAGGACTTCGTGGGTGTGTACAGACTGAGGCTGACTGAGAAGTTTCTCATTCACCCATATATAATAAATAATAATAAATATAATAAAATTGAAAAAATAGACACACTTGTGAGGGTTTGCAGGCTCTTTATAAACAACTAACACAACAAATAAATACAAATTTTACACTGACTGTATTATTTTGTAGAAATCTGATGTAAATCATGAACATTTTTGGGAGGTTTACATTTGAACTTTTGAAATGTGAGAGGTTGCAAATTACTAGTTACCCTGTTGAAAATGTAACTTCATACATCTAAGGTCTCTGTCCAGAAGAGTGCAGTCCTAGGAACAGCTGAGATACTGCACAGAGCCCTCAAACTCCCAGGCCTCTGATAGAAGACACACCACCACTGTAACTGTAATTTTATTCCATAGTTTTTCTTAGCAACTGCAACTGACTACAATTACATATACTTTGTGATTTATATACATGCAACTAGTTATTCCCCCAAACTGTTGATGAAGTTAAAGATGGACTAATTGGAGAATTAAGAATTACAACATTTCATTCGTAGACATTACATTTTCATGTGAAGCACTCAGTGCTAATACTGCCCTTACTGTAAAGCAACTTGCATTGCATTTCTTGCATGAAAGGTGCTATATTAAGAAATTCTATTATTATTATCATCATTATTATTATTATTATTATTAGTAGTAGTAGTAGTAGTATCTGCAAATGACGTGAAAACAATGGCAAATATCAAGATTCATTTCTTGGTTTTCAACCAAAAATAAATGTTGGTGGTAGGTTTAAGTTTTTGATAATATCCTTTTTAAAAAGTTGGACAAACGAGTGGTAATAATATGTATCTTGTTATCATAATTCTGTGCAGAATAAATCCAGTAGACGAGATCTTAACACAAAGTCTTGTTTTCTCTCGCGAGAGGACAGACAGCTACCGCGTCTGCTTGTCCTGCCCTGCCACACGCACCAGGAAGTTGACTCGTCGACTGAGCTAAAGGGCGCCCTGAAAGTACTGTTAGGTTATTTAGCAATAAAACGACCGCCTGCAGTCGACTGTTCGTAAGTCTTTAAAGACACATGACCGTCGCATGATAACTAGCAAGTGTTCTCGCTGTTTTAATGACTGTTTAAGACTGAAACGTCACACACCGAATCAACTCACCGCTCAAGTGCGCTACTCACTCGGTTCAATGTGGTCTCAGGTTGTGAAACCAGTCGACACTGTCAGATTTAAGGTAAAGCTTACACTAGAAGTATTTTTTCTGCATGTGTTTGCGCTAAATGGTGTGTTTCTGTCACTGTTTCCCGCCTCACACACTAACTGGTGTTTATTTCTTGCTCTGTCATTATGCCTTTCCTCACGGTGCGATGCTGCCCCCTCCTGGTTAGCCTGCAGAAGACAGCTGGAGACTGAATTATGTCACTGGGAACCTGTTCTCCTGCCCCAAGGACGAGGCTCTGGCCCACTGCATCAGTGAGGATTGCCGCATGGGGGCAGGCATAGCAGTGATCTTCAAGAAAGAGTTCAGTGGGGTAGAAGAATTAAAGAGGCAGAGTGAGTCAGCCCATTTTATATATATATATATATAAAAAAACAAACATCAGGAGTGAAAATATCTTATTATGGGAGTACTAAGAGTACAGAGAAACGTGGTTTATAGAAGAGGTCTAATAAAATCCTTCATCCAATTGTACACAACATCACAAAGATGGGTGACTGAAGGAATTATAATTATTATCATTATTATTTTCCACCTAACTACACAGCCATAGCCCAGTTAAACACTCCCTATTTTTTACTCATTTTCAGCATTACCAAATTTTTTTATTTTTGTCGCACTTATTTGACACCAAAAGAAACTTACACAAATTAAATAATAGATCAGTCATTATTTTTATTTTAGAAAAAGTGACCATTTTTATGTGTGTTTTTTGCAATATATCCTTCGTCCAATATCCAAGATGGCGCCGCGGATGGCCGCCTCGGGACTTAGCTCTCTTGTACTCTTCCTGGTTTTGTCTGTTTTTTTTTTAACTTTCTGCTCCTCCTCTCTGGTCACTTTCACCCAAGAGGAACTCTTACACACAGGACAGTCGTCTGCTGCAAACTTTTTGCCGGTTTTCAATAACCCGGCGAGTTTAGCAGATATTTTGGTCGGAGGTGCAGCGGCTCTCCTTGGGATACGCCGGAGACGGAGACGGGGCAAGCGGTTTGTTTGCAGCATATAACGCCCCACTGTGGCTATTTCTGCTGACACTTTAACCTCCTGTAGTATTTATAACTGATACATGAACAAATAGGCGCTAAATATCTCCACGTCTTTACCTGATTTCATGTGAATTACCGCGAGCAGCGGCGCTAAAAAAAGTTTGCGCTAATGACCGCATATCACTTCCTATAAACTTTTCACAATAAAAGCCTCCCGTTACTTTGTTATTTCAAACCTTTCAGTGTGAATCAGCGAGCAGCAATGTGTGTTTTGTTTTAGCACCACCTGAGGAGTCGTGTTCAGTTACTGCAGATAAATGTGTGTGGACTGAGGTCGTCTTCACTTCAAAATCCCGTCTTCAGACCAAGACGTATCAAGTTATTAACGTTATATGTGGCCATAGTTGAATTTTTGCTGGCGGCCTTAGATTGAATCAACAGCGCCACCTGCTGTTGTGGAGTGTAAATTACAGGGCATTTCTTAAAAGTCACGTGACTTTTGGCAGTAATGTTCCGCCTTGCAGATCCACACACGCACAGCTTCTGATCCACACAGAATGGCTTTCAGTTTTTCGTAGCTGTAGAATTGTTTTTTTGTACTTGAAGGATTTTTTTTGTAGTTGAAAGATTTTAGTCTGTACCTGAAGGTTATTTTTTTGTAGTTGAAGAAATGTTTCTTTGTATGTGTAAAACATGCTGTATTTGTTTCTGAAGCATGATGTATTTGTTTGATAGGTATGTTTCTTATTTGCAAAACAAAATGCATTCGTTTGTGAATGATGTTTTGCATTTGCAAACCACACTGAGTTTGTTTGTGGATCGTTGGGCGTGAGTAAAACGTGTTATGTGTGTTTGTGAGGTTTTGGCATGATTTTAACTCCATACTCCGCTCCCGTCTATACACCTGGCGAATGTCCGCTCTCTGGCAAATAAGATGGACGAGATGCTGCTCCTCACTCATAAAAATTCGGACCTAAGCAGATCTGCTGCCCTGTGTTTCACTAATAGGGTTTCCATCCGCCTATTCTTATTCGAATTTTCAAAAATAGCGAAAATAAACATTAATGGAAACGCTAGAAATTCGAAAAAAGGCTGAAAATTCGCAAAAAAGTTTTTACGCTTGGAGGGGGTGGATTTGTCTGCATATCGATAAAAGGAAAGTACGACTTTTTGCTATGGAAATAGGTTTTGCGGATAAACGATGAGTGTATGAAATACATTTAATCCTGTTAATCTGGAGTAATTGATTAGAGAACTGACACTTGAGAGCCGATTACTACAGGACAGGTGAGTGTAATTCACAATTTCCCATACACGTGGAGAACAACGCGGTGGTCTCCTTCCAGCTATTTCCGACAGTACTCTTAACATTAAAATTCTTCCTTGTCGTCTCTTCTTCAGGATGGCTCGGTACGCGGTGAATGCTGACAAAATGGTGACCAGAGTTCTTCCAAACGCCGAAAGGTCGATCAGGAATCTGTCCATGATCAGTTGTTGACTGTCAGCCGAGTGTGTTGTTTGTTTTGTGGCAGAGAGACGCTCTCTGATGACGTCATCTCATGGCGCACTCTCCTCTCAATAATCGCAAAATAATAACAAATGGAAACGGGCATAAAGTTGCATTTTCTTTTTGCGCATTTTCACTAAATTCGCTCAAAAATTTCGAGACATTCAGATGGAAACCTGAACACATCCCGGACAGCGCACTACGGCTGCCGGGATTCCAACTTTTCCGAGCAGACCGCACCACGGAGCTCTCCGGGAAAACTAAGGGAGGTGGAACCTGCTTCTGCATAAATGAAGGTTGGTGTACAGATGTAACAGTGGTAAAGAAGTCATGCAGCCCTCATTTGGAAACTATTATCAGAAACTTTATTCACCGCGGGAGTTTTCCTCGTTTGTCCTGGTCGGTGTCTATATCCCACCTCAGGCATGTGTAACGGAGGCGTTACAACACCTGGCTGACCAGGTGACAGACGTAGAAAAAAAATCCAGACTCCCTGCTCATTATAGTAGGGGACTTAACAGAGCAAACCTCTCTCACGAACTTCCTAGATATAGACAGCATATAAAATGTCCCACTAGGGACGCCAGGCCAAGGAGGAAGCCCACAGGAGTAAGGATCGGGCCCTGAACAAGCAGGCCAGAAACAAACTGACAAAAGAGATCAGGGTAGCCAAGAGGGGCTATGGTGAGAAGCTAAAAAACAGCTTTTCAGCCAACGACCCTGCCTCAGTTTGGAGAAGCCTGCAAGACATTACAAACCACAGGAGAACATCCCCCCACCCTGTGGAGACCCTCCGACGAGCAGACGACCTCAACAGCTTCTACTGCAGGTTTGAAAATAAGCTTTTCACACCTCTCCACAACACAAAGGGATTACCTGCACCCCCAGCAACCTCCTCCTCCCTCTCCTCTGACCCCCTGCCTGCACTAAAGGTCTGTGAAGAGGATGTGTGTCGGCTCTTCCAGAGACAGAAGACCAGGAAGGCTCCGGGACCTGACGGTGTGTCTCCCTCCTGCCTGAGAGCCTGCTCTGACCAGCTGGCCCCCATCTTCACTCGCATCTTCAACTGATCGCTGGAGCTGTGTGAAGTACCCTCCTGCTTTAAACGCTCCACCATCATCCTGGTCCCCAAGAAGCCCTCCATCACAGGATTGAATGACTACAGGCCCGTCGCCCTGACATCTGTGGTCATGAAATCCTTTGAAAGACTGGTGTTGCGCCACCTGAAGGACATCACAGGCCCCCTGCTGGACCCCCTGCAGTTTGCCTACCGGGCAAACAGGTCGGTGGATGATGCAGTCAACATGGGACTGCACTACATGTTGTACCACCTCGACTCCCCAGGGACTTGCGCTAGGATCCTGTTTGTGGACTTCAGCTCGGCGTTCAACACAATCATCCCCGGAATTCTCTACCAGAAGCTCATCAAGCTCACGGTGCTTGCCTCCACCTGTCAGTGGATTACCAGCTTCTTGACTGACAGGAGGAGCATCACATCCAGCTCCCGGTCCATCAGCACTGGTGCCCCCCAGGGTTGTGTCCTCTCCCCACTGCTCTTCTCCCTCTATACCAACGACTGCACCTCAGGAGACCCTTCTGTGAAACTCCTTAAGTTTGCGGACGACACCACGGTCGCTGGTCCTGTAGTGCAGTCAGAACCACCTGGAGCTGAACCCACTCAAGACTGTGGAGATGACTGTGGACTTCAGGAGAAGCCCCCCGACACTGCCCCCCCTCACCATCCTCAACAGCACAGTGTCAACTGTGACCACCTTCAAGTTTCTGGGTACCACAATCTCTCAGGACCTGAAGTGGACCTCCCATATAGACACTGTCCGAAAAAAGGCCCAGCAGAGGCTGTACTTCCTGCGACAGCTCAGGAAGCTCAACCTGCCTCAGGAACTGCTGATCATGTTCTACACCGCCATAATCCAGTCTGTTGTCTGCACGTCCATCACCGTCTGGTTTAGATCCGCCACTAAACTGGACAGGAACAGACTGGAACGGACAATCAGATGTGCAGAGAGGATTATTGGGTCTGATTTTCCCTCCATCCAGGACCTGTACCGGTCAAGGGTCAGGAAACGGGCAGGGAGCATCTCTGCAGACCCCTCACACACAAACTGTTTAACCTCCTCCCCTCTGGTAGGCGCTACAGAGCACTGTTCGCCAAAACTACCCGTCACAAAGACAGTTTCTTCCTCCAGGCTGTCGCTGTGATGAACTCATAACAGTCACAGAGTGGCAGGACAAACAACAACACTCGCACCCTGAACATTGTATATTTTTTCATATTTTCATATTTTTATATTTATGGATATTTGTACAACTCTTGTATATTTGTATATTTTGCATTTTTTACACTGGTTATTTAATTTAAGTACTTATGTAAATACTTGTATTTGTGTGAAGGAGCGCTATCGTAGGTCCTTCCTTCCTGCAGCTGTCAGACTCTACAACCAGCAGTGCTCCCAGTAGACCACACACACGCACACCAAGACTTTTAACCAGACTGCACTATAATGCACATTCATTCAAAGTGCAAATTTGTAAAGACTGTATATAGTGTGTATATATTGTGTATTATTCTATATATTATACTCCATATGTTCCTCTTTTTAAATTTTACCAGAGCCAAATTCGTTGTATGTACACACGTACTTGGCCAATAAAGCTGATTCTGATTCTGTCCCTGAGCTGGAATTTGGACATTTAACCATAATTTATTTTTACATGTAATATTAATCTAATTATACCTTCAAATACAAATGACACGCAAATACCAGTTTTAATTAAATGTATTATGTAACAAATATTAATATTTACATATTTTTCATAAAAAAAAAAAAAAGAAAAGAAAATCCATAAAATACCCTCAGAGTCCTTGTCATTTCCACCACATTGTACAAAATGTAAATTCAGGGAGGTCTTTTTTTTTTTAGTTTATATACTTCACTGGATGAAAAGTGGGATTTTCGTCCCCGTAAACGCCCGGAAATCTCACTCATTTTCGGCAGTTTCCGACAATTTACAGGCTGCGAACGCGGCGTTTACGGGTCCCGCAAATTGTCGAATACGGACCCATGACGTATGTGGAGACCTCCCGGGAGGTGCTAATGGCTCTAATTAGCATATGAACAGCAGCGGAGCCGCGTCTGGCCTGAAATTCCTCACTCCAGGATTGGATGAAACCACTACTTTGAAACAAGAACAATCACTCGTGATTGGTCGGCAGATCTGTCACTATTGGTCACTCTGGGTCATTATAAATGTAAACCCCTCCCCTACAATAATAAAATATAAAAATAATAAAAAAAAAATAATACTTATAATAATTATAATAAATATATAATTATTATTAAAAATTAAAATAACATTATTATTATGTGGTATATTCATGTCATTGTTATCCTATGGGCTACACTATTATTACCATCAAGGACATGAATGAATTTATTGAGTAAAGGAACATTAGCGAGGAACATGTTTATTCAAATAAAGAGCTTTATTTATAACACACAACTATGTACAAGTACAAATAGGAGATTTCAACAACAAATCAAAATCATACAGCGCCATCAACTGTCTATTATTCGCCGCCTCGGAGCTGTAGGCATCTGACAGCGATCTGTCTGCATGTGCTCCATCCTGCAGACGTCTGTGGTGCTGCCCTGTAGTTCGGGTTCGCCTCCAGTCTGACTGCAGCGTGGCACAGAGTTCAGTCAGCTCCTGCTGCGGAACCACGGGGGTCGCACAATCCACCCAGACACCCCGTCAAGTGTGCCGTCTTCCTCATCAGACATCATAGACATCATTCCATACGTCCACCTCGTCTTCTGCCAGGACACTGTGTCTCGCTTCCAGCAGCTATAAAAACAATGCGTAAAGACAATAAGTACTGCGCAGTGCACTGCATATTGACACAACACATCTATTAATGCACCCGAAAAATAGTCACACTGACCAACAACGAGTCTGATCTAAAAGTCACAGTAAAAAGTAAAAAATAAACAATAAAAGTCACTTACACACAATGGCGTCATTATCCGCATCAAGTGAATCCGGACTGACAGACAGAGCTCTCAGTAAATAGCAGGTCACGGCCTCGTTATGAGGAGAGGTCAGTCTGTGAAAAACAAAATGGACGGTTAAGATCGGTCAATAACGTGTCTGAACGTTTCCTCATACAGCACAATGAAAGCATATTCTTTAAACTTACCCTCGCTCCGGTTCGTAGTGCATACAATTTGTCTCCGAGCTGTGGAGACGGCGTACTGCTTCCTGTAAATTACAAGACCAAAAAATACACTTTAATAACCAAACTTAGACTGGTTCTGCTTCTTCATTTGTTCTTTTACTTTTAGCTTAGCTAGCAGTCACTGAATATATTCTTACCGCCGTTTGGGGATTGTGCACCCGTCTCCTCTTGTTAGTTAGTCTCCTCCACACGAGTTTACTGCGGTGAACTGCTGAGTCATATCGGCAGCAAACACATCAAGCTGGCAGACAGCCCACTGATAGCGCTCAGCTGTGTCTTCGTCCATGCTGAGGAGTTTCCGGGTGTTGAAGGAGAGACGCCGTCCAGACATTGTAGTTCACGAAACAGCAAAGCAGCGAAACACGCGACATGGAGGAGACTGTCTGAATATACAGGAGTAAAAACGGGACTGTTGATATGCTCGTCTTGCGAGGTCTTCCGTTTGAATCATGCCGAGCTCGCACGTGATTGGACGAGGGCTAGACGGCTCGTCGGGCTCCTCCAATCACATGATCATTGTTTACGGAAGAGGTCACTGCAGTCATGCCACTACGCACAGTGGTTGAGCTCCAGCAGACTGTGATGTTGTTTGCATGGAGTGCACATTTGACCTTTGTGGCAAAGCCTGGTTAAAACTAATTGTTGAAATAAACTGTTTTGTGTATCTTTTTTATTGAACATTGACCATTGCTAATGACCATACACAGTAATTAATCTAGCATACTTTCATGAAATAAATCAATTCAAGCTAAAATTTAAGAGTCTATAATTAGACTATACCAAGCCTCATCTATTTATACCAGAGATGAATGAAGCTAATACCTTTTAGAGAAATGTCACCTCTGTGTGGGGAGTGAAACTCCCCCTGCTCCCCTGGTTTGCATTTCTATAGCTCACAGCATGTTCATTTACATGTTAAAGCCTCCCCTAGAATTAGGGGAAGGGGGGGACAACTGCCAAGCAAGGCCCACGACAATTTACGACAGTTTCCGGCAGTTTTCTGTGTTGCCTGTAAATTGCCGCGCGCAGCCGTAAACCTGAAATTCCACGGCAATTTACAGTGCCGCATACTGACGGAAATCCCTCTTTTCATGCAGTGTACTTGGTACCCACAGCAATAGTCATGTGACAGGAGAACACATGGCTAAAAGACAGTTAGCTCAGTGAAGGAAACTAGTCAGAAGAAATTAAGGTATTTTTTTGTTAAGTCGAGTAATTTATTGGCTGTTATTTACAAACAGCTTATATTTCATTTTAATGTACAAATAATAAGAAAAACAACATTTTATATTGTATATTTTGTGTAGTAATATTTAATGCTTACACTAACAGCAAGCTAACATATTATGAGATAAAAAAAAAACATTTTCCACCGCAGTCATTTCCATAACTGTTTATTGTGATAGAAAAGATATAAGGAGTTGGAAATGACAATGCCAGTGTTATATTAGTGGAAATATTGAATTTACAAGATATCAATACATTTGTCTTAATATGTGTCAGACTTTTCAAAGTTTCCAGACCAAAATGAAGCTTAGGAGGCTTCTATAGCTTTACCTATAACTTCTATAACTTAATCCTATCACATAAAAATATTCTTAATGCCTCATTTTGTAGAGGTGGGGAAAATGGACTCAGCACAGTACCGCAATAATTTTTTTGTGGCAATATTGAATCGTCACACAGTGCTTAGTGTCGATTTTTTTTTAATTAAATAAATTATTAATATTACTATATACAAATCAGCTTTAGGTAGTCCACTAGAATAACATGATCATTGCTTTTTTAGTCCACTAGATACATTCAGCTTCGATAAAAGTGACCTAAGTGAGATGAACAGACTGAAAACTTTATTTTATTAGATAAAACAGATGTTTTCCGTTGGGGACATAATTTACAGTTGGGAAAAAAAAAGGTAATAGATTGCAATATATTTTATGGAAATACTGAGCATATCGTGACATATTTAAAATCGTAGTATTGTTGTGTTGTGACTTCAGTGTCATGATAACACTGTAACGTGGATCATCTGCTGATTTCCACCCCTATCATATTGTCCACATTTATATAAAATCCATCCCGACATTTTTGGTCTCATTGGAACTTCACACATTAAAGTAAACATCAGTGGGTTGGAATAATTTTTTTGCTGCACTGCATGAATTTATAATTACCTGTCCACCAGTTTAAGGGGTTTATAAAAACATTACCCCTGGAGTTTGTGCTGTGTCTTGTTCTGATGTGGATATTTTTTCTCTCCAAACAGAAAAGCTGACAGGACAGTGTGCTGTGCTGAAAAGAGACAAACGTTTTGTCTACTATCTGGTAAACATATAGCAGTTAATTATAATTGTTCCCTATGCAAATTGTCTTTATTACGTAAACACTGTAGTGAATATTGTTGTTGCTTTCCTGTTATAATATTGCAGATCACCAAGGAAAAGGCATACCAAAAACCGACCTATGAGAGCTTGAAACGAAGCCTGGAGGACATGAGGTCACACTGTGAAAAGAACGGAGTGACAAGAATATCAGTGCCTCGGTTTGTACTGCTTTGACGAAATGTGCAAAGAATATTTAATTTTTTATTATTGTTATTTTGTTTTTCATTTACTTTATTTTAAATTGCAATGTAGATTAAAATGACCAGCACATTGCGACTCACAGGTCTTCACCAGGGTCATTGTCTGCTGTAGCAGCTGTAGCGTTCTACTCCTTTTTCCTTCATGGCAAGATTTCTTTTGGTTTCGTTACACTTAAACAGCCTGTTTCTCTCTGTCACTGTCCGACAGTATTGGTTGTGGCCTGGATCGACTGCACTGGAACAGAGTGGCGGACATACTGAAACAGGTCTTCAAACACACGGACATCTCCATCACAGTCTACAGCCTCCCTGAGAAAGCAGCGACCACAGTGATGAGGGGAAACAAGCGCAAAAAATCGGTTTAAATGTTTGGTTATTGTAATTACAAGTTTATGCACCTTTCTGTATCATTTTGCACGGAATGTGGCCACAATGATGATCTTTTTAACTGGGGAAAAACTGTATATATTACATGGAAATAAACGTTCTTGTTTTGCACATTAAACTCAACTGAACTCTTGTGAACTTCTGTAGAGGACACATTTCTACTCATCATCTATTATTTGTACCTATGTCTGCAGTCAGTTTTCAGCTATGTGACAAGATGAATCTGAAACAGGCTCATCCAGATGATAACGAGGATTTGTCCACCTGCCCCTTCTGGTCACGTGGTATTTAACTCCAGGACAGTGAGTGTAAATATCAGGCATCTCTTTACCTGTGCATTCATCCACCAGGCAATTACATTGTTGATCGAGCAAACAATGTATTTGCATCTCTGTGGTGATCATATAACTTCTAGAGTGCCCATTGTAGCCTCCGCAGATGGCCGGGGTATTGTGTGATCCATTATTGATCTACTTGGGTATTGTGCTTAAATGCAGCTGGGACATGTTGGAGGTAGTCAAAGAAAGAGAGGCAGGGAACCTGACACCACAGATTCAATCCCACACATCTGTTTTCTCCAGGATGGGAGAGTGGGAAGCAGAGAGCACACAATCTCCATTTAAAAGCAGGCTATTACATCACTTGGATTAAATAATCTGACTGAAGGGGGCTCCATTTAATAATTTGACGACTTCAGGTGTGAGTAATTATCATAAACCTCAGTGGCAGTGAGTGTCTGAGCAGGCTCAGGAGTTTGCCGTCTGTGACCCTCCCACTCTCCTTTGGGGCACCTTCAATAATTCATGAGGAAAAAGGCATTAACCGCTGCACACTGCGGCTGCCTGCCCATTTCCCCCCATATATCCATGGTCGGCTGGAAGACTGTACTTCGACATAACTGCAACCACCACCACCCCTCTCCTCCACCTCCTCCTCCTCCTCCTCGTCCTCCTCATCCTCCTCCTCCCTTCCCATCCCCCTTCTTGCCTGGCAATTAGACTCCACACTGCAGCAGAGCCACCTAGCTGCGCTGCAGTGAGTGCAGGGAAATCTCCCTCCATCTGACCTGCTGTCTCACCTCAGCATGCTGCGGCTGATGGACCGTGTGCATCCAAATCTGCCCTAATAGCCCCTCTGTCTTTTGTCCCCCCCACAACCCCATGCAGCTTCTGCTTGTCCCACTGCGGTCCACTGATTCGCCGCCGATGCTCCCCCCCCATTCCCACTCTCACTCCTTTTCCCTCCCCCACCCCCTCCCATACCCTCCTCTGTCCTCCATTCCCTTTTTTTCCCTCCTTTGCTCGATGCGTATGAAATTGCAGAGCTCAGCATTCTTCTCCACAGGCACTTAGAGGGGGGGGTGAAAAAATAAAAAGGAGAGAGATGAGCTGGGCGGGAGGGTTTCTGGTGCACCACACAACTGGCCCCCTTCCAATTAAAGAAGAGAGCTTATGTTATTGAAGAGCAGCTTAGCCAATCAGGAGGCAGTGCAGGCAAAGGCAGCACGAGAAAAAAAAAAGCAGCAGAGCGAGTGGGCAAGAGGAAGGGGAAAAAAACTGCAGTGTGTGAGTGTGTGTAGTTTTTTATCCCTCCCCTGAGCAGATCTTTATCAATTTGTGTACTCCAGTCTTGGGGTGCGTTTGAATGGGTGTCTGTGTGTGTATATGTGGCAGAGTTTACAGGAGGACAGAGTAAAGGTGTGTCCAGAGGGCTGTGTTAGACTTGTTTCATTCTGAAACTGGAAATAAGAGAAAGTAAGAGAAGATTGATTATTTCTCTCTCTATCTCAAAGTGTCTCGGAGCCTGTGGAGAAGGGGGAAGAGCTCGGTGTCCAGAGGAGAGCATCCTGCACAAAAGGTAAGCAGCTGCGTCCTCCTTCCTCTACAGGCATGCTGGCTTCTTACACTTCTGAAGTTATTTTTTGTGTTGTTTCTCAGTGTATGCTCTGGCTTATCTGCCCTATTTCATGTGTGATTATAGTTAAATATATAGATAATACTTTAAGGATTTGTCTTTCATCAGAAGGACTTGACAGAAAAGCAGAGGGGGAGGCAGAGTGGGAGGCAGAGGGAGGGGGAAGGTTAGTGCGGGACTCCCTGATGCTTCTAGGCAAGTTTCTGTGCACACGGTTCTCTAGTGCTGCAGTATCCCATTACATCCCTGAGCGGAGCTGCCTCAGCATCCAGCCAATGTGAGGCAGAATGACTCAAACCAGCTACATCCTTCTCAAAATGACTCCCACCATATGAACTTATTTGTTATCCCTGGATGGGATGAAAGTAAAGTTTTGCCCCCCTTATACTGTAAATTCAGCGCACACACTGATAAGCTCAGTGTGCCTGTGAGGCTGCTGCAGCCCGCTGTGTCGTGCATGCTCTCATTGTGTATTCTGAGTATCATTTTGGGTTGCTTAGATAACAGATTGAATTGGCTCTGATAGCGTTTGAGCCTGGTGATGAGTTTTTGTTTTGTTTATCCGGTGTTCTGGGACTTCCTTCAGTCTGAGCCTGCAGCAAAAGTGAGCTTTCTGATTGGGTGAGCTGGGTACACTGACTACAGTGTACCAAAGAAGTGGAAAAATTAGTGTATCTGTGTGCTGTCATTGGAGTGTTTATACACTGAAGATTGGGTTTGTCACTAATGTGAAATGAGCTCAAACAAAAGATGTGAAGCTTTGTTTGTTTACAGAGAAAGAAAGGTGATTCATACTAAGACACATTTGTTTTTTTTTGTTTTGTTTTTTTTCAGTATGCATTCATTATCAGCTTTTTCTTTAAACACATTCGCAGTTAATTTATTACATCCCACCGTCTTTTTTTGGAAGTCTGACCTTCATCATTTGTGAATGAAGATATGATACCGTCCAGCAGTGGGCAGTGTGTGTTTTCTCTGTAGGAAAATGTCTGTGAGCACTGGCCTGCTGCAGAATGGGAGGAAATAATAGATGGACTTAGTGTGTCTTGTGTGGGCACGCTGGAAAGCGTCGTTAGACAGGATGAAGAGTACAGTATGTACTGATGTTTTCATATCACTTAGAAGTAATACCTTTTAGCCTCAGACAGTCGATACAAGCGCAAGACAGTCATGAACCTGACCGCACTGGCTGATCCCAGTTTCTGGTTTTAAATGATGTTTAAATTATTCAGCACTGAGTTATATGAGGGGATAAGGAGAGAGCCGGGGAGGAAATGTAACTCATTTCAGCACCATGGACAGAGCTCAGAGCGAAGACCTTTGATAAGTGCTTCCCTTGAATTGTTTGAAGCAAACCAAGGTTTAGGAATGAGGGTTGGATCACAGTTTAAAGCTAATTTGTCTAACTATCTCTGTTTAGATGATCTGGCTATACACATTTCCAAGTCTCTATCTGATGTAGCTGTCTGCTGTGCACATCTGTTCTTTTCCTTTTCCAGGTGAAAACACTTTCATTATTCATGCACCTCTCCTTTTCTAGAACACAGTCCATCTTAAAGAGAATTTTTGCAAAGGTGCTGAAATATCCGTTCCTGGCTGTTTCCTCGTCCTTCCTGTCCTTGTCTACCTGTATTATCACTGTAAGCTCCAGGTGGGAGTGTCAGCGCTGTGGGTTTTGTTCTACCTTCCTTTTCACTGCAAAGCTCAGAGTGACACATCAAACTGTGGGATGAACTGCAGCAGCAGAATCATTCAGGTTTGACATCTGCTTATTGCGTGGGTCTGTTTAGGTAATAACAAAATCAAAAGGGTGATGTTATTAAAAGAGGAGAAATTATACATGATAGTGATAGTGGCCAGCGACTAATTATGTTTCCCAGAAATTAAAAACAATTGAGGAGGTGTTAATAGGCAGCAGTGTTATGAAAAATCAAAATTAAAAAAGAAAATGTAAACCATTTAACGGCTGCAGCCCTTACAGTCCTGACACCTGCTGTCACACAAAGCTTTGTTTCATATCATGGTTGAGAGCCACTGGGAAAGTGTCTCTGCAGGACGCAGCCAGCATACTGAGAAACTCATTCCAATGGCAATGATTAGAAACCTCAACTCTTTAATGGCAAACGGAAATGAGACCCCTCGCTGTTCCCAAGAATTAGCCAGTAACACTCTTTAAGACAGAAGCAAGTGTCAGAGATGGAGGAGATTTAACCACTTCTAATTAGATAGAAAGGCTGGTTTAAACACACGGACCTGGATCCTGTGATTTAGCTAAATCTAAATTAGTGTTGTAGCAGCGTCTTGCATCAGGGGATTCAGCATCACAACATAAACAGTCCTGGCCATGTGTATTTACTTCACGCTGGATAAGGACTGCTATTTCAATGTTTGTCTTTTGTCTATTCTTATGTATGTTTATAAATGTTGTACTGTAACTCTTTCGAAGATTTGTGGGGTTTTTTGGAGGAATGGAGCAGCTGTTCGGCTTGTCATTGCTCATCCTGCGTGTATGACACCCTCTGTCCCAGTCTGTGGGATATGGGCGTTTAGTGTGCCCCTGTAAATGATGATGTAGGCAACATAGCGGAGCAACAACGGCTGTCACTGTGGCATATTACAGTTAGCAACAATTCCCAAACTCTCCATATTATTGATGACAAGAGGTACTGTAACAACTCCCCAAACCAGCAGAAATAGTGTCACACCTGTGTCGTTAAGGTTGTACAGATGAAATGTTGCCGATGTATAAGGCGAGCAGACCGTTTTGGTGATACTAGACTGACACCGTGATACATAAAGTGAAGTGTCAGAGGGATAATGTGTGTGTGCCTTCTCCATAACCAGGAAAAGGGCACTTTATCATACTCCAGGGAAAGGTTACAGGATGTGTTTATGCATGGATTTGTGTAAATGTGTTTGTAAGTGTGCATGTGAGTGACAGAGGGCAGGATAATGAATGAATATAAGAGGCTGTGTGGCACACATAGATTACAGACAGCTTTAAAAGTGCGGAGAAAACAGGTATAAAAAGGACTGAGGAGAAAGTGAAGAGAGGAATATAAGATAAACGAACCAAGTATGGGCAAGAGAGGGCGAGAGATAGAGCGAGAGATTGAGAGATTGTCAGAGGCAGAGCAAGAATGGAAGAGAGTGGGTGTGCATAGCAGAGCTACGAGCACTGCAGTACATTGCAGTGCCCAGCCCCCGCTGTGTTCTCTGCTCACCATCCGGTTCCATGCACTGAAAAGACCCCTGCAGCAGCAGAGCTGCACGGCGCAGAAGGCTGCCTGCTGATGAACAGCAACCTCACAAAGAGCTTTTGACCCGCCGTTGTGCATTCTGGACATCTGAAGACGCACAGATTTTCAGGGAGTGCTGGAGACACGGTGTTCATGAGAAAACAGCGACCTGCGCCTGCCAGCGCATTGTCATGTAGAGAGGGAGTAGTCAATTCACGCTTCCCCCCTGGATTATGTAAGCGTATAACACATTCCCCTCTCCCGATACCAGCTGAATGATCCCGCCTTCCCTGGCCATGTTTTCCTCATTAGGAACATCTGCCTCACTGTTTGCTTTTGTTCCAGAGGTAGCATCTTTGCAAACATTCACAGACACTTTATTGAACTTATTGAAATGGCAACAATAGAAAGACAAACAACATGTACCCTTAAATAGCTCGTGTGCCTGCCGTTTGACATTTTGTTGTTAATGCCTCGTGTGACAAATAACAAATAATGATCCCATGAATAACTGCCAAGACCCTCATCTGATGTGGGACCTCACCTTAAAGGAACAGTTCACCCCCTAAAATCAAAAATACAGATTTTTTTCTCTTGGGTGTAGTGCCTTTTATCATTCTACATTGTTTTTGTGTAAGTTGCAGAGTGTTGGAGATATCCACTGTAGAGATGTCTGCCCTTTCTTCAGTATTAGGGAACTAGATGGCACTCGGCTTTTGGTGCTCAAAGCGTTAAAAATATACATTTAAAAAACTCTCTGTCCAGAAATCATGACCCAGTTACTCAAGATAATCTGCAGACCTTATTGTGAGCAGTTTCATGAAAGAACTACTACAGTACATCTGCCAACCGCATCACCGCACAGAAGGAAGTGTGCATCCATTAATGGAAGAGAGGCTCGTGCTTGTGACAGCACGAGATGTAAACATTAATGGCGTCCTCCTCAGCTGAGCTGTAACGTTAGCTAGCTTAGTGGTGCTAGGTGAGACAGCAGTAGATGCATGCTTCCTTCTGGGTGTTTACACAGTTGGGGGGTGTAGTTCAGAAGATAGAAAATAGTTCCTACATGAAACTGCTCACAACAAGGTCTGTGGATTATCTTCAGTAACCAAATGTTTTTTTTTGTTCTTGTTTTTTTTGGCATTTTGAGTACTGTAAGTGCCATCTAGTTACATTATATTCAGTGAGAGGGCAGACATCTGTGTGGCAGATATCTTCAACACTCAGCAACTCACAACAAAACAACCTAGATTTTTTAATTGGGAGTATACTGTTCCTTTAAAGGTCTAGCTTGTAGGATTTAGTGGCATCTAGCAGTGAGGTTGCAGAACTGAAACTTCTCCCATGTGCCAAGCCTGTAGCTGAAGTATTGTGGCTGACGTACAAATGCAAATGGCCCTATCTATAGCCAGTGTTAGGTTTGTCCATTCTGGGCTACTGTACAAACAACATGCCAGACTCTGTGGGAGAGTTTAAGATAATGAAAACAAAAGAGTTCATATTTTCGGGTGATTATCAGCTAATGAAAATGTAGTCGTGAATATTATATACCGTCTCTCCCAATTGATGCCTCTAAAATCTACACACTGGACCGTTAAAGAAAAACACCATTAATTCAGTCTGAAGTCAGGCAGTGCACAGTATGCATCAATGACTCACACAGGGTAGCCTCACACTTAAGTTGGATTAATTATACAGCTCTTGGCCCGGCGAGCTATACTCACACACATATACACGCAAAGCACAAACGCATGCATGCAGATGTGAAACGAATCTTAATCACGTGAAAGCTCTAGGAAACGAAGGAGAGGCCTGTTTCTGCTTCCATAAACAGTTGCTCCGTTTCCGTCCCACTGCCTGCCCGGGGGGTGGACGGCTGAAGCGTGAGAGTTTCCCTTTTTGTATGTCCTCCCCTCTACTTTGCTGATGTAGCCGATTCCCATTGCGTAGCGTGGACTCTTTCTCTCTCTTTCTCTCCCTGCTTCCTGTGACAAGGTCTGATTGTGTCTCTCGCTGTGTTCAGGAGTAGTTGAGTCAATTACACCTTGCCAGGCAGGTGTTTGAGCTGTTAAGTGTGTTTGCCTCGGCACATCAGACTGTGTTTGCTTCTGATTTGCACAAAAATCAGCAGCAGGCTTTGGAAATGATAAGGCAAAAAAATATGTGCGGGTAGTGAGTCACGCTGCAACCAAAGATAGTAATCCAACTTGTAATTATTGTATTCATTCACATCAAATGTATCTGATGTTCTGAATGAATGTGTTTATGATGTTGTTGGAAAACATGAAGCATATTTTGCGCATTTGATTGAAGGTTGTGAAACAGATTTCTACCTGTGTTTCACATGCACAGTGAAAGTAAAAAAGTGTGAGGCCATCTAACCTTGCAAAGCCTATTGATAAGAGACAGGAAGAATAGGTACAGTCATGTCTTTAGTCCTTGCAACAGCGCTCTATTCACAAGGTGACGCATGGAGGAAAATGCTGCTTTTGACTATGGATAGTTAGGAATGTAGTCATGAAGGGAAAAAGAGAGAAACACTCTGGTTTGTGTGTGTGACAGAGACAGAGAGAGTGGGAGAAAGCAGCAGAGTATTGTAGTGTGGGTGAGCTGCAGTGGGGATTCGGAGTGCTGCATTGAGCTGCATAATTAATGTTAAGGGGGTGGAGCCAAAGGCGGAGATAACTTGCCATGAAGAACAAGACGCTGCAATACTGCCATAAACAGAGCTACCTGTATTTTGTGCATGTTGTTGAATCCCTCTTGAGCACAGGCGAGTATAGAAGTGATATTTTGATGCAAAACCAAGGAGGCACACTCTTGGTCCAGCTCTGTGTCCCCGTCCCATCTGCTCCCTCGGCCCTCAAAGCCAATCACTCTCCACTGAGCTGCGTACCACAGCCAAATGCCTCAATGCTGGCTGCACGGCTCTGTTAATCATCCAATTTGTAGCAAAACAGCTTCCTATATGACACATCTGGTGTAACTCTCATCTGGTCTGTCTGAATTGGACCATAAGGAAGGAGGAGGAGGAGTGGCTTTATTCTGCGGGATGGTGTTATATTTTTAGTCATCTCCTTTTACAGATTCTAGGTTGTTGTTCAGTGTTGAGATTGTGCTGAGTGCTTATGAAAGGGCACACATTCTTTCAGGAGGAGACCTGCTGTTTTTAGGCTCTTTGTGTTCTGAGACAATCTCTATTCTTCTTCCCTCAGTTTTATTTTTAAGCACAGTTTCCCTTCATTGGAAGCATCGCTTGTTCAGCCATTCATTCAGATAACACAAGGGCGTAGGTTTTGTTTCGACACTTGGGGGGGACACAAATGAAATGGAATGCCAGAAAATTTGAGCATCAAAAACTCAAGTTTCTGCATTCTGGTGAATTTTTATGCACCAATTTGTGCCTTTTCTGCATCAATTTATGGTGTTAGTGAGTCCTCTGCTACTTTCATGTCTTTGGAGGGAACAAATGCACATGTGGTAAATATTGAGGGGGACATGTCCACTGCATCCCCTCTGAAATCTCCCCCCATGAGCTAACACATGCAAGCAACATGATCAATGTTTAGGCATGCAGGGTTTCACTTAGATGTGAATAAATGTTTATGGAAGCATACATTAAATGCACAAAGGCTTTAGTATGTATGAACGTGTTGGTCTTTGGTGCTGTCAGAGCCCAGGAACCTGTTTAGCTCCTCTGTCTCCAGGGCGATATTGCCTTGGCCGGTGATCACATCTCTATCACGCTGCACCGCTTGCACCCCTGTCACCTAACCTCATCATCACTGTAGCTGCTCTGAGTTCTTGACATCTATTCTGCTGCAACATGCCCAGCCTTCATGTCCTCGCTGCTTTACAGTGAAAGCCTTGCATGCCTGTGAAAGTGTCTTCCATATGTTGTATTGTACATGTTTTATTTACAGCTTATTCTTAACTCAAAGCAGCACCTGCCTTTGTAGAGAAGTGTCTGCCAAAAGCCACTGTGGGGATCCGTCCTTGTCAGAAGGGCTGAGGGATCGCACAGAGGCATTTGAAATGCACCCTGTGTCGGCTCCAAACCTCTCTACACAGAGCGAGGAAGCCAGTAATGACGGCAGTTTCATTCCAGTCCCCTAAGAGCCACAAAATCACACTTAAATTACAACCTCGACATTATCAGGTGCAAGTAGAGACAGATACTATTGAACCTTGAAGATAGAAGTCCCACAAAAGTGCAAGGTGGATCCTGTTGCTGTAATATCAAGCTTGTTTAGGAGCAGTGATTTAATCTGTCTAAATAACGACGGTGAACTTTATGATAGCCTGCCAACAGTTGTCTTAAGAAAAACGCCTTCAGGGTCTCAGTGTGTTTAAAATGTAGTTTAAAGGTTTTGTATGTATTCTCCTCTCTGCTTTTTTTTCTCCTCCTAGCCTATCCCAAAAGGCATCTGGCAGCAGAATGTGAGGTTTTTTTCTGCTCAGAGAAACAACACAGGGCCTTATTAGATATATTTTTTTCTGTCCCCTGAAATCTTAGAAATGAGGAGACATTTTCTGTTTTCTTTCTCTCTCCAGTCCCACGGGGTTTTGCAGTGGGAGAGCTGAGTTGCCATTTCTTAGCGTTGCCAAGTGAGAATCTGCCCATCTGACATTCAGAACGCTTGGAGCGGTGCAAACATCAACAGAAAACCTCGGAGAAAAAAAAGGTTTTTCTGCTTTAAAATAAACTCGGGCTTTGAAATTGTTCTGAGCTCGTGTCGTACTATGAAACGTCTTGAAATTAGTTTAAACTGCAGGCTGCTGTTGTGAGGTATTTTATAATTTTGTTTTTCCGTGCAACCTGCGAGCTTCTGTGATCTGTGCCTTTTTTTTCTGTTTGTTTATAAATCAGAGGTATACAAGGATTTATGTTTTTCATTAGAGGAGAACACTGTGCAATGTAATATCAGCCAGAGAGAGGAACAAGGCGAAGGGAAAGGGAGGAGGAAGGAGAATACTTCAGCTGTGTCAGTAGGTGCTCTGCATGAAGGCTGCTTCTTTTCTCTTTGAGTTTTTTGAGGCCACTGTGCAGGCGAAGGACGCGGCATACAGAATGAAAAAATCCCTGTGAGTTCTAACAGTAGTGTTACCTGTGGTAGGACTGAGAGATAACAAAGAATAAAAGAATCAAAGTAAATGGAAAGAAAAACATGTTTTATTCATGAGATGCTGAATTATGTTGTGCTGACAGGCCTGGATACATTTAAATATGCATTTTACTTGTTGTAGAGCATTCTTTAGTGTTTGTATCTTTGACATATAATTTACAGTTGATCTCTGTGTAACAAGCACAGCTTTTTATCAACATAGTTTTGTTTTGAATGCTGAATGGAAAAATAATGACTCAGTATCAGAGGTGGGAGTTCCAAGTTACTGTGGTGAGAATCAAGCAAGTCGAGTCGAGTCCCTGCTACTTCAAGCGAGACATGTCAAGTCATATGAAATTCGTATGATCAAATGTTACCTGCCAATAAGCTAATAAATGACACATTTCTATGTTGGCCTTGTAGTGACGGACGAAGTTGGACGTTGTGGTGGTCATGTCACTAATTTTTGAGCAGCAGATTTTACATACCACTATTCTCTTCTTACTCTCATTATCGACAACAAAATCCTGAATCCAAGTTTTATTATTTTTGGACTAGCCCCCTCCATGACAGCTGTGTTAGCCTCTGCTAGTTTGCTGCATCCTAGTAGGTTGCCAGGTTTGCATGCATTGCTTTAGAAACCACCCAATCATGTTTCAAAAACAAAATGTAACCTCTCAATATCCAGAAAAATTGAAATATAAATAATACTTACTTTCCAGTATGATATTAATAGAATGCATTCCCACATTTTTCAGACAGTCAGAAATTCTCATTTCCAGGGTTAATTTAAAATTCCTCCAAGAGAAAGTTAGTCGGTTTTGACGATCTAGGCCGGAGGGGGAGATTCTGTTTGTCCAAACTGACCAAGAGAAATCACTCTGTTTCAGTTTAAGCTCCCAGGTTGCTCACAAACTGTTAAAAGACTCCAGAAAGTAGGTGAAAATGCCAAGTTTAAGTGTCTCTGTTGAAGTCTTGAAGTCCTTATTAGTCACCTGTCTCAAGTCTAAGTCAAGTCTTGAGCATAGACTGTATAAAATAATGGACATAGCCACTGTGATATCGCCCATTGGTTTGTGGACCACCAATTTGAAGAAGACCCCAGGAACAGTGCTGGGCTTTGATGCCAATTTGATAAAGTTGCCAAATGTGGGATTACAACTTCCGGATTTGTAACATGATGTAATGCCACAGAAAAAGACTTTTTTTATGTAAGAGATGTTTGTAAATGTGTGGATACATTTTTTGAGTGTTACTATATCTGGGACATGACTCGGTTGATTATCAGGATTTGATCCATTTGGTCCAATACATTTTGAAAGTCTATAAGAGCTGCACTATTATATTAGTTTTATCCCCATTTAAGTTAGCGGAGGGCCAAACTGGAAGTTAGCCACTCAGATGGCGGAGGTTAGATGCTGGGCTGCCATAAGTCTCAAGTGTGCTAGTTCTATTGGCCCTACAATATGGAGGATCTCGGTAAATTCATACCAGCAGAGACATAGCTTTTTTGGCATCATAAACCACTGAGCGACTTTAATAGCAATGGGGCCTTAACTCCAAAGCTGTATCCAGGTCTGTTCATACATCCATGGTTTTGAAGCTTCAAATTTAAAATTTTTGCTGTCACCATCTCGGATATTTGGAGCCAGAATTGAGCACACTTGGATGAGAGGGTTAAGCTAACCCTAATGCTAACTGCCAGCTTGGTTAGCACAGTGCATTTACAGCGGTTGTTTACTGCCACAATGCTAATTTTTGCTAGCAAAAAACAGGTTTAAAACCATTAAAACAAAATGTACTTCACAGAAAAACTAAACATTCCAGTCCTTAGACGCCCTAAAATGCTGAACAAAATTTTTTAATTCTAATTTAATTTGTAATTATTCTATTCTATTCTATTCTATTCTGTTTTTTTATCTATTTACTCTTGGAGACAATCTCAAGTGGCCATTGGAGGAACTGCAGTTTTTGCCACTTTTGCATTGGCTTCATTTTTCAACCCCGCCCCTTGGTCTCATGTCACAAATACCAAGTCACAGTGAAGTCGAGTCTTTTATTAATGCTAGTCAAGTCCCTTAATTTGGAAGTGCCAAAAGCTGCAGTTCCAATAATTGTACGTAGCTATTAGCTAAGTAGTTGCTGTTGCTGTTATGGACAGGTGCTGCACAGTGATTTAGCGTTAGCTAGCCAACATGATTGCACATGGATTCATAATCAGTGTTGCATGCTGTGAATTAAGTCACGTGACTGGAGTCCCCCCACCTCTGCTCAGTACTAACAGATCACGTCTGTTGGAGTTAAATTCATCTCAAAGGTTTGACCTTTCGTGTGGAACCACAGTGTTTTTTGCTACTTGAATGAACAACTCAAGTTGTGTGAGTGGCAGGTCACTTATGGTGCTTTTGTAAAGCTAAAGGTGCTCCACTGAGTGTGGAGCCATCCTCTTCACTCATTCTCTACTCAGACCATTGTGCTGCTGCCATCCTCAGAATAAAGGTTTAATTTGTATTCAGCAAACCTGTTTCGAGTCAGACTGCACTGCAAAGAAGTGTCAGCAACAAAAAGAAACAAACGTCGACTAATCTAACTTCTCTTGGATTTAAAGAGCGAAGTATAATGTCTGAATGTTTTTGTTTTGTGTTTTGGCAGTGTGCACCAGCCAACTTGGACAAATCTTGCAGATTCGATCTCTCCCAAAGAGATTATTGACTTGACAGCAAATTGGTTGGCGTCAAGAGCATGATGGAGGATTGCAAAATCTATTTCCTGCCATGATAAGGCTGGTAATAGTTGGGACTAGCAAGAAGGACACGCCATTCATTGATCAAAATAATTGCTCCCATCCTTTTGTCCAGTTATATAAACCCACTCACAGCATTGTTATCTGGAGAGCTGTTCGTAGATGCATTTTTTGCAATCTTCATTCTCATCTGAAGAGTTTTCCAAAATCATTACACCAAGCCTCATGATACAGAGATCCACTGTGTGTCTTTTCGTTAAATAAGAATGCTTGTTGAATTGCAGCATGGCCGTGTTAATCGCCAAGAGCTTGCATGAGAATGGTTGTATAATATCTGACAGCTCAGGAGGAGAAATAGGTAAACAAAAGGGGGGGAAATATCAAGATGTCGCTGTAGTGGTTTTGTATCCTGCACTGTGCTGGAGGGAACTGTGCACTAATTTGAAGCATTGGTGAATCACGACTGTTGCAGAGTCTAATTTTGCTCTCTATGTTGTTTTAGTGAGTCAACAAAGTGCATTCTTTGCATTTTGATTTGTGCATTACTTTGCCTTTAATAACTGAATTTCTCCCTTGCTGTCTAAAACAGTTGATGCTGTTTTTGTTGATGCAAATCAGGAAACACACAACCTCTATGTCACTCAAGAATCCTTTGTCAATCATCATTTCTTAAAGGTCAGTTGAGTGTTCGCCCTTATTTCCTGCTGTCACTGGTCTCCGCAATTTTTCTTTTCTCTCTCATTTTAGGCCTGACACACTCTCAGATCCTCCTCTTGTGTCTGCCAGGTACAAGCAGTAGTCTGTCATACCTGACTCGTTGCCAGCCCAACACAGGGTGTAGTGGCTGTTTTAACATACCTAAGTTCCCAGGCCACTTAGTCTACAAGGTATCCCAGTTTGACTTATGTTCCAGTTCCTTTTTGTGAGGACCTGAAGTACTCACGAGGCAAGGAAAAATGTCAGCAAGGTTTATTTGAGAATAAAAAAACAGCAGGTTAAGCCTTTCTAAGTCAAATCTCGTCTAGTCCACTACTGACTCGATGTCCTGTTCCGGTAGAGTAGTGCAGGAATGAGTCCTGAAACCAGAAAATTAGTTAGGGTTAGGGTTTTTGCATTTCTGGTTCCCTCGTCTCAAAGTCACTGTCTGTGTAACCACTATAGTTAGTAGTGAGCCTGGGTCAGTAAAAGTGTGGGTGGAAAAGTACTGATCTATATGGGTGAAAGAGCTTGTAGTTGATTCATGTGTTTAGTGTTAGCTATCAACTATCCATAAGCTAATGCTAGCTAGGTTTTTGCTTAGATGCCTGAAGTAAGGTCTGTGGTTAACACAAGCTGAAGAGATTTTTATGTTTTGTTCTAGCACATAACATACGTCAGTAAATACCCCACTTGTGAATTTTGAAGCTTTTAGGTGTCTTAAAAAAGGTGGTTGCTAAAAAGTGGCTTATTAAGAATACAGAATGCCGTCATGCTGAACACAGCTTTACAACATCATGGCGCCATTAAGGCCTGCGACTTTAGTGTAGTTTATTTATAGCCTAACATTAGCTTTTTACTTCTGATTGCATTTACACTTCAAAAATCATAAAAGTGGTGTTCATTTATGAATGTTATTTTGCTAAACAAAACGTTTAAGTGTCAAAAATGTTTGTTTGCCATAGATCATATTTTCTACAATAATCCAAATTCCAATGGGAAAAATACCATTGGCTTGATGACGAGGGACCCTGGTCAAAGTTCAGTTCCTCAGTGTTGGCGAACAAAATACGTCATCCCTGCGGCGCTCCATACGCTCTCACATATTACACAGTATTAAGCATTGTAACACTGCATAACATTGTCATTGTCTTTTAAATTCTCTGTAAATTGTAGTTTGTATTGTTTTTTTTAATCTCTCTTATGATAATCTGTGTATTAACTTTTATATTTATAAATTCCGTTATTCCACTGAACTCCTCTGTTATTTATTTTATCACTCATTTATTTATGTGCCTACATGTTACTGTATGTTATGTCATAGTATGTGTGCAAGGCAAGCTGTTCAAACCAATTGCCCCTGGTGGGATTAATAATGTTGTCGGGATCTAAATCTAAATCTGAATCTGTTAGGCATAGTGGCATATCTCTTTTTGTCACGTGCACTAAACAGCCTCACGGCACCATACCTGTTATAAATAACTACCTGTGTTCTAACACAGAAATAATGGCAAATATAAACATAACTTTAGTATAGTCCACTCCTATACACTATTCCAGTTATAAAGAAATTGCTGTGTTCACTTATAATATCAGAATCGATTTAATATGTCACACCAACACAGACATTTTGTGTGTAAGTGGCTTTGACATTGGGGGGACAAGCAGAACTAAACAGCTTTAGCCAACGGTCTGAGCATGGCGCTATTTATGAGAAGGAAACAGGATAAAATAAATGTTTGTTTTGTAAATTTATGAACCATTGCCCGTCCTGATTATCAAACTAATAGAAAGTTTGTATATTCTATTTAAGGGTGTATTAAATCACGGTTTTTGCCTCACCTGATCTCCTTTGGGAGACAACTCTGAAATTAATTACAACATCATTGCCCCCACCAGTTAATTAAAATACACCAATCTATGACGCCTATTCTACTAAATGTTTCCTAATGTGTTGTTGTGCGTCATCTTTAAACCCAGGAGGAAGATCCTCTGTGGTTTTTAAACTGATGGACAGGCAGCATTTTAGCCTGTATTTTTTCATATGGAGCTGTGGAAGTGATGTGCATCCCCGTGTATTGTCTGCTGTTATGTAAAACCTGACTGCTGTAGAGAGTCTTTCAGTGCAGAGCAGGGTACCGTTTATCTAGGGCATGGCTGGTTTGTGCCCCCTCATTGAAATGCGTCAAAGGGGCTGTGACAGTGAGCTTGATATTGAGTTGCTTTTTTCCTCTCTCCCAGACTTTCTTACGAAACTGTCCTTCACACAGTGGGCAATAACTCAATTATCTGTTCTGCCTTAAGAAATTAACGGGTGGTGCAGGGGCAGAACAGTCACCTACCACTGCAGAGATCTGTGTGCAGCTCCAGCTTTGTCATGTGTTCCAGTAAACACAGTTGGGTATGTTGATGGGTGGGGAAGCTAGTTGGTAGGGATGAGCAAGTACATCATTATCTGTATCTGTTTAACCGACTGATTTATCTGTATCCATAGCTATACTCAGCATAGGCGGGGTTTAACCCTAACCTTGACTGGGAGTGGGTGTGGCTTGAACCAGAAGTTGATATTTTAAGCCTGATATTGATATGGGTTGATTAGAAGTTACTGTATTTATTATTAATAAGAACACTATTTACAAAACGGCCTCAGAATTGAGCTTAAGATCATTTTTAAACACAAGAAAAAGAACTTTTTAGCTAAATGAAGATTTTCCTTCATCACAGGTACATATACTGACACATTTTACTTGGATTATGCTCATGCTGGTTAAAAGTACATTATCTGTACGGGATACTCGTGTCATCTGAGTATTCAGCTCAGCCCTATTAGTTTGCGTGCCTGCTTTGAGCGTGGCGGGATCTGGAGGATACCATTGACCTTTGAGTGTGTTACACCATGCGTCATGAGGAGGCACATCGCTGTCAATACAGTGGAGTATTGACAAGGACCACAGAGTGCAGGGAATTAATTATTATTATCAGCCGACTATTCCAAATTGGGGAGAAAATGATGGGGATTTTTTATTTTATTTATTAGAAGTGATGAAAGAAGCAATCATTGTTTTGATGTTGACTGTTGTTATAAGTGGTGGAATAAGTATTTAAATCATTTACTTGGGTAAAAGTACCAATAGAATATAGTAAAAATACTCCATTACAAGTTATACTCCTTCATTCAGAATCCTGCTTATGTAATCCAAGGACAGAGGGACGTTGTATGCTGTAAAGCCTTCTGAGGCAAATTGTGCTTTGTGATATTTGGCTTTATAAATAAAATTGAATTGAATTGAATTGAAGTATCATCAGCAAAATGTTCTCAGAAAGAGTGCTTTAAATAAAAGTATGTGCAGAATCTGTAGAATAATGGCCCCTGTACATGGCATATTATTATATCATACATTATTAGATTGTTAAAGATCCTGTCTGTGACATTCAGAACATTAATAAAGTAGCAGACCACTATCTGCTATGTGAAGATATAGTGGAGTAATGGCATCCTATGAATGAAGTCATGCTACTTCTGTGTATGTTGTAATCTGAGCTTTAATGGTCATTGTTGTGGGCAGTGGTCTGGCCGCATGCATGTGAGTCTCTGAGTGTATTCCACTGGCTACCTAATTGTCACCACTCTGCAATGCACTCATATGGTGGTTTCCGCTGATATCAGGAAGGCGTCACCACATTCTTACTCCGACCTCATCATATATAACTGCTTGGTTATGGACTTTCCTTGGGTGCGTCTGTTGTTGACGTTCTGGGACGCTATGTTAACTCCAGCCTGTTACATGCATTGTGTCTTTGGAAAATACACCTTTCTTTTCACAGGAAATGTACAGTTTGCATACAGTCTCTTTCAAATTAACGTACTATGTCAGTACAACACTGCGATTTGAGTTTTTTTCCTTCAACAACACACACGGTTAGGTTTAGAAAAAACCTTTACATTCATATGTGAGGTGAACACTGGCCTTTTGGGTTAAAGTCAGTGATGGTTGGAGCCATCCACCCTCCCTCCCACCCCCCCTACCTACTTTTTGCTCCCCTAAATGATGTTGTTGCCCAGCCGTGTCCCCTCCTGACGATGCCCGGACACGTATGATGCTGACGTGAAAGGATGGCTTTTATCATTGGTGTCTGATGCAGAAGTCACTGCCTAAGCGCCGGTATTCGTCGACTTCAAAATGAGACTCGGTTGATGGCGCCATTTTGGAAACTAATGCCCATCCCCCAGTGCCCATTGTTAAGGATGTTACTGAGGTAGCACCATTAGCTGCTAGTCGCTGGCTCTGACACTTCCATGTTGACAACCGTGTGTAGAGCCCCAGACTCTGAATCTAACTGACTGATTGTTTGAAAATTGATTGAATGAATCATAGAGATGCTCAGAGTGTCGTATGCAGCTCCTTTAATACTGATGCCTAGTCCGCATTTTATGTTGTTGGTTGAGATTAAG